>CATQJA010002639.1:495000-720000 GCA_958295435.1 Mesorhabditis spiculigera
GGCTTAGGCTTCGCTTAGGCTTAATCTGGGCCTAGCTTGAGTCCAGATGAAGCTGGATAAACTGGCGTTTTTCAACCGAAATATGCTCGAATAATGACTCATGGTCACCCGAAGTTTAGTCCTATATAAGCCGGAGCGCGGGATTGTTTTTAATTGGCAGAAGTTCCGGCTCAAAACGGATGAGTCATCGGAGAGTGGAGCAAGAGAAAGAGAGAGAGAGAGAGAGAGAGAGAGAGAGAGAGAGAGAGAGAGAGAGAGAGAGAGAGAGAGAGAGGGAGAGAGCGATCGAATCGAATGGACCTCCCATAAACACAGCTGTCATCTCAACCCCCCAATTGCCCTGGGGGCATAGCAAAAAAAAGCGAAAAAGTCGAGAAATCGGATCAATTTGGGCCGGCCTTTACCATGGCGGTAGGCAGGCTAGCAAAGATAATTTAGGAATTGTCAGGACCGGCCAGCAGAGATTATTGAGAAACAAAGAGGCAGGCTGGCAGAGATTCTTTCACAAAATAGGAGGATTTTAGCCGGTCAAGTTGAGGATTGGACGAGGCAGGCCAGCAAAGATCATTTGGCTGATTCCGGAAGCAAAAATCTCAAAAATCGATAGCCCGGTATGTGCAGATCCAAATGGCCGGCCCGATAATGATCGAAAATGGCCTCTCGTCGTCCCGTTCGTCGCCCCAGAAAAAAGGCACATAATGTGACTCACATTCCATCCCGCCATATAATGTCACCATTTCCGAACTCGAAATTGTCAAAATTAATGAAAGCTCGCATTGCTTGAATTATGGGGGCGAGAGAGAGAGAGAGAGAGAGAGAGAGAGAGAGAGAGCGAGGGGGGGCGGGGTGGGGGCGAGACAGAGACAGATACAGAGAGGGCGAGAGAGCGAGAGAGAGCGAGACAGAGCGAGACAGAGGGAGGAGACAGAGAGCAAAGAGAGAGAGAGAGAGAGCAAGAGATAGAGAGAGAGAGAGAGAGAGAGAGAGGGGGGGGGAGGGAGAGGGAGAGAGGGAAAGAGGGAAAGAGAGAGAGACAGAGGAGAAAGACAGAGAGAGACAAAGAGACAGAGATAGGTAGATGCCGAGAGAGACACCGAGAGATTTTATTCCGGGCATGGCGAAAAGAATCGCACCGCATCGATCAACTTGCGCAAGCCGAAGATTTGCGGGCGCAGTCGCCAACCTGGTCGTGCTGCGGGCTTTTCCGCGGAAGATTTGGCAAAATTGAAGCCGATCAAGAATTCGCGCGCGTCGTAAACCCGAATCCAGAAAGCCGAATTGTAGTCCAAAGGCCTAAACAGGATCACCACCTGCCCAAACGTAATTTTATTCAAAACAAAATCAACATCGATACAAAAGAAGTCACATGTGATCAAAAAGGAGAAAGAATACAACCGGAATAGCATACAGCGAGTTACCAGTAAGACTTGAGGTAATTGGAGAGTGGGCAGAGGGGCGCGGTGGCTCATCGAAGGGCGAACATCTTCACCTTGTACATTCCGGACGGGAAGCCGGTCTGCGTCTTCGAGTGCATCACCTTCAGGTTGGCCTGCTCGAAGAGGGTCAGCACCTGAAAAGTAGAAATGTAAACAACCAGCCCCCCACAACAACCTTTTCTTCTGGCCGCGTCCACGAATGATCTTCCGCATCGAAATCGGTTGCCTCACTGCTCGTCAAATTGTCCTTGAGTACTATGCAGCCGCCCGGCCGTAGGCCTTCCTGCAAAAGACCGATTTGAGGTGAAAACAACAAAGTTTCTTTCACCTTGCATCGCTTGAAGAAGTTGACAAAATCTTCGTCGGTCAAATGGCCGCTGACCCACTGGATCCAGATCAAATCGTAGCGTCCTTGGGGTGGTGCGAATGTTTGGAGACCTAAATCAAAAAAATATCAGTTTGAAAAGCAGTGCGGACCTTCGACGAACTTTTCGCCAATCCGAGGCTCGTTTCCGATGTACTCGAGAGACTTGGTGATCAGATCGTCGACAACGTCTTCCATGTCAACCTGAAAAGTAAAGAATACAATGCGGTCGCTTCTCAAACCTTTTTGAAAAGCGGTAGTAGCAAGTGTTTCGTAACGCGACCGATCCCCGCGCCACAATCGATGGCATAGCTATTGTCGTTGAGAAAGCCCTAGGGACGATTAAAGAAAAATAGATGAGTAAACCTTTTTCCGGATCGACTGGATGAACGCCTTGGATTCTCGGATATCCGGACCGTGGAGATGCGCAAAGCCGCCCAGCATCCCATCAACATCGGCCGACGCTTGCTTCCAGTATTCGGCTGCCTGAAGGGAAGATTCACTGCTGTCGAAAAGAAAGTACCTTTTCATAAACGGCATCGGGATCCTGGACGTTTTCCATATTGAGTGCGCGGCTGGGAATCCTGGTCGCAGAGGAGGCGGCTTTTCCAACTAAAAATGATGACAGTTTAACGAAGAAGGCTTACGATTCCGGAGCAATGGACGTAACAAAGCCGCCGTCGCTGTAGGGGGGGGGGAGAGGGGGGTTTAACCTAAAGTGAGTTATGGTAATGGATCGGTAGGCAGAGGTCAAATTCAAAAGAGGGGGCCGCCCCATCCTTTGCAATAGGCGTCTGTCGCTACAAATCGACGGCGGTGGGATGTATTTAGATCACACCAATGCCACCTTGCTACAACATTCGCTCGAGTGCACTTTTGGTGGAAACTTCCATTGCTTTCCGCATTTCATTTCGACGCAGCAAACATTTATCAAAATTGCAAGGCTACATACAGAAATTTGACAAGACTCTTTTGCACAGGGTTTTTCCGGGGAAACAAAACGATGCACACACAGCGGGGGGATGGCTATCGGAATGGGGGGCTAGACAACGAAATGGGCTCAAACTGTAATACACGCAATGTTCATCACTAAATTCTTGGGGCGGAACTCTGGGGGAATGGTACAGGAATATGCAGGAGTGGATGGTGGGTGGGAGAGAAATGACAAGACGAAAACGGGCGCACCAGGGTATTGCCAAAAGAAAAACAAATCGATGTGGAATCAATGGGTGCATGGGTCACGCGTTTACGCCGATCGAATCTTTCCCGGCACGTAGTTTCGGTCAATGTAGGTCTCTTGAAGGAAGATGTGCAGCGAGCGCTCGTTCTGGGCAAGTGGATGGCCGGCAACCCTGAAAAAAAGAAATAAGCTTCCCCACACAAAAAGTGGGCAGTTGGAAACGCAGTCCGTTGTCTCAATAGTTAAAGAAAAAATGCACTCACTTATTGATAAATTGTTCCAATCCCTTGCGCCTGTTCTCGATGAACTCTTCTTCAAAAATGCCGTCGTCAGAGCGGAAGGGAAGTTGGCGCTTGAACGACTTGCCGGGCAGACCAGGGACGACTATCTGGAAAAGAGCATTCCAAAGGCAAGCCACCAAAATTACCTTGCTATCACGCTCCAGCTCCCCACGCAGCCATTCGAAATCGGAGTAGCGCCGGCGCACGTTCGACTCCTTTTGCTTGAACACGGGCAGATTAGTCTGAAAAAAGAAAGTGAATCCACGGCACGGATTCAGCATCGAATTTTGTTGTCGGAAATGACGCTTCCATTTCCAAAAAGAGAGAAATACACCAACAGCGAGAAGGAAAAGCTAAACTGACCCTCATCCTGATCTCGTAGTCCGTGTAGCGCATCTTGCCGACGCCGTGCGTGATCGGGTTGACGACTTCGATCTCCAAGAAATTGGCGGGCGGTGCGTAGGCTTCGTCGAGGGTCTGGCGCTTCGAGGGGATTCGTTGCGTCGCCGTGCTCGTCATCTTCTGAAAAAAAACTTAGTAAACCAAACCGATATCTATGCAAACGGTATTTGAAAACAAAAGGTATAGAGCCAAAGTGAGTCAGCTTTCCGGGCGCGTAGAACGCTGAGTCACGAGGGGGGCGCTGCGTCAGATCCGTAATGAAAGGGAAAAAGCTAAACAAAAAGTTTTAGGAGAGGCGTTTCTAATTGACCAGAAAGCTCAGAGAAATAGCGAACAATTTTGAGGCAACGCGCGTGACTATCGTACATTGAAACGTGCCGACGCCTTTGTTGTAAGAAAAATGAGGCGCGGACAAATTTAGCGGGGGTGGAAAAATGGAAAATGGAAATAGAAAGATTTGGCAAAATTTTGACAAGACGAAAGCCGGTAATTTGCGAGAACAAAAGTAAACTATTAGAAGTTCACCGATGCGCCAGGGGGCCTCTGACATCGCAAACAGACTCAAAGAAACTCGACCACCCTGGGCCATGGCTGGGCGGGGGAATCGCTACGAGACACGCGCGCACCCCAAATCTAGTCTTGCGATTGATTCAAAACGTATCATATAGATGAGAATGCGTTCATTTTCCAAAATGTCTGCTTTAAAATGGACAAAAATTTTCGAAAACGATAAATTCGATTAGGAAGCTAAATTTTTATTGGCACAAGTTTCTGAAGAATAAATAAAGAATGATCCTTCGCTTTTCTTTGTTCCTTTTTTACTATGTACGCGTTCGTTCGGGTTTCGCTTCGTAGTCTCCGAAAATTTTTCCTTTCAGCAGCGTAGAACTTTCAACGTTGCCCGGGGCCATTGCTTCGGCCCTCTTCCGCCAAAATCCTCCCCGCCCGGAAGCCGAAGGAAAAGCCAACAACGCGATGTCTCGCCGAATATGTGGTCCCATTAAAAGGTATAAAATTGACCCCCCACGACCCTTACGCCCTTTTCAGTGTCCACCGAATGTACTCCATCCACGAACACTCCGCCAAAAACCGCCCCCGCCCAGCGAAAGGCGCAAACGAAGAAGGCGACGCCTTTGAAAAAGGTACATTACGAATTGTGGGTCCTGAAATCGCGTTTTTCCAGAAACTGACCGTCTTGCGCGAGGTGGCTTCGGCCGACGTTGGGCAAAAAGACATCCCTCCGCACCTTCTCCCCAGCGAGCTGGCTTTGGATGCGCTGGCGCATGATCTGCTCAAGCAGCTGAAGAAGTTCCAGGATCGACTGGCCGCCAAGTCGGAGGAAAAGGTATAGAAAGCGCTAGTTCATTCCAACGCGGTTGTTTTCAGAGCCATGCGCACCGCCGCTACGTCGCCGGCTTCCACGAATCGCTGAAGAAGGTTCGTGTCGATGATGCAAAGCTCGTCATCCTGGCCCGGAACGTCGATGCGGAGATGAATGAAGGTAAGGTTTTCGTCAACTAATCAAAATCCTCATTTTTGAAAATTGAATGTTTTTGCTCAGTTTTTGGTCATTTTCAGACATTCTTAGACCGCAAAAGATAAATGCTTTGATGCTTTTATGATTTTTGATACTAAAAACAGGATGAAATTCTCTAGTACAGCACATTTTGGTTTTGGACCCAGCCGAAAGCACCAATTTAAGTTTTCTTTAGTTTTACCGAACTCCCCGCTGTTCGACTTGCGAAGCGAATGCAAGAATCGCCGAGTCCCACTGATCGAGGCGTCGACAAAACGCGGGCTCACCCGTGCCCTCGCCAAGTTCCCCTACACCAACTGCGTCGGCGTGCTCGACTATAGCGGTGTTGAGGTAGATCAGGTCATGCTCTCTTTCAAAATCCTATTTTAGCACATCTTCCACCAGCTGTTGCTTCATGCCGAGACGGTCAGAGTCGAGAAAATCGTCCAAAACAACGTCGACCAAGCCTCACTTTTTGCTTGAATAAATAAAGATGCTTTTTACAAATGGTTGCTTTTGTTGGACATTTTGGGTTGTGCGCCCTTGAATTTCGTGTATTTATTGGCTTGGACCTTTTTTTTCTTGAGGTTGTCCTTTTTGGCAACGCATGCCGGTCGTACAGGCACGTACTCCGGGCTGCCAGTTGTCACAAACACTATTTTTGCAGATATCGGCAATAACTTTATGAACTATATATCTTGAAGCCTTATTAAATATCTAAAAGCTGTCGTAGGATGTTTAGAAGCTTTAGAAAGTACTAGAAAACCTTTCTTTAACAGCAATTCGTAATTAACATACCGCGGCCGTGTTTGCTTGCCGCCTGTTTTTTTTTTGGGCGGTGCACTCAGTCCGATTTAGCCCGAAATAGTTGGATGCGCGGGCTCTGTGCACGAGCGGCACTCTGTCTCGTTGCTAGCCTGTTCGTGCTTGGTGGGTATTGGCTCTTCCAGTTTCTTTATGATTTTCGCGAATAATTTGTGCCCACTTGCTCTTTGCCATTTGCTCACTATTCCGGCGATTTCGCACGGCCTTTTGCAGGGTTCTTCAACGCGTTTCGCCCCGCGCAATCCGTCAAACAGCCTCGGGCCGGCCCGTCCAAATCGACCGAAGCCATGTTCAAGCCGTCACCAACGCCATTCATTTTGGCCGCCGAGGGAAGACATATAGCGACGGTACGCTTTTGCTATCGATAAAAACCTTTTTTACAGACAATTTTCCTTCACGGCCTCGGCGACCAAGGCGACGGCTGGGGATCCGTGTTCCAGCACGAAGCCCGCGTGCCCGGCATGAAGTACATCTGCCCGAGCAGGTTTGTTCTTGACCACAACATCCAATTTTTGTGTGTTTTTTTAGTGCGAGCCGACCGGTGACGTTGAACATGGGAATGAAGATGCCGGCGTGGTACGATCTGAAGGGACTGAGCCCGGATGTGCCCGAAGATGACGAGGGCATCGAGGCAGCCAAGAAACTCGTGCACACGATAATCGACAAAGAGGTATTGGAATTGGCCGGAAATTGGCTTTTTACGATTCTAGGGGGTGATTTTTGCGATAAAGTTAAGTATATCTAGGAACGCGATAGCCAGTATTTCAAAAGTTTCTTGTCAAATTTATATGTATTTTTGAAGGGTTTTTAATCAAGTTTTGCGCGAATTAACGTGGAAAATGTGGAAAAATACTTAAATTTTTTAAATTTTCGTCAAAACGCTGTATTTGTACTTTTTAGTGTCGAGTTTTTGTGTTTAGAAATAGACAGAAACGGTGCTAAACACTTCCTTTATTGATCGCGCCTGAACTTCTCGAGGACCCGGAAATGTGATTTGTTTAGATCGCCGCAGGCATCCCGGCGAACCGCATCGTGCTGGGCGGGTTCTCGATGGGCGGCGCCCTGGCCCTCTACGCCGGCATCACCTACCCGCAGAAACTGGCCGGGATTGTCTCGCTGTCCGGTTTCCTCATCCAGCGCAGCAAACTGCCCGGGGTAAACTTCGTATCCCCCTTTTTCGTCAAACATCCTTTTTCCAGAATCATCACGCCAACCTCAACACGGCCACGCTGCTCTGCCACGGCTCGGACGATCCGCTCGTGCCGCTGTCGTACGGGCAGCTGACGCACACGCTGCTCAAGACGTTCATGCCGAACACGCAGTTCAAGCTCTACCCGGGACTCGGCCACTCCAGCTCGGCGGCGGTACGTGAATTTACAAAGGTCCTTTCGCATTATCAGTGTGGCGAAAATTTTAGTCTAGAAATGTCTAATAACTCCATAGCAAGTATTTTAATGTTGTTTTTAGTAAAACAAAACTATCTTTGATCTAAAAGAAAACAGATCTTAATGCTTTCAAAAAAATCGAAACACTTGATTTTCGTCGAAAATTTCGTCTTTTCGTGCTTTCAATAAAATTCTGTGAAGTTTTTCATTTAGGACTAATAAAAAACATTGTAGAAACGCTAATGAATTGTGTTTTTAGGAGCTCAACGACCTGCGCAACTTCCTGATCAACAACGCTTGCATGGATTGAGGCCCGTCCGACTACTCGAATCGATACACGCTAGAAAAATTTTCGCCCGCCCCCATTTCGCATTATTCGTCGCCGTTGATTCATTCCCCCCGTCTACAGTGCCCTTTTTTATAGAATTGTAGCCCAGAATTTGGTCTGTTCATCGAATTGTCACCTCAGATTGTACCCGTTTTTGTGAGAATCTCTCTCTCGGAAAGACTTCTCCCATCCTTCATTCCGTTTCACATTGGCTAGTCCGGGCTCGTGCGCCGTGTTTTCTTGTGAGGATAAATTGCTTTATTTACACACAACAGTCTACGAGTTGGCTTTTCTTCGTTTTTCGAGGGTTCTTATTTGGACGCGCACCAGCCACCCCTTTTTAGCAGCGTGCCATTGCGGCTGCGTCGCGTTCGCTGGGCGATCCGCGTGGAGCGAGTCCCTCCCGGCGCACCCCCGACCACATCGATTGTTTTCAACGAATCTCTGCGCCAACTTACGTTTTTACCTATCAAACAATCCTTTTCAGTGGAAAATGATGCGCCTGGGACAAGCGCCGAACGCGAATCTACGAGGCGCTAGTGTCCAGGTATCTTTTCCCCCGAAAGTTGTTGAGTATTCCGTGAATTTCAGGTCGACCAGCGCCTCTGGCCCCTGTTCAACGACTTGCTGATCATCGCTGGCAATGACAGCACGTGCACTGGATGTCCGTTTTTTGCGATTTTTCATTTTTCATCGTGGCAAGGCGGCTTTTTTCTTGGCAACGGCAAGCCTGCCTTGTGTGCAGAAAATCGCGCTGATTCCAAATCTGGTTGAGAATCTGCGAATCGTGGAGAAACTGTCAAGCTTTCATGTTCGAAAAAAGGCCCGGAATGGCCACAAAACATCCGTAAAAGCATCATGCTGCATAGAGAAAATGCCGTTTTAGGATTTTTAGCACTGAAAGTCTGCAGAACTTTTGAAATCCAGTTGTTTCGCAAACTCCTAGAGCAGATTCGGAATCAGCGCCAAATTCTGCACAAGATAGGCTTGATCCCGTGTGAGAACTTGGTCAATGAAAACGGCTCCTTGTCACCGCCACGGAAGTTTTCGAGCTAATCTCAGATCCCCTAAAGTTTTCAAGCTGTTCAAAAACCCCTGCTTTTCAGCTCTGGCCCAGACAGCCGTCGACGATCTGACGTTCGTCGTCCGCTCACTGTGCCGCCGCGTGGCCAACCAGCAGCTCAAGGAGAAGTGCATTTCCAGTGAGTTTTATCTGGTTTTTCCTTGCAACCTATTTTTAGTGATCGGTGGCACAAACGACACGTACATCGCCCCGTTGTCGGTCAACTGCGGCCCGGAAAACTTCAACAAGCCCGGCGACAACTACAGCAGCCCCGTGCTCACCCTGCAGGAGTTCAACTGGTGCGCTTGGCAACAAATTTCGCTAATTTCTTTTTGTTTCAGGCGTCTTGTGGTCGAGGCCCGATCGCAGAACGACTGCATGTCGTACGTTGAAGTGGAGCCGGTCGCGCCAAACACCGTCTGGTCGGTCACCGCCCGTTTCCAGATCATGATCAACAACATGAACTTTGAGGTAACGTTTCTTGGGATTGGCCGAGAGCTGTTCCTTCCTTTAGTCGGGCGACATCGAGTTCTCGTTCAACGGCAATCGCCAGGCCGTCACGTGGCGCAACAGCCCGCAGCCCGGCCTCATCCCCCGTGCCCAGATGCGCGGCCCGCTGAAGGTCGTCATCACCAAAGTTGGCGTCAGGTAAATACGTTTTGATTATTTTTGTTTTTTTTTATGAAAAATGATAAGTGTTTTAACAATAAGTTGGCTTTATTTTTACTGGGAAAACCATCAGAAATCAATTTTAAAAAATTTTGTATGAAACTTTGGTCGAAAAGTCTATATTTTTCTGGATAAAAATTTGTAAAGTTTTTACGTTTAGAAATAATAAACAACCTTTCGAAGTTGAATTGTTGAACCTTGTTAAAACGTCCAAAAATATCGATTTTGCGACTAAAAATGGCGATTTTTGACCAAAATCTCGACTTTTTAATAGGTTTTAGCTAGTCGTTTTATTGGAAGTTTAGTTTTTTCACTAAAAACTATTAAACTTGCTATTCAGTTACCAGGCATTTCTAGAGTTATTAGCCAATTTTTGCAGGGCCCTCCCGCTGCCCGACTTCCAGACGGTCACCCCGGATGACGCGAATACGTCCGTGTTTGTCGAGGGCAAATCGGTTCCCGTCAACTTCCAGGTGCGTTGCATCATTTGTGTTGATGCTCTCGACGTTCCCCCCTGATTTTCCTCGCTCGAAAAGAGCGAAACTTTGGCGCCGGCGCGAAATTCTCGTCGATGCCACGGCATTCCCTTCGCATTTTGGTCGTGTGGGATAGGTAGAATAAGGTCTTTTACAGTTGTAGAATTCGGCGCCGATGCCGCTTTTCGCTTTCTGCAAATCCGCAGTTTTTTTTGAGCGCCCAAAGGCATACTCTTGACGAATTTTTGTCGGTGCGAGCCTCGGCTTTCACGCGATTCCGTCCTCATGGACAGCTTCTCACATACTTTTTTGAGCCGAATCTTCGAATTTCACACCCACACGACCGCGCGTCTTTGTCATTCTCGCTCTGTTGTATGGTTTCTTTAGATCGATCGCTTTCGACAGCTTGGAAGACGTTTTTTTCTTTTGCAAAATTACAAAATTCGGGGGAGCCCCGGGGAGCCGGTTTAGCGGAATAGAGACGGATTCTAGTTTATTAAATTTAACGGTTACCTTGAGCTTTCACCGGATTCTTTAGTATAGTTTATCTGTTCTGCTTTAATTTCCTAATTCGTTTTTAATTTGATTTAAAATTTCTTAATTATGCGAAGTCTCTCCGGTGCTTTCATAGGCTAATTCTAGAATGGTGCCACTTGGCATGTAGCCAACGCCGCTATACATTTTTAGGAACAACCGTTTTACCGGAGAACACGGCTCTCATTTTTTGAGCAAAATAGCTAGGCAAAGTATTTGGTTTTTTGCTAAACTAGGCTATTTTTATTAACGAAATGCCGTACCGGCGACCCGGCCGATTCTGCTTCCGGTTTTCCCCGGCTCCCCCAAGCGCTATTTTTTCCCACTGAAAACTAAATATGATTGGGAAGGTTTTTTGCACAACCAGCGCGAAATTCCTCGGTTCTTTCGCATTATCGGGGGGGGGTGATTTTTTCTGTATCAAAAACGATAATAATTATCGAAAATTTTTCTAAAATCATAAATTTCGTCGGAAATGGAAGATTTCTGTTGGAAAAAGCTACATTTTCTGTATTTTTCAATAGATTTTTGTAAAGTTTTTGCGATTAGAAATAGTAAAAATGGTCGGAAACACTTCCTCTACTTAAAAACCTAACAAAAATATTTAAACACTGATTTATATTGATTAAATGATTTTGAAATGAATAATTTATGAATTTTTCCTCTATTTAAAATGATTTAAAATTAAATTTTAAGTCAAGAAAATGGGGGGTCCCCACCCCGATAATGTGCAAGAACCAATTCCTCGGGCTAATTTTTCCGGATTAAACCCGGGCCCGTTGATATTTGGCAATCCCGCACTTCCCGTTGCCCGTTCCAGCAACTGGGCTACCATTGCCCGGCACTTCGTGGAGTTGCCGTGATCGACGGGAAGACGCAGCTGCCCAGCTCCATCCAGCATTCCCACTTCCGCATTTTCCTCGAAAACCTTTTCAACAACGCCCCCGTCAACGGTACTCTTTTTACTGGCTCTTTCTTGTTTTGGCACTGATCCATCCACCCCCACCGGCAAAATTTGGGCCTCTGGACCGTGGCCAACGCGGCGGCGATGGGCCATTTTTGAACGTTGACGGAGGGCCGTTTTTTTGCGCAAATCAAGGTCTTTGAGTTTCCGAAATATCGATTAAAAAAATTCTATTCCAAAATCTGGATCGTTTAGGAAACTGCCGGGACTGGACTGTTAGCGGGGGGGGGGGACACCAACTTTTTTTTATCCCTTCTACCATTAATCCTTTACGGCCCTAAAACGAAATATGAACGATTTTCATAGCATTTTGCTCATTTTTGAGATAGAAAAATGCCATCGAAGAATGATAAAAATTTGCGGAAATGTTTGACTTTTCTTTCTAAAAAATTTGCATTTATTACGCCGAAAATGTGTGAAAAGCTTTGGAAAATGGCCAAACAAGGTCAAAACTTTCGAAAATTTTTGCATTTTTATAACTTTCTAACCGTCAGAAACTACTATTATTGTATATTTTCGATGGATGTTGTATATATCCCACCCGCTAACAGCCCAGTCCCAAAAACGGCCAATCAAGTGGCCACTTGCTATAGAATAGAGCTCCTTCGGGAGGCAAACTTCGATCCATCCGGGCTTGTAGCAAGCTCAATAATTCATTGGATTTTTTTATTTTCGCGCATTCTCTGAATTTACCCGCTTTTGAGTGCCCAGCCACGGTCCATGCTCACGGTAATAGCAAAAACACGGGCCTAAAGTCTTGGTAAAACCATTTTGGTGTTTTGGGGAAGGGGAACGACCCAATCGACTTCAGCGTTGCTTCAAAAATCTGAATTTTGGCTTTTTTTGCCAGTTGACCAAGCTTTTTGGAGCCACTTTCAAGACCTGAAAATTTTACCTATTTCTGAAAATTCAATTTGTATTCATCGCGAAGATCCGATTCTGACTGGGAAATTTTGAAAAGTCAGAGAGAATTTTGGCGTTAAAAATTGGGGATATCTTTGCGAAAGTGCGGAATTGTGCTGAGAAAGTGTAATCGGCTTCTGCTGAACGGGCAATTATGAATAAGGGAGATTTCTTATGCCGTAAAAAATGCTGGTTAAAGGTAATTCCGCAAAATATTTTTTTTGAAAGTGCTCCTGCTCATATTTTTTCAAAAACAAAAAGTTGAAAATTTTGAGAGCCCGGGGCAACAAAATTCGTTCTTAGCCGAACAGATGAGGGCAGCAAAAAATTGCGAAATTTTGTTGTGGAAATTATCCGGTTTTGGCTGAATATAATTTACAGTTATTCAGTGTTTTTAGTAGTTTTTTACGTTTTATCTTTAAAAATCTATCGGAAGTATTTCCGCAGTTTTGAACCGCTATTCCACGTTTTTTTTTGCGGTTCTTGGCCATAAAGCTCGCTGGACAATCTTGGAAAAATCTCGAAATTACGCGCGAATTTGCGCCGCTGCAATCAGCCTTCATTTGAATTGTTTTCTTCTTCTTTCGCATATTGGGGGGAGGGACATTTTTTTCTGTTAATTTATAAACGCCTAGTAACTTAATAGAAAGTATTTTCAACACGTTTTTAGTAACATTAAACGATATTTTAACTAGAAAAACTATTTAAAAACTTTCAAAAATGTTCAACAAGTCGAAATTTGGGCAAAAACGGCCGTTTTTGATCGAAAAATCGCTTTTTTTTGTATTTTTTAATCAAAATTTGTAAGGTTTTTACGATTAGAAATCGTTAAAAACGGCTTAAAAACAGTCCCGCTAGCAATTTAACAAAATTGGTTCCTAAGAAAAAATGTCTCTCTTTCCCCCCCCCTGATAATGCGAAAGAACCGAATTTCTAAATGTCGAAACCTTGCCTGAATAATATACCAAATCGAATTATTTTGCGCGCTCAATTTTTGCATTTTCGAGCCCAAAGCTCCCCCGAATCTGCCTATTTTATCGGGTGTAATCTGTCCGTTTTTAGCGGCGATCGTGGCCCCGCTGCTCGACGTCTCCTCCTCGCTGCAATGTGTGCTGGTTCGGGAGCGCTGTGAGGTCTTCCTCATCCAGACCACCGAACTGCCCTTCCCCGTCAAGCTCGACCTGGCAACCCGCTACAAGCTCTCCGTTGCACAGGTGTGTGGCCCATTGCCTCTATTTTTGATCTATCTCTTCCGCTTGGCTATCAAAATGTCGACATTTAATTTTGTCGAAATTTTGTCGAAACAACGTTTGTCGAAATTTCATTTTGTCGCAATTTCGATGCTTTTTTCGCCTCGATTATTCATCACAAACAGTTCCCAAATTTAAGTTTTAATGCATTGAATTTTTGCCATAATCAAGTTTGTCAAAATTAAATTTCGAACAAAACGAATTTTCGATAAATGGAAATTTCGGCAAAATGAAATATCGACAAAACCAATTTTCGACAAAACGATCTCGACAAAATGAAGTTCGACAAGGCGAGAATTGGAAAAAACAACATTTTTCGACAAATGTAAATTTAGGAAAAAAAATCAGATTTCGAGAACGTGAATTTCCACAAAATGAAATTTCGACAAAAGGATCTCTCGACAAAATGGAATTTCGACAGAGCGAAATTTCGAACAAAGGGATTAGCGACAAATGGAAATTTTGGCATAATAAAATTTCGACAACGTGAATTTCGACAAAATCGTATTCCGAGGAAATGAAATTTCGACAATATGATATTTGGATCTAAAGCATTGCGAAAATTGAACTTTCGACAAAATGATGACATAATGAAATTTTGACAAAACGAAATTTCGATAAAATGAAAATAGCCCATATATTTCATCCATTTTCGCGTAATTCTCGTTTCCAGGGCTACTGCCTGTCGGTGATCCGCAACCACAAGGAGGTCGAAGAAGCGCGCGCCGACCCCGAATTCGACAAGATGTGTGAGCTGGCCAAGCTGGCCTTCCAGATGAAGGAGAAGTCGCTGTCCGGGAACGCCACGAAGCCGGTGATGCCCGTGCTCGCCACCGGGGCAGCCATCGCCGTCAAGCAAGAACCCGGACTCCCGTCGATGCAGCCACTTCAGCAGGCTGGTACGTTGTTTTTTTGGATTTGTTTTTGGGGGAAATTTGGAAGATAGCCAGAGCTAAATAAAATGTTTTTGCAAAAAGTCGTTTTGGAAATTTTTTGAAAATATTTTTGAAAAATTTAGAATGCTTTGGAAGGTGCTTTCCCATTATCGGGGGGGGAGGTTTCTGATATAGAAGGGTTTCTAGACAGTTTTTTACTACTCTCAGGCTTAAAAACGTTGCAAATTTTTATTAAAAAATACAAAATATCGATTTTTTTTTGACTGAAATTTCAACTAAAAATAATTTATAATTTTTCTTATTGTTTTTCCGCTGCAAAAATGTTTAACTTCTGCTTAAAAAAATACCTAATTTTTTTTCAGCTCCTCTTCAACCCGAAAGGCCAATCCCGTCGCTGCTGTCGATGAACGCGGGGCCGATGATGGGCGGCGGGGGAGGCGGTGGCGGCGGAGGTGGAGGGCCCGGTGGTCCTCAGATGGGACTCGGCGGTGGACCCGGCGGACCGATGGGATTCGGAGGGCCCGGTGGGCCGATGGGCGGACCGATGGGAGGGCCGATGGGTCAGTTTTTTACTGGGAAACAAGCATTAAGACCGGAATCCGAACCATTTTTCACGAGCAATTTTCTTGAAATTTTGCGCGATATTTGTCTCTTAAACTGCAAACTACGCGGCAAATTGCTCCATTTTTGAAAACTCCAGGCCTAGATTTTTTTGAGCGAACCGCGCTACTGGACTGTTAACGGGGGGGAGGGACAACCGAATTTTCCCGAGTAGTAGTTTTAAACTGTTGTACAGTTATTTTATACAGTTTTGAGACAGAAAAGGCGCCTTAAAAATTACGAATTTTGGAAATTTTTGTCATTTTTTGGGTAAAGATGCCTGAAAAATGGCCAAAGTAGGTCAAAATTTACAAAATTTGTGCAGATTTTTGGTGTTTCTAGCAATCAAAAACTATTAAAGAATTACAAAAATCACAAATAGGATGGCGGGAAACAAATTATTTTTGCCCTGCTAAAAATCACCCCTTCCCCCTGCTAACAGTCCAGTACCGGACGGCCTAGCAAGACCTTTTCCGGGGGGTTTGTCTGGGAAAAATGGAATTTATTTGCTAAAATGGAATTTATTTTAATTTTATGAATTTTCGGCATTACGCTAGCCAATCCAATCCAGTCCAATAACTTCAACCTTTTCCAGGCCCGGGACCAATGATGGGCGGCGGACCGATGGGGCCTGGCCCGATGGGCCCTGGAGGACCGATGATGGGCGGTGGTGGTGGCCCAGGGCCAATGATGGGCCCTGGCCCGATGGGACCCGGACCGATGATGGGCGGCCCCGGGCCGATGATGGGGATGATGGGCGGTCCGGGACCGATGCGTGGAGGCCCGATGGGCCCCGGCGGCCCCATGATGCGCCCAGGACCGATGGGACCCCGACCTGGCGGTGAGGAAATGATTTAATTTTGAGAAAAAGTGGAATTTAGGCCCGCGCGGCAACCAACCGGGCAACAAGGGCAAGACGGTCGGCACCCCGCAGAAGGGCAACAACCAGAACAAGACGCCGACAGGGCAGCAGCAGGGCAACCGACAGAACAAGCAGCCGGTAAGGAGAATTTTTGGTACTTGTGCTTTAGCGGGGGGGCTGTTACAAGATTTTAGGTAGTTTAGATACCTTAAATCGTTCGAAAATGTGATCTTTTTCGTCGAAAATTCATGAAAAATGACCAAGCTTTCCGAACAATCTTTATTCTGGAATTTTTTTGGTACTTGACGGTTAGCGGGGGGGGGAAGGGGGTTAGCAGCGGTAAAACGTAATTTTTTGGTTTTTCATTTATCAATTCACCCGGTAATATTTAATGCGCTTTTTTATTGTTTTAGTAGCTTTGATTGCTAAAATTTTCAAACCGATTTAAAACCTTTTTGAAAAGTCAAAATTTATATTTTTTTGGTCATTTTTGACGAAGAAATTCGAATTTCTAGATTCGAAAATTGTAAGTTTTGATGCGCCTTTTTTATTTGAAAACGATGTAAATGCTATAAACATTAGTAACCCCTCGCTAACAGCCCAGTACCATTCCATTTTTTTTCAGCTGAAGAAGGGCAGCGGCGGGCGAGCGGTGAAGATTTGAAGACGGACCGCCGAGCCCCGAGCCCTCCTCCCCGTCGAGCCGATCTCTCTGCGCCTTTCCCGTGGATCAAATAAACCGTATTTTCCTATCGTTTTTCGTCACCTATTTATTTCCAGAACTTTTCACGATGCCACCCATCATCATCTATTCATCTCCGTTTTTTTGTGATTTTGATACGCGACCCTTGCTGGAATCTGTTGTATCTTCCTCCCCCCTGGCTAATCTGATTTTTTTTTGACAACCTCCTAATTCCCCTTACCGTATCCCCCATTTTTCTGGTTGCCAGCGTAATAAATGTCTCACAGGTTCAGGGTTGCGTTCCGGAAAATGCAGAAAATTTTTGGGGGCCTGTTTCTTTCGACCGGAAACTTTTCAGGATCGTCCGGACGCGCGGCACCGCCCTGAAATTAGCTGAATAAATTTTTGAACGATAGAATCTATGCTCGTTTGCCGGCTTTATAACCCTACTTGAATTGTTTTAGAACTCGACGTAAATAAAAGTAATTTACGTTTTTCGGAGGAGCAGCCGGCGGTTGGAGAGCAAAATGGAGATGCAACCGGCGATGGAACATGCGCTCAATTGAGGCCTGGAAGGGAATTTTTCGCTGTAGGAGGTGAATTTTGAATTTTAAAAAACTTAAAACTAGAACTTCTTTCTTTTTGGATAGCATTGAGTCAATTTCTTGAGTAGTTCCGTGCCGCCTACGCTTTTTCTTGGGTAATATTTGTCCGTTGCGGGGAAAGCCGAGTTTTTTTTCATGTAGTATCTTTTTGTTGCCCTGCATCTCTAGCTTTTTTAGTCTTTAAAAGTTTTCTGTAGCTTCATAGCATTCAGAAACTACTAAAAACCATAAAATTACTCTAGATATTGTTTACGAATATAATATAACAATTTATAGGCGAAAAATGAAAATTAGCTGGGTGAAGGCAAAAATTGATTTGAAATTGAAACCCTATCTTTTCCTATAAGTCCAGAAATGCCTATTAACGCAACAATAAGTCTTTTAATAGTGTTTTTTAGCAAAATTTAACTATATGTTACGTGGAAAAACAATTAAAAAGATTAGAAAATTACTTTTTGCCGAAATTTTGTAAAAAAAATCGCCATTTTTGGTTGAGCAATCGATAGCTTTTCTAGTTTTAAACGAAATTTGCAGTTCTGGCGCTTAGAAATAGTAAAAAACAGTTCCGGAACCTTTCGCTATTTATATAAGAAAAATTGGACCCCTAGAATCTTGCCCGGGCCCCGTTTTTAGAAGCGTAAAAGACCTTCTTTCCCAAATACCGCTGGCAAGCCATTTTGGGCCATTTTCGGGAGGGGGGGGGTTATAATCTCTTGCCGAGTTTCGACACTACCGCCACCATGTTGACATTTCTTCTCGCGCCCGCGAGTGTGAAAAAACTGCCACCATTCGGGCTCGCTCATTTCTACTGCGTTTTTTTCTAGCGCCAACTGTCTGCGCGCGCGATTTCTTGGGTTTTTTCCGCGTCTCTCTCTCTGGCTCTCTCTCTCTCTCTCTTTCTCTCTCTCTCTCTCGCCGCCGGGCCCAAGGTCACTTTTTGCGCGGCGGGCTTTGTCCGGCTCGACCGGCCCGTATCAACACCTCCTCTATTTCCCGGTTTCCAGGCCATCAATTTTCATTATAGCGCTTATCTTATCCCTAATCAGGTTATTCTTACAAAAATGATGTAAGAGGTCTAAAATTGGCTAACTTTTTGTCTTCAACGAGCCTTTAGCGACTCGGCAGGCTAGCAGAGATTCTTTAGGAAAGGGCGGGCTAGCAGATATTCTTGAGGAAAGGGCAAGCTAGCAGAGATTCTTTACGGAATCGCCGCGTAAACCTTGCCCCATTTACCGTATCCATTGCTGCCTCATAAAACTTCTCCGACGGGCCGTTATCGCCCGGAAGGTGGGCGCCGATATGCAAATCCGGGCGACTGGGGGCGCCAAGGACGGAACGATTTTCTTCGCGTGGAAAGGCCGTCGCTAGTATTTTCTCGTACTCTCTCTCTCTCTCTCTCTCTCTCTCTCTCTCTCTCTCTCTCTCTCTCTCTCTCTCTTGCTCTCTCTCTCCACAAGCGACCATCTCCTCCTCTCACCGTGGGTATATTTGTTCGCTAGCTTGTACCATTTGCCGGATTATTTCCGAGTAGCGGAACGGCTTACCGAGACCCTGTGGGGCAGGCTAGCAGTGATTTTTAGGAATTTCTCCAGATTTTTAGTTTTTTTGGGTTTATCGGTTTCCGTTGATTCCGGCCGATTCTCGACAATACATTAACCTATCGTAATGGTATCCAGCTGGCGTTTGAGAGGGGGAGAGAGCGAGAGAGAGAGAGAGAGAGAGAGAGAGAGAGAGAGAGAGAGAGAGAAGGCGAGAGAATACCCTGGGGCAACAGCTGCCAGTTGGAGGTTGACCCCCAGCTAGTCCCCTCGTTTTCTTACCACCAGCTAGACTAATCTACCCTTTTTTATAAATTTAATTTGCTAAAAAGCCTTAAAAAATTCAAATTATCTAAAAACCTTAATGCTACTAATTTGTCCACATTTTCTCAAAGAATCTCTGCTAGGCCGCCCTTTCCTCAAAAAATCTTTGCTAGCCTCTCCTCCATCCCAAAAATGTCCCTTGCACTCCCAGCTGCGCCCTTTCCGCCTTTTTCGGTAATTTTTTGGGGAGGTTGTCCCCTTTCTGGGTGTGTATTTGTGTGTGTCGGCCTGGGCCCGATGTTGTGACACATCGACGGGGCCGATGCCGACCGGTGGGGGGCTGTATGGCCTTTTCGAGACCCATGGGAAGGGGGGAGGGCCCTCCCTCCCCCCATGCCCGTCTACGGGTTGTTGTTCGGAATCTAATGCACTCGCTCTCTCTCTCTCTCTCTCTCTCTCTCTCTCGCCCGGAGCAATTCTGCCTTGTTTTTCATTCGGTTTCCTTTCATTTTCTTGGCCCTGTCGTTGGCAGCGCGCAAAAGGCTATTCTGTTTGTTTCATAGCGTAATCAGTTTTCTCTAACAAGGAGTGCCTTTTGGGTGTCATCGGCAAATCCCTTCGAGACCTAGCTCATTCGATAGAGAATTCGATTCTGAACAAAACCCCGTTGTTCTTTTTTGCAGAATGACTATCTCTGATTTTATAAAATTAAAATACTAGTGACCGTCTCTTACCATGAGTGCCTTTCGAGCCAAAAAGGAGGCTTTTGGGTCCAGTTTTAAAATTTTATAAAATCGGGGATAGCCATTCTGCAAAAAAGAACAACGGGGTTTTGTTCAGAATCAAATTCTCTATCGAATGAGCTAGGTCTCGAAGGGATTTGCCGATGACACCCAAAAGGCACTCCTTGTAAGTACCCTTTCTATAGCGTAATCGATATCCGGAAACAGCCGGAATTTCATGCCTAACCGATTACGGCCTTTAAAGAACGGATATTCGCGACAGCCTGCCTTTTCCTAAAAAATCTCTGCTAACCCCACCTTCCGCGGATCTTTTGATGTTTTCCACTCCCTGGAAAGGCCACCCAGCGCCCGACAAACATAAAGAAAGACCATGCGCGAAAGGGGGAAACGGCCGGCCTCCATCGGGGGGGGGGGGGGGGAGGCGAAGTTTTTGGCGCCAAAGCTTCACTTTTACCCCGGGAATGTCCATCGCCCGGCCACAACAAGACTCTGAAAAGGCCTGCGCTGCGTAGCATGCCATTTCTGAAGAAATCCCTGCTAACCATGCCGTTTTCCTCAAAGAATTACGTTTTCGATACATGGTTACGAATCCTTGTAATTTTGTGCATTTTGGTGACCCTTTCTTTTTCATTTTAGTCATTATTGGTTTTTTTAAGGCGCTTCTCACGCGATCCCCCGTTTTTTTGTCGTTTTTTTTTGTGGAAATGACGGTTGTCCCATCATTTGGAGTGTTGCGGAATACAGGCTAAACCGTATCGTACAAGCCGTCGCCAGAAGCAAAAGCTCGCTCGTTCGCTCTCTCTCTCTCTCTCACTCTCTCTCACTCTCTCTCTCTCGCACACACAGACACACTCTCACCCGCTGCTTTGAATTTTATTCGTTTCTACCCGATCTTGTTGACGGGGGGCTTCTCAGAATCCGGTGTTGTTGGATGGAAAAACGGGTAGATGAGGGGTGAGGGAGGCGAAATCCGAGTCGCGGGCCACAGACTCGCGCACACCACACAACAAGGCAATAAAACACGAATCGAAGGCCAGGCAGGATAGAGAGAGAGAGAGAGAGAGAGAGAGAGAGAGAGAGAGAGAGAGAGAGACGAGGCCCAGATGTGTTCTTTTTAGCTTTTTTCTGATCAATCTGGCTCTAATTTCGTGGGAGGAAAATAGAGATTACCGCTGCTAGTTTGCCCCAATTTCCTAAAGAATCTTTGCCATCCTGCCCTTTTTGATTCCTCAAACAATCTCTTCTAGCCTAGCCGCCGCATTTCCCAAATTTTCACCGCTAGCCTCGCATCCCCGAATAATGGCAGGGTTTGTTGGAGCGTGTCGACATGAATATTGCCAACCCCGCGATGTGCCCCGTTTGTGCGCGATTTTCGGCTTAGTTTGGGGCTAGCTATATCGATTTGAGTCTCACCGGACGTTCGCTTCATTTTTGCCAATATAATATGCCAGTTTCTTTTCTTCTTGGGACGTTTTTTTAGGGAAACCGCTCCTCAAGTATCTCTGCTAGCCGCCCGTATTGAAAGACGACTGAGCAGAGATTCTTTAGGAAGGGGCAGGCTAGCAGAGATTCTTTAGGAAGGGGCAGGCTAGCAGAGATTCTTTAGGAAGGGGCAGGCTAGCAGAGATTCTTTAGGAAAGGGCAGGATAGCAGAGATTCTTTAGGAAAGGGCAGGCTAGCAGAGATTCTTTAGGAAAGGGCAGGCTAGCAGAGATTCTTTAGGAAGGGGCAGGCTAGCAGAGATTCTTTAGGAAGGGGCAGGCTAGCAGAGATTCTTTAGGAAAGGGCAGGCTAGCAGAGATTCTTTAGGAAGGGGCAGGCTAGCAGAGATTCTTTAGGAAAGGGCAGGCTAGCAGAGATTCTTTAGGAAAGGGCAGGCTAGCAGAGATTCTTTAGGAAAGGGCAGGATAGCAGAGATTCTTTAGGAAAGGGCAGGCTAGCAGAGATTCTTTAGGAAATGGCAGGCTAGCAGAGATTGTTTAGGAAAGGGCAGGCTAGCAGAGATTGTTTAGGAAATCGGCGTACCTAATGTTTCCAGCTAAAAATGATTCGTTTAACCACCTCGTGGACATTCCATGACTTCTCGTAGTTCTGGGAGGTTTACCCTTCTCCTGTCCTCCTCCTCCTCCTCCACTTATTTATTCACCGCCCTTTTTCTCACCCAGCCGCTCGTTTTTCTACTTGGTCGGACCGCTGTTTACCGGCCTGCCACACCACCTGCCCTGCGCGAACACCGCCACCCCAGCTTCATCCCCCGAAAAAGCGGCTTTTGTTAGTGACAAAGTTTACCTTTATAATTAAGTATAAAAATAACTTTAGAAATTCTGCTCTCCTTTGCTTAGAATCTCTGCTAGCCTGCCCTTTCCGAAGGAATCTCTGCTAGCTTGCCCCCTTAACTAAAGGATCTCTGCTGGCCTGCCATTTCCTAAAGAATCTCTCAAGCCTGCCCCCCTCCCTTCCTAAAGAATCTCTCTAGCCTGCCCCCCCCCCCCCTTCCTAAAGAATATCTGCTAGCTAGCCCGTTGCAGATTACGATAGCTTGATAATTAGGTGGTCTGCGGCCGCCAGAAGTACACTGTAGATTACGATAGCTCCAGAACACGCTATTTTCCAAATTACGGTAATTGAAGTACAGAACCGAAAACTTTAAACCCAATCTTTGGGTGGCTGATGCCTTTGAAACCGCAAAAAAAGGACAATCATTCCGTAGAATTCGTGGTTTTTTACAAAAACTATTTTTGCTAATGACCGCTCGATGATTTTGACTTGCCAGTCCCTTTAAAAACCGCTAGATTCGATGAAAAATCTAATTTGTTACAAAAATCACCTTCCGGCTTCCAGCCGACGTGCATATCCCCAACTCAATCGATTCCCCGGGCCCATATTTGTGCGTGTGTGTGTGTTTTTTTCTGGCCTTTTTTCTGTGTGCAGTGGCTGCCACTGGAATTCACCCCGGTCTCGATCCCCCCTGTCGCACTGATTACTTCGCCCAGGTGGAGCTGGTCCCGCAGCGAACCCCAACGAATTTTTTCCGCGATTTTTAAGGCCCCACTTATGCTTCATCTTAATTCCTATAGCTGAATTTTTTAGAAGAAAAGAATGTAAACTAATAATTTGACGTAAAATAACTCTTTCTCTCTCTCTCTCGCTCTCTCTCTCTCTCCCTCTCTCTCTTCCCGCAACTAATTTTTTTGATTTCAGAAACTCCATCAACTCGCCAATCATCTCGCTCGAGCAGGGGGCCAGCCCACCGGTCCTCGTTGTTTCCTGTTTGAGGTAAACACCTTTTAGAAAATTACCTATCGTAATCACGTCCTTCCTAAAAAATATCTGCTAGCCTGCTCTTTCCTAGAGAATCTCTGCTAGCTTGCCCTTTCCTCAATAATCTCTGCTAGCCTGCCATTTCCTAAAAAATCTCTGCTAGCCTGCTCTTTCCTAGAGAATCTCTGCTAGCTTGCCCTTTCCTCAATAATCTCTGCTAGCCTGCCCCTCGCCATGTTGTCCTTTCGTTTTTGCAGGGACCTAGTCCCCTAAAATCATAAAGTACCTTGCTTAAATGTTGTTTGATGCATTCAAATTTATTGTTTTTTTGATTTCAGGCACCTGCTCTCCCCTGCGCGACTACCGAACCGAAACTGCCCGTTCTCCGCCATCCACCGTAGCCATGTTTTCGCGGCTTCTTCACTCCAAGAATGCTGGTACGTTTTGGGTTTTTGGGGGTATTTTTACGTTTTTTTTTCTGGTTTATTTAAATTGAATTTAACGTGTTTTTATTGATGCTGTTTTATGGATTTCTAAGCTTTGTAAGAAATTCCTTAGTAATCCAGAATTTTGAGGATTGAAAGTTTTTGCAGTGTTGAATTTTGTTGAGTTTCCTACTACGTTTTGTAATTGATTTTTTTACTGTCCAATCCTGCCTCCTATTATTTGGATATCGCCGGCTAGAGCGGCCATTATGGCCTTAGACTGATAGCATCAACCTCTCCAGCCAACCCCTCCCTTTTATGAGGCGCTGATCAACTTTTTTGATTGACGGCAGGGGGATCTTTCGATCTCTCTCTCTCTCTCTCTCTCTCTCTCTCTCTCTCTATCTCGCTCTCTCTCTCTCTCTCTCTCTCTGTGAATCTTTCATTCTCTCTCTATCTCTCTCCCTCTCCGTCTCTCTCTCTCTCTCTCTCTCTCGCTCTCTGTGAAATCTCTCTCTCTCGTTCTTCCGATGCTATTACGTAACTTCCGATGACAAGAGACTACTTTGACAAGCAGAAAAGACAGTTCTAAAGATTTAACTGGCGAGCCGGAGGTGAAAAACGCGGAAAACTAAAGAATCTCTGCTGGTTTGCCCTTTCCTCAAGAAACTCTGCTAGCCTGTCGCTCTCCCTCGCTCACTCTTTCTCGCTCTGTCTCTCTCTCCTCTCTCACTCTCTCTCTCTCTCTCTCTCTCTCTCCATATATATCTC
Organism: Mesorhabditis spiculigera; assembly: GCA_958295435.1. Lineage (NCBI taxonomy): Eukaryota > Metazoa > Nematoda > Chromadorea > Rhabditida > Rhabditidae > Mesorhabditis > Mesorhabditis spiculigera. The sequence goes on from CATQJA010002639.1 coordinate 519,224, forward strand.
TCTCTCGTTCTCGGAATTTTTTTTGTTTAAAATTCCTTTAGCCCATTAAATTTCCGACCATGCAGAAAAACGTGTGGCACGGCTTGGGCTATAAAGTTGGCGCCCGCGAAACGGGAGCGCCCCTTATCTGAAGCAGCTCTGGGCTCCCCATTTTCTCCCGCCACTTTTTGCAACAGTTTCCTGGGGGCTTCTAAGCTGTTGTTTTTGAGCAGAACTTTTTGTTTTGGAGGTGGCCGACGGCCTTTCCTGCCTTTCAGCGGCCTTTAAATGACTGGAAAACCCCGGAATCGACCCCTAGGTGCTGACTGGGTCTCGACAGCTACGTTCCGCGCCAAATGACGCGTGTACGTTACGTACGTGTATGCGTTTTACTCACCTAGCGGCTACTGTCATGGGACTCGTAGCGTAGCTGTCGACACCCAGGCAGCTAGGGGGGTCGATTCCGAAATGTTTCTTGTTAGATTGCCAGGCATTCCTCAAAGAATCGCTGCTAGCACGCCCCTAGCGTTTCAAGCAATCACTGAAACCCTTCCTAAAGAATCTCTGCTAGCCTGCCCTTTGCTAAAGAAACGCTGCTATCTTTCCCATTCCTCCAAGAATCGCTGCTAGCCTGCCCCGTGAAATTCCCGCCATAAATTGACAGCCAGAGAATTTGGCGGATCTACCCCAACCATCACCTGAAAAAGGCGTGTTTCTCCAGCCACAAGACTCGTAAATTATCGTAAAAACGGCGCGGGCGGCTCTGGCGCCTTGAGATCCACCTCGAGCAGCCATTTCCACCCATTTTTGGGCCTAAATTCCCCTTCCATCTCCACCTCGAACGTCTGTTTGTACTTCACACTCTGTGAAAATCCCGCTATAAACTACCGTAATTCTGGCCAGAACGTCGTCTCCAGAATCCCGGAGATGTTCTCCTCGTTCATCCAGAGCTATTATCTGCAGAATTACTCGCCGAGGAGGAGGGAAAAGGAGAAGAGGAATGGTGAGTGATTAGGAATTTGCAAAGGATCTCTGCCAGCCTGCCTTGCCTAAGGCATCTCTGCTAGCTTGCCTATTTTCCTCAAGAAACGGTGCTATACCACTTTTGCTAAAGAATCTCCGCTAGTCGGCCCCAGATTTCCCAAAAAACCTCTGCTAGCCTGCCCCACATCGTAATGCCAATTCCCGAATGCTCACTGCTCTCTCAAAAAACCTCTGCTAGCTCGCCCTATTTTTGTTTCTTAAACGATCTCAGTTAGCCAGCCATGCCGTCACGTCTTTCCTAAATGATCTCTGCTAGCCTGCCACTGACTTTTTTAAAGAGACGCGAAAGGAAAAAACGTCAATGGTGATCAGTTTAACTTCAGAAATGGTCTCTGCTAGCCTGCCCCATTTCCTAAAGAATCTCTGCTAGTCTGCCATGGGGTTTTATAGCGTCTTTTCTTCCTTCTTTTGAATCAAGAAGAAACCTCGTGCTCCAAAACGCCCCTTTCTGAAGCCCATCCATCAGAATTTTGCTCGCACAAGCTCCTAAAAAAAAAGCCTGCTGAGCCCATCTGGTGCAGCTTTTCGGAACTGGGGGGGCCCGGTGTGCGTGTGTTGCCTTTTGTTGTCTTGTTTGTGCCGAGGAGAGAGAGAGAGAGAGAGAGAGAGAGAGAGAGAGGGAGAGAGAGAGAGAGAGGGACGGGCCAGAAATAGGACTGGTACGTGGGCTTCAGAAGGTGTCTCTGGGGTCTCTCGCCTTCTGGTTCTCTCTCTCTCTCTCTCTCTCTCTCTCTCACCTCTGCGTTTCCGCGCTTCTCGCCCTCTCTCCTGCCTTCTGAAGCGGAGGGCTAGTTACTCTCGGTGCTCTCCTCTTCTCGTGCTCTCTCGCCGCCTGTCTCTCTCTCGCTCTCTCTCTCTCTCTTCTAGTGGCCCTCCCTCCCTCCCACCCGGCTGCCCCTCCCCCCTTCCCGCAGGCCATTCATACCCCCCTCCCAACCCCCCAACAACACATAAACACACCCCCATATTTGGTGCGCGCACCCCATTTCGAGGCTTCTACACTATTTTCTGGCCCCCAGAGGACCGTATTCCGGACGCACATTACCGTTTTTTGCAACGGTCAATTTGATGTCCCACTCGCCTCCATGCCGCCCCTGCTGCCTATGCCTGCGCACCCAGAAGCGTGAGTCCATTTCCGGGCCGATTTTCGAGCGGATTCGAGCCGATTTCGGTTTTTTTGAAGCTTTCTCGATTTTCTTTAGCGTATTTCGTCGAAAAATGGATTTTTATCAGGCGAAAAATGTAATTTTTGAGCGCTGTGCTAATTTAGGCAATTTTTCGAACTTGCTAGGCCTGATTTTCTAGCTAATTTTGTTTTTTTTTTAAAGTTATTTTCGATTTTCCGACGGTATTTCACCGAAAATTTAATTTTTTTTTTACACGCGAAAAATGTATTTTTGAGCGCTATGCTAATTTTAGCAAATTTTCGATATTTTGACAAAGTTCCGACTGGGTTTTGCAGCTGATTTTGAGATATCTGGGCCTTGTAACGCCTTTATTACCTTTTTTTGCGACCAGAAGCCGATACTGTAAATCGGATTTTCGATTTCGATTTCGATCTTTCCTCAGTTTTCGATATTTTTACCAATTTCCGTCTGATTTTTGGGATTTTTCGATGTTTTTTCAGCCTTCCCAGACCCTGTAAAGCCTAACCGATTACGCGAGTTTATTCGGCTATTTGTGTTGTTTACAAATCGAGCTTCCGGGGGCTAAAAGCCTAGCTTCAAGCGTTCAACCCATTTCTCCCCCGGCGACCAGACCAGACGATTTTCATCGATTTGAGGTGCCTGCAAACTTTTCCAGGGGGTTTTGAGGGGTTTACGCCGGTTTACACGCTCTCTCTCTCTCTTTGTCTCTCTCCCTCTTCCTCTCTCCCTTTTGATCGGCTTTCCATATTCATAGATTCGCTACGGGAATTGCCGCATCATCCTTTGCAGGGCCCCGGTGTCGATTTTTCGTTTCGGAAAACATGAGTCAATCGTGTAGATCGGACGGGGGAAACCGTTCCCGAAATTTTGGGAATTTTGTGAAGGGAAATTAAAGTGGATTCGTTTCACATTTCAAAGCGAAAAGGAAGGGCGCTCAAATGCCGTCTGCTAGCCTGCCCTTTCCGAAAGAATCTCTGCTAGCCTGTGAGTCTGGAGAGTAGGGCCGGTTTAGGTTAACTGGGGTACAGGCTCAGGTCTAGCGAAGGTCAAGGGGTACCCGACGATCTCTCTCTCTCTCTCTCTCTCTCTCTCTCTCTCGCCTCATAATCTAGTACATCCCCACCATTCATCTACCCCCATATAGGGTATCCACCCGCAAGCGCTCGGCTAACCTTCAACCATCGATAAATCAGAAGGGAAAAAGTGGTGAAATGCGGAGAATTAGAAATATGGTAGCTAAGCAGAGGACATTGAGGAATCAAAGAAAGCTAGCAAAGATTTTAGGGAAAGGGCAGGCTAGCAGAGATTCTTTAGGAAAGGGCAGGCTAGCAGAGATTCTTTAGGAAATGGCAGGCTAGCAGAGATTCTTTAGGAAAGGGCAGGCTAGCAGAGATTCTTTAGGAAAGGGCAGGCTAGCAGAGATTCTTTAGGAAAGGGCAGGCTAGCAGAGATTCTTTAGGAAAGGGCAGGCTAGCAGAGATTCTTTAGGAAAGGGCAGGCTAGCAGAGATTCTTTAGGAAAGGGCAGGCTAGCAGAGATTCTTTAGGAAATGGCAGGCTAGCAGAGATTCTTTAGGAAAGGGCAGGCTAGCAGAGATTCTTTAGGAAAGGGCAGGCTAGCAGAGATTCTTTAGGAAAGGGCAGGCTAGCAGAAATTTTTTGGGAAAAGGCAGGCTAGCAACGATTTTTTGGGACGGCTTTAAATTGATTTTTATCCCATTTTTTGTTAGCATCTAGGGTTCTGCATCTCTTCGAGCCGTCTTCCTCGGCATCCCCCCTTTTTCTGCCGGCTAATGTTTGCCCGGGCGGTCTCCCCTCCCCTCCAAAAGCGCCCTTTTTTGGGCCGCGGCCGCTGAGGGGGCCAATCCCGGGAATTCACGCAAAAAATGGCGGGGGATGGATTGCGATTGCAGGGAATGGCAACACCAAGGAAATTTGGGAATGAGAAAGAATTAAACGGTCTCTGCTAGCCTGCCCTTTCCTAAAGAATCTCTGCTAGCCTACCCTTTCCTAAAGAATCTCTGCTAGCATGCCCTTTCCTAAAGAATCTCTGCTAGCCTACCCTTTCCTAAAGAGAATCTCTGCTAGCCTGCTTTTCACCAAGGAATCCTAGGACCCGAATTTGCCTTCCAAACCCCTTTAAAACTCAAAATCCCAATTCCTACCAATTTTGTTTGTAGTCACCTTTGATTCGGGCGCCCTGTCGAACCGCGTGTGCCGGACAAATAGGATTATTTCTGACTTTGCCCTGCCTTCTCTCTCTCTCTCTCTCTCTCTCTCTTCTGATACAACAGCTCCCGGATCGAGGCAAATAATCCGAGCAACGCGACCCCACGGCTCGCGCAGGATTTGCACATTCTCGAATTCGAATGAAAAATTAGGGGGATATGGCAAAAGAGGTGTTTTAAAGGCGCCTGGAAGCCACGTCGAAGGCAAAAATCAGGGGCTAGCTGGCAGAGACCATTTGGGAAAGCTTTCAGGCTAATAGATTAATTTGAAATTCTGATACTGAAGCACGTCATCTGGAGATTGTAGCCACCTTTTAAAGGGATGGTGACAGCACGTTTTCCAGCTTTCTGAACCGCTTACGCCATGAAAATGGCATATTTTTGACGATTAAAGGGAGCACGTCATCGAATTTTCTAACTTTCGCAAATGAAAATCGCATATTTTGGCGATTAAGGGGCCCGTGACACCAGATATTCTAATTTTTACAACCGCTTGCTTGCGCCACGAAAATAGCATGTTTTTAACGATTAAAGGGTGCGTGACACCTGAATTCCTAGCTTTCGGAACCGCTTACGCCATGAAAATGGCCGCCTTTTTGAGTCTGACTCCTTAAAAGCGCCACGGCTGAAGCTAAAAACGGGGGTTCAGAATGTTTCCATTATTTTTTGCAATTTCCCGGGCTTCTTGTTGCAACAGCAGTGTCCCCTCGGGTCTGGGAAAAGCCCTGACACGACATGGGGACTTATCATTTTCACGGCGGTCTAGTGACGCGTCTCCCCTTTGAGGGCCATGTTCCCGCCTGAAGCTTTATGCCCTGCCGTATTGGCTCGTACTATTTGATGGGGATGGGAGCGTGGACGGGCGAATTTAGTACCGACAGAAACGAGGCGGGAATTTGCTTGACAAGATACTAGAGAAAAACCGGAAATTTGGAGCATAATAACCGATTGGCCACTGGAAAACCGGTTCAACACCATGAAAAGCCGCTCAATTTCCTGGCGTAGTCGATCGACGCGACTCGATTTGCTGTCACACTCCCTTTAACGCCCGGCTAAGGTAGTAATGGGATCAAAAAACATGATTTTCCAGGCGTAATCGTTTCAGAGAGCTTGAAAACTAGATCGTAGGCTCGCTTTAAAGACCGGCAGAAGTCAAAATCGCCTAAATAACGTGATTTTAATGGCGTAATCGGTTTAAAACGTTGAATTTGCTGGCGCGCTGCCTTTAAAGGTACCTAGAAGTGAAAATGCCCTCGAAATCGCTATATTTTGATCGCGCAATCGTCTGGCATGGTCCCTTTAAAGGTCCAGAGAAGGCAAAAATTTCCATAAAACCTCTTTTAATGGCGTAATCAGTTCCGTGGAATGAGAATTTTATGGCACGCTGCCTTTAAAGGACCAATGAATGCAAAATTTTGCAAAAAATTAGTGATTTTTATGGCGTAATCGGTTCCAAGCGAAAACTATACTAAACTGGGATTACGGTAGTAGAACAACCTCAAATTCCGGGAAATAATCGGCTGAGTGTCATCAGAGAATTAGTTGCCCCTGCCGTTCCCACCGGATGCCCTTCCCCTCCCCTCCCCGCCATGCCTAATTTTTTGTTCAAACACCGTAAAAAGTTATCACCGCGTACTCGCGGCTGGGAAATCAGACCCACACGTTGCAATTCCTCCCAACCCCCGGCCGAACACCTGAATTGCATTGATTTTTTGGGATTTTGGAGGAACTTTTAGTCTAGTTTTGCTCTCTCTCTCTCTCTCTCTCTCTCTCTCTCTCTCTCTCTCTCTCTCTCTCTCTCCTTCTCTCTCTCTCTCTGTCTCTCCATTGGCCATTACGTCGTAATCGATTTAGAGTTAAGCCGATTACGTAATTTAAATTAGCTAAGGCTTTCTCCCTCTTGCTCTCTCGTGCTCTCTCTTTGATTCTCGCGCTCTCTCGCCTCCTCGCTATCTGACTCTTCTCTCACCCTCCCTCTCACTTCGCTTAATTCCGTATCTCTCCGCTTCTCTCTCTCTCTCTCTCTCTCTCTCTCTCTCTTTCTCTCTCTCTCTCTCGTTCTCTCTCGCTCTCTCGCTCTCTCGTTCTGCCTATCTTTTTCTATCTCGCTCTCTCTCTCTCTCTCTCTCGCTCGTGCTCACTGTCGCTTCTCCTGTCTAGCTTTTTGCAGCTCTCGTCCTCTTCCACTTTCTACCTGTCACCTTCCCTTTAAATCGACCTCCCTGGTTCGATCCCCCTCCATGCCATCCGCTTTTTACTTTTTGCCGCAACCCTGCCTCCCAAAAAACGATACCCCCCGTCCATCAATCACCGACCTGATTTTCCGCCGCGCGCCTCTCTCCACCCGCAATCGTTTTGTTCGTAATTTGGTGCGGCGCATAGTGAGAGGCAGAGAGAGAGAGGGAGAGAGAGAGATTTTCGCGCGGTTTTCGACCCTTTTTTAGTCGGCCGCTCTCACTTTGATATCCGGCTACTGCCCAGCTCTGCTCTTGATATCCGGCCAATCGGCGTTCAATACATTCCGCTACGCTCCTCTTTACACCATGCCGTTCTATAGTTTCCTCTTGTAGTCGCCGGCGTACTCGATCTACCGTATCCAGAGCCTGGCCTCGCGGGTGGGCCAGGCGTTGTATACTGCCCATTCTACCGTACCCCGGAATTTTGGGCGACTTTTAAAGGGCCCGGCAAGTCCTCAGCGCACTCTGGTGTACTATAAAGTTACAGTACCCGAACGTGCGTCGTACGTTGCGTCCTCCTACGTATTGGAGCGTACTTTGCGGTTCGACTAGCTGAAAAACGAATTTCGGGGAATTTCTGAGGCTTTATTCTGAATTCAATCTTATCGTAACGTACTCGCGCGTATTCCGACTTACTCCGGCGTAGTGAATCGTACTGTAGAGCTACAGAAGACGCAAAAATCGTGGAAACAGTCGAAATCCCTACGAAAACGAAAAAACTGAACGTACTGAGTAGCGTACCGTACTACTGCGTACTCCAACGTACTCCAAGGCTACAGTAATCACAGAATCCGAAGAAAACGAGCTGAAATAAGCTTCTCGAGCCTCACCGTGTGCCTCTCTATCTGATCAATTGGCTTTCCACCCGGTGGCCTTGACTCCCATTTCGACTCGGCCGCTATTCCTCCTTTTTTTCTATCGACCCTCAACTAGGCCGACGACATTTCTGCTCCTCCATTCCGCGCTACTCCAAACAACACACAGCCCTAATTTTTATTACGGGGCCTGCCGTAATTCTGAATTTTTTGGCTACGGTAGAAATTATATTACGCCGTGGAACTACCTTTATTCGAGCGTAATCTTGCGGAACGTTGCGGAATAGCTGTCGTAATCGATTGGAGCGTAGCGGAGTACCTATCGTAATCGGTTGGGAAATTTCGGGATACCTAACGTAATCGATTGGAGCGTAGCGGAATAGCTATCGTAATCGATTGCGCATTTCGAAATACCTGTGGTAATCGATTTTCCGATCCTTCCCGATTTTCCTACCGTATTCCTGAGCCTCTATTTCCGGCCATTCTGCCCCTAAAATTCCGAAAACTCGCATTCGGAAGCCGGGCGGGATGAAGCCGGGGCGTGATATAGTGTCCACACTCTCTGGACACCGCCATCAAACACTACAGCTCCTCAGGACGGCCCTGCGCCATAGGAATTACGGTAGAACATTGACTGTTTTGCAGTAGTGTTGGGCTAAATTCCACCGAATTACAGTATCCTCGCAAAAAAATTGGCAAATTGGTTATGTTAAAACCAAAATTTGGTGAAAAATTACGCGAAGCAGTTATTACGTTTTTTGGCGCTTCATATACCGAATTTCCGTCATGAACGCGTATTTTTGTGCAAATCACTTTAAAAAAAAGCCAAAAGTTGGTAAAAAATTACTGAAGAAAGAGATGCTATTTTTGAGACGCCAATGTTTAGTTGCGCTTGTGCGCTTGCGTAATCATTTGCTAATGAGGTTTTGCAAGCAATTTGGGTGAAAAATTTTCAAAAAGCCGCTTTTCGGAAGTCTGATTTTAAGATTCCCGCTATTTTTTCTTGCGGTTTCCAATTTCTTACAGTCTTCCAAGCGAAATTTTACGCATATTGGTGTCATTAGTTGTCTAAATTGACCAAAAACAAGGGTTCCAGCCCCTTTAATCGGCTGCAGGCATAAGCAAAAGCAGCAGCGTTAATGGGCCAGCGCAAAAATCCCGAAAATATCGTATTTTTCTAGAAGACGGAGACCCCTCGGATGGTAAGTTCTCGCTCGTCGTGTTTATTGTTGTTTTGTGGACTCTACGGCGTACTGTACCGTACTGAGTAATGTACCGTACCAGGAACGGAGTGACAATCTTTACAATTCAAAATATTAACAATTTTTCCTATAACTAAAAATGACAATTACGAGTGTGTGGGGAATGCTAAAATATATCGATAATTTTTGCCTTAAAAATGCCCCTGTTTCAGATGAAGACGAGCGGGCCCAGAAAAACACATTCACAAGGTGGATCAACGTCCATTTGGAGGAGGTGAGTGGTTTTTAATTACTTTTTTATTTTTATTTTTAGCACTCTGCTTCCGGACACGTCACCGATCTCTACGAGGACATCAAAGACGGCGTTTTGCTGTGCCGTCTCATCGAAGTACTCACCGGAGAGGCGTTGGTATGTTTTTCCGTGGTCCAAAATCTCTGCAAGCTTGTCACGATTTCCTAAAGAATCCCTGCTAGCCTGCCTCGACTCGAAAAATCGATATTCTGCCTTCCATGTCTTGCAAATTGCTGACCTTGACTTTCCTTCTCTCTCGCTCTCTCGCCCTCTCTCTCTCTCTTTCTCTCACTCTCGCTCTCGCTCTCTCTCTCTCTCTCTCTCTCTCTCTCTTTCCCTCCCCTGAAAATCGATACCCCGTCTGTTTATTATTAGCCATCCCGGATGACGCTAGCTATACTGGCCTAACCACGCAAAGTAACAAACGTAAAAAGGGACCATCCACAATTTAAGATTATCAATGTTTCAAAGCCCAGATTTTGCACAAAAAAACCGATGAAATTCCGATCCCATTCACCCAAATCACGATCCCAATTGCCAATAACTGTGGGTGATTGATGCAAAAGGTCACTTCTCGTGTAGGGGAACAGTTCATATTGGCACGGAAATTCCGCGCAAACGAGCAAAAAGCTAGCAGAGACCATTTGGGAATCCAGGGCAACTAGCAGAGATTCTTTAGGAAAGGGCAGGTTAGCAGAGATTCTTTAGGAAAGGGCAGGCTAGCAGAGATTCTTTAGGAAAGGGCAGGCTAGCAGAGATTCTTTAGGAAAGGGCAGGCTAGCAGAGATTCTTTAGGAAAGGGCAGGCTAGCAGAGATTCTTTAGGAAAGGGCAGGTTAGCAGAGATTCTTTGAGAAAAGAAAAATTATACATTTTTCAGCCGATCAACAAATCGAAGCACGCCGTCCGCGTCCACCATATTGCCAATCTGACGACAGCCCTCGCCGTGCTTAGGTAGAGATTTTGACAGTAGATTTTTCCGGTCACGATCTTTTTAAAACTGATTTTAACGTTTTAAAGGGACAGTGAAGGCAAGGGATTGGCAAAAATCGTCAGATTCTTGCTGTCACTCTCCCTTTAAAATCGATTCTAAGGTTTTAAAGGGACCGTGAAGGCAAAGGATTAGCCAAAATGGTCCGATTCTTGCTGTCACCATCCCTTTAAAATCGATTCTAGCGTTTTAAAGGGACAGTGAAGGCAAGGGATTGGCAAAAATCGTCCGATTCTTGCTGTCACTCCCCCTTTAAATTCGTTTTTCCAGACGCCGCGGCCTCGAGCTGATCAACAACAATGCCTCCGATCTGGCCGACGGAAACCCACGAATTGTCCTCGGCCTCATATGGCAAATTATCCTGCACTTCCAGGTACCGTACCCCTGGACGGTAGATGAACTCAACTTTTTCAGATTGAAACCAACGTGCAACTACTGCGCGAATGGGGATGGGGAGCGACGGCGGCGCCCTCAAGAAGTCCATTCAAGCAGCGGTTACGGTAGGGGTACTGTAGCTACTGGAACCCTTTTGCAGTGAATTCATGCCGGGACCCTCCTCGCCCCGGTCCGGCGCCCTGAAGATGAAGAGCAACGTCGAGGCCGTGTTGCTCAGATGGATCAATGCAGAGATTGCCGAGTGAGTTCTTGATTCACGTTCTCGTTCGCGCTCTCTCTCTCTCTCTCTCTCTCTCTCTCTCTCTCCCAATAAAATGACCACCTTGGCTAGCACGGGTACACTATTTGTCTGATAGCAAGAGCCACTCGACCCACTAGGCAAATAGTCTCGAACAGAAATGACCCCCGCATTCACTCGGGGACATCAAAAAGCCGCCAAAAGAATGGGTAGAGGGGGCTAGCAGAGATTCTTTAGGAAAGGGCAGGCTAGCAGAGATTCTGTGAGGAAATGGCAGGCTAGCAGAGATTCTTTAGGATAGGACAGGCTAGCAGATATTCTTTGGGAAAGGGCAGGCTAGCAGATATTCTTTGGGAAACGGAACACAAAACCCAAACAGAGCCAGCAGAGATCAGGGGGAAATAATTCGAGGGCAGGCCAACAGAGACTCTTTAGGAAATTGGGGCAGACTAGCAAAGATTCTTTAGGAAAAGACCGGCTAGCAGGGATTCTTTAGTAAATGGGGCAGGCTAGCAGAGACCATTTGGGCAAATCGACTCAGGGCAGCCTCGCAGAGATTTTTTTGCTCAAAAACCTCGAGTCGAGGCAAGCTAGCAGAACCTATTTGGGATTTAGCAGGCGTTGCGGGTAGGCTAGCAGAGATTCTTAAGGAAATCGCGGTAAGCTAGCCGAGATGCTTTGGGAAAGGGCAGCCTAGCAGAGATTATTTGTGGATGGGGCAGGCTAGCGGTGATAGTTTGCGGAAATTTGAGAAAATCGACTGACGGCAGCCTAGCAGAGATCTTTTGTGGAATTTCCTCCCTAACCCCCCTCATTTCCAGATCCCTCGGCCTAAAAGTGGAGAACATGGACAAGGCGTGGCGTGACGGCGTCCTATTCACGGCCCTCGTCCACAAATGGCGACCGGATACGGTAGATCTCGAGGGAGCGAAGAATAGACCCGCACGGGACAACCTCGAAGCAGCATTTGAAGCCGCCCATCGCTATCTTGGCATTAGAAAACTGCTTGACGTCGAGGATCTTTTGGCTGAGAAGCCGGACAAACGGTGAGTCGGGTTTTGTGGCGCAATCTGTCGATTTCTGCTAATTTCATAGCGTAATCGTATGTTTCGTAGAATTCCATCGCGTAATCGATTACGCGCTTCACAGTTTTGTATCGTAATCGATTGATTTCTTGAATTTTCATGGCGTAATCAATTGACCTCCTCTAATTTCCGGCGTAATCGGTTGATTTCCTCGAATGTCATGGTATAATCTATTGCTTTCTCAGAATTTTTAGAGCGTAATCGGATGCATTTTTCTGCAGTTTGCAGCGTAATCGATTAATTTTTAATTCATTACGTAATCGGTCGTATTTTTGTATTTCGTGACGTAATCGATTAGTGCCTTTAATTCCATGGCGTAATCGTTTGATTTTATCGAATTTCATAGCGTAATCTATTTAGTTTTTGCATTTCCACGTAAAGGATTAGGATTCTCCAAATTTCCTAGCCTAGTACATTCACCTGTTTTTTCCAGCTCGATCATCACGTACGTCTCCCAATTCGTGCGCACCGCCGGCGAGCGGAGGCCCATCGAGGAGGGCGGACAGTTTGCCGCTTTCTTGCTGTGGTTGGATACGGTAGCCGCGGCGGATATCGATCCCGAGGATAGTCAGGTGAGTACTGTGGCTTTGGCGCGGATTTATATGGCGTAATCGATCTGTTTCTCTCTCTCTCTCGCTCTCTCTCACTCTCTCTCTCTCTCTCTCTCTCTCTCTCTCTGTCTCTCTCCCTCTATTTTAGGACGTAATCGATTCCGATATTGTAATTCTACGTTTTTTTGCAAAATTTTCTATTTTCAGGCTTACTTCCGGTTGCGTCGTGAATTCCTGGAGCATCGCCCGACCTTCCAGACGATCCTCGCCACGCGGACAAACTTTTCGGTTGATCAGCTGGTGGATATTGAGACAAAGTGAGTCTCTCTCTCTCTCTCTCTCTCTCTCTCTCCCTGTCTCTCTCTCTATCCCTCCATTTCCAGATGGGACAAAGTGCGTACACGGCTCGAGTCTGCAGCCTTCCGGGCGGAACGGGACCTGCCCGAGCCGTTCGCCTCCCTGTCCACCTGGACCGAGCATGGACAGGTAAATTCGAGCTAGCTTTTCCATCTCTCATGCTCATTTAGATGCTGCTCAACTCTCCGCTCCAACTCCTCCCCCACGACCCACAAAAGACGGTCAATTTGCTCCACAGTCTCATCGAGGAGCACCAGGTAATTTTGGGGCGTAATCGGTGGGCTTTTGGAGGGAGGCTAGCAGTGATTCTTTAGGAACGGGCAGGCTTGCAGAGAAAATTTGACCCTTTTTCAGCGCCACTTCTCCGACCTCCGCGCCAAGCAGGACGAGCTCCAGAGTGCGGCTGCCGGCCGGGGCGTGGGTGGTGCTCAAGTGCCCCCAGAATTCTCCGAGCCTCTCCGCATCCGGATGGGCCATATGAGCCAAGAAGTGCCCACCAGAATTGCTACACTTAAGGTACGCTACATCGATTTTTTAACCATTTTTTTAACTCTAGATCCTGCTCTCCCACTACATCATCCTCGCCTACCTGGCCGACCTTGACGACAAGGTCGAGCTGTGGCGATCCGCCGACTCGTTGGCGTTGTTGAATCGGTGGATTAAGGTATGGGGCTGGTGTTCTGTTTTTGAAACATCTTTTTCTAGGAATACAACCAGATCGCGTCGGAGAACCCGCGCCGCAAGTTCGATCACCATATGGAGCGGTTGAGGCGGACGGTTAGCACACAACCTGGTGGGTGTCTGGCTTTCTCTCTCTCTCTCTCTCTCTCTCTCTGTCTCGCTCTCTCTCTCTCGCTCTCTCTCTCGCTCTTTCTCTATATTTCTCGCTTCAGAAACCAAGCTCGACATCAACTCCCTGGCCGCCCAATGCGTCGGCCGAGCCCAAGAGACGCTGGCCAGATTTGACGAGTGCAAGGTGAGATTTTTCTACCCTGTTCGAAAGGAGCACCAACTTCAGCCCGTCCTCCTCACGCTCCGAGCCGCATGGGAAGAGTGGGAAAGAGACATCTGGAGGCTAGAGGAGCTCGCGCAACGGGGAGTGGATAACAACACGAATACACTATATCGTGAGTTTTTTGGAGTTTTGGCAGGCTAGCAGAGATTCTTTAAAAAATGGCATGCTAGCAGAGATTCATGAGGAAGGCAGGCTAGCAGTGATTCTTTAGGAAAGGGCAGGCTAGCAGTGATTCTTGAGGGAAGGGGCAGGCTAGCAAAGATTTTTTAGGAAAGGAGCAGGCGAGCAGAGATTTTTTAGGAAAGGGTAAACTAGCAGCGATTCTTAGAGAAAATGGGGGTAGGCTAGCAGAGATTCTTTAGGAAAGAGCAGGCTAGCAGAGATTCTTTAGGAATTCGTCTTACTGACTCGATTTTCAGGTGAAGCTGAGAACATCAGCTCGATGGAAGCGGCAGCCGACCGTCTTGCTCCCCTCCTCTCCCCGGCCGCCATCATCGCCAACAACGAGCGAATGGACCAGTTGAGGCACAGGGCTCAGCAATTGTCAAAGGTGAGCTCGACCTCGCTTTTTTAGAGCTCATCCTCCCTTTAGTGTGTCGGCGCGCGGCTGGTCGTCGAGCTGGGCGGCCCATCGACGTCCAGGGCTTCTACCCCACACTTTGAGGTCGACGACCCGTTGACCAAGATGCCCCCCAGGCTTGAGGTTGGTTAAAGGATCTCTGCTAGCCTGCCCTTTCCTAAATCTCTGCTAGTCTGCCCTTTCCTAAAGAATCTCTGCTAGCCTGCCCTTTCCTAAAGAATCTCTGCTAGCCTGCCTTTTCCTCAAGAATCTCGGCTAGCCTTCCGCATTTCCTAAAGAATCTCTGCTAATCTACCCCCTAAATTCCCCCATTTCCAGGCTGTTCCCCACTACGCCCGTCCCGACCTCGAGACCCTTGAAGCAGCCGTGGCCGTCTCAATGCAACAAGCCACCAAACTCGTCCGCGACATCGACGCCTTCATCGCGGAATCCGGAAGCGGCCAACGCGCTCGCGCCGAATTCCAGCAAAAAGCCACCCAAATCCACCTCCAAAACAAGGGCGGAGCGCTGCGGAACGCGATGCCGATGATGGCCCGCATTGAGGGACACCTCGAACAGCTCGAAAACGTGCTGCTGGTAGATGCGGATCAGCGGGTGAGTGGTTTTTTGGTAGAGCTTTTTAAAGGGATGGGAAAGGCATAGTTATGGATTTTAAGCTTACAGCGATTACCTCCATCTTTTTCAGCGCCTCACCCAAGCCGAAGACTACCTCGACCAAGTCCTTCGCCTCATCGCCGTCCTCAAGGGCGACGAGTTCTCCCATGCCGTCGATACGCGCTATTACCAGCAACGGTATGCGTTTGATTTTTTACGTTGAATTTCGGGTTCTTGTCCTTTAGCGGGGGGTCTGTAACCGATTTCCCGACTTCAATGACCCTTTAAAAGGCAATTATTCGCTGTTTTTCAGGTACAATCGGGCACTCGCCGTCGCCACCGGTCGTCCCGTTACGCCGATCGAGGAATCGCCGCTTGATGAGGTGAGTTTTTGAAGAACCCTTGCTAGCTTGCCTTTTCCAAAAGAATCTCTGCTAGCCTGTCGTTCTTAAAGAATCTCTGCTAGCCCGCCCTTTCCTGAAAAATCTCTGCTAGCCTGCGCTTTCCAAAGTATCTCTGCTAGCCTGCCCAATTTTCTAAAAATCTGCCCTTTCCTAAAGATTCTCTGCTACCTTACCTCTTCCTAGAGAATCTCTGCTAGCTATCCTCTAATCCCTATTTTCTCAGGCCTACATCCGCGAGGTCATCGACCGGAAGGAGGACATCATCAGAAGACGTGAGCGTGACGTCAGCGAGATGCGGGCCAGCATTCGAGACTGGGAGGACTGTGAGCGGATTCTGGACGGATGGCATTCTGGCAGAATTCATGATCTGGACGATCGCTGGAATGCCAAGGTGAGAGAGCGAGAGGGAGATAAAGAGAGAGAGAGAGAGAGAGAGAGAGAGAGAGAGAGAGAGACAGCGACATGGATAGAGAGATTGCTTTTTTGCATTCACCTCCCTGAACTTGTTCCTTTTCCAGATGTACGAGCTGACGTGCTACGAGCGTATGGTCGAACGGCTGACGATCATCGTCGAACAGCTCGACAAGGGCGCCTCGGCATCCAGCCAAATGCTCGCCGACCTGGTCACGATGAGGGCCGAAGCCTCGGCTTTTAGGGTACGAATTTTATACGGTTTTTGCGCTCAATCCTGGCACGCTGCCTATAAAACGGATTTTGGTGACTTTAAAGGGGCGTTCAAGTCGAAAGTTTGGTCATCTTGGGCTCAAAAAAGCATTTTTTGAAAATAGAACCTGTATGGAGGCTTTTCCGGTCCCTTTAAAACGTTGTATTTTTTCAGGACACGGCCCTCGGCCAATCCCTGCTCCCCTCCATAGATGATGCCCTCGAAAAGGCCGAGCAATCGCTGGAAGAGCGGCTAAGAGGCCTGAAGATGGCTGGCGAGGAGGATACACCACATGCACATACAATTATACAGGTAGGTAGAGTTTTAAGTTATCGTTCTTCGCTATTAAGCTGATATTTCTTCATCGCTATATCCTCCTGATTTTAAATTAGCTTTTCAGCCTTTTTCCTCAAATAACCACTGCTAGCTTGCCCTTAGTCCTCAAGTATCTCTGCAAGCTTACCTTCATTTCCTAAAGAATCCTTTTAGGCGAGAAATTTCTTGATTTTTTAGTTTTCCTTAAATCCGTACCCGTGAGTTTCATACCTTCGGCTCACCCTCCTTTTACTGTGAGAAATTTGAGCCGCACCTTTTTTCCGCAACGCTCCTCTGCACACTGGCCCCGGGCCATAGCCACAGGGACAGCCGTTCGTTTTCTCGCCTATTGGAATTTCCTAAAGAATCTCTGCTAGTCTGCCCTTTGGCTTGCCGGTCCCTTTAAAATCATCTTAACGATGTAATCACATAGAATCTCTACTTTTCCTTCCGGCGCCACTGCCCCAAATGATTGTCTCGAGTGGACACAGTCATCCCCCCCCCTTAGCTCCCTGCACCTATTATTTGTTCTTTATGTTTTTTCGACCGGGCCCCTCTCACTGACCAGAGCTCTCGAGTTATGTAACTGATGAGGACGGAGGTTAGTTGATGTCCCACGCGTTTTCTTCGATTTTCAAGGCACTTGGAGGCGTATTTTAAACCGGATGCCTAAGCCTTAGCCTAAGCAGAAGCCTAAGCCCAAGCTAAGTCAAAGCCCTTGTCTAAGCCTAAGCCTTAGCCAAGCCTAAGCCCAAGCCCAAACCTAAGCCAAGCCTGCGCATAAGCCGAATCCAGGCCTAAGCTTAAGCTGAGCCTAAGCCAAACCTAAGCCTCAGTCCAAGCCTAAGCCTAAGCCTAAGCATAAGCTAAGCCTAAACCCAACTAAGCCTGACTTCAACGTACTTTTAAACTTCTACCTGCCCAATTTCGTCATTTCCGACTCTCAGCGTTCAGACAGAAAGCGCTTAGGCCCCGGGGGCAACTTGCAGCCACTTTTTAATGGATTGGGTGAGGGAGGGAAAGCGAGAGAGAGAGAGAGAGAGAGAGAGAGAGGGAGAGAGAGTGATGTTACACCGATCAGCCCCTAGGGCCTGTCCGGCTGTCCTTTCGCCACCACCCTCTCTTTTTATACTTGCCTCGGACTGACATCCAAACCATTTGTCCCTTTCTCACCGCATTACTATGATATTGGGATTATAATCGTTATCAGTGTCCGTTTAAAGTACGTTTATATGAGCTTCCCAAAGAAACCGTGCTAGCATGCCAATGTCCTCAAAGAATCTCTGCTTGCATGCCTCATTTCTTAAGGATTCTCTGCTAGCCTCCCCATTTCTGCCAATAAACTCTGCTAGCATGCCCCCTGTCCATTTCCTCAAACAATCTCTGCTAGCCTGCCACTGTTTCGTAAAAAATCTCTGCTAGCTTGCCCTATTTCCTAAAGATTATCTGCTAGCCTGCCCTTTTCTCAAAAACTCTAGCTAGCCTGCCGATTTAC
This sequence comes from Mesorhabditis spiculigera, assembly GCA_958295435.1. Lineage (NCBI taxonomy): Eukaryota > Metazoa > Nematoda > Chromadorea > Rhabditida > Rhabditidae > Mesorhabditis > Mesorhabditis spiculigera. The sequence continues at coordinate 536,852 of CATQJA010002639.1, forward strand.
TTTAGAATTTTTTTGGCCATTTTCGTAGGTTTGAGAATTTTTAAATGTTCTTATTTATTTTTTTGGTGCGAATACAGTAGCCGCCTACCCTAGTCTAGTTGCCGTTGACCCCTTAACAAGCCGCAAATCTCGCTAATCCGCGCGTGATTTCCGGCCGCCAACCGTTTTTTGGTGTCTTGCGGAGTATAGCCTACTTTCGAAAGGTTTTCCGACTTGTCCTATTGACAACTCTTTTCTTATGGTGCGATGATATTTAAGGTATGCAATCTTTTCAGTGCTTTTCAGGTTTAAGGCAGGTATTTTGAGAAAAACCGGGCCTAAAACACGCCCCAAAATACCGTACCCCGCAGCGCGCGCGGCCGTTCCGTTTTTTACGCGCATTTTTTTTGCGTTCCTCTCTCGCCGTTGCGATCCAGAGGGGCGGGCGACAGAAAAATGATATTTTCCACCAATTTGTCTCTGCTCCCAATTGCACAATTTCTGTATCCACACAACCACAGGAAGGGGCTCGAATTCCCCCACCCACAGCTCGAATTTGATGATTTTGATGGATGGGGGAGGAGAAGAATGGGGGATATCGTTTCTCTCTCTCTCTTTCTCTCTCTCTCTCTCTCTCTCTCTCGCTAATTTATCCCCGGCTGATAACCATCCCCCCAACACCCCCAGAGCCGGGAAATTTGCGTGAAAACCGTGTTTGCACACCTAAATCTCGTTGGGTGTTCCTAAAGAATCTCTGCTAGCATGTCATTTCCAAAAGAACCTTTGCTAGCTTGCCCTTTTCTTAAAGATATCTGCTAGCCTGCCCCATTTCCTCAAAGATTCTCTGTTAGCTGCCTGGTTCTTATTTCCACAAGAATCTTCGCAGGCTTGCTCTCTCTCTTTCTCTCTCTCTCTCCCCCCCTCCCTCTCTCTCTCTCTCTCTCTCTCTCTCTCTCTCTCTCTCTATCTATCTACCTTCCCTCCCGCTCTCCCGCTCTCTCTCTCTCTCTCTCTCTCTCTCTCTCTCTCTCTCTCTCTCTCCTCTTACCTATAGTTTTTTATTCCACTTTCTATTTACCTGCTCCAATCAGCTGATGATACTCCAGCCCACTTTTACCGTTCCATTCCGTATTTACGGGCTACGCTACTTTCCTATTTACACAGTATTCTTTAAATGCCTTGCTTAACATTTTTGCCATTCCTCCCATGACTAGATCCATCCTTGACGACACTTTTATTGGCCATTTTGGGCGAAATTCGACCCCCACATCGTGGCGGCTCCTTTACAACTGTTTTATCACTTTATTTACCTACTTTTCTGTCATTTAGAGGGCAGGCTAGCAGAGATACTTTAGGAAAGGGAAGGCTAGCAGAGATTTTTGATTCCTGGATTTGGACGAAAATTTTAAAATGCCAAAAATTGCGGATTTTGTAATAGCCTAATGGTTAGTGCTTTTGCCTACCAACCTCACGACTCGGGTTCGATTCCCGCGGCGATTAATTAATTTTTTTACGTTTTTTTGTTTACTAGTAAATTAAACCTATTTGTATATCCCCCTGCGTGCAGGTTGGCAACTCCCACCCCGTCGAATCGATCACTTTTTGTGCGTGCCCACCCTACCCGAGATACTCGGTCAATTTAGGATGACCTTGCCGCGCTTCTTCCCCCCTGTTTCGCCGCCCCCCTTTCCGCGCACAGAGCCCCTGCCTTTTTGTGTGTTTGTTTTGTCCTCAAGTCCGTCGCTCTCTCTCGCTCTCTCTCGCTCTCTCTCTCTCTCGCCAGCTCTGCAGGACGGTGCATACCTGGCAAAAAGGCGCCACTTAACAGTTTTTACACCTATTTTTACCCGCCGACTGGCAACATTCCAGGTGTTTTTTGATGGCTCAAATGATTTCTGCTAGCCTGCCTTTTTCTAAAGAATCTCTGCTAGCCTCCTCGACCGAAAATCTCTAAACTAGACGCCCAGACACTTTTGCAAGCCCACCAGTTGCCAGCTCCGTCAATAAACATTAATCAACGCCCCGATCCCTTCCCCAATCCCGAACCCCTCATTTATCTGCGAGAATGTGGCGAACGCACAAAAACAGTGGACGATCAAGTACCCCCTATGACTTAAAATCGATTTGGGACCCGGAAAGTCGGGTCTAATGGTCTCTGCTAGCCGGCCCAGAGGTTTTGCTTCTATTTCTGACGCTCTCTATCGCTCTTTCTCTCACTCTCTCTCTCTCTCTCTCTCTCTCGCTCTCTCTCTCTCGCTCTCTCTCTTCCCTAAAAATCTAGGTTATCCAACCCCATTCCAAACCACGAAGAAAGTCCTTTATCATTCCTAAAAAAACAGGCAAAGCTGCCTCAGAAATCTTCCAGGAATTAGCTGTGCCCGGCGAAAGCGAAGCCGTACGACGATGAAGCCGAAGATTAGCTGATTTCAAAAGAAATCACCAAAAAATACCACTTCCCCACCAACCTAACCTCAAACTTGGGTAACTGAACCGCCGCCCGTTGTCCCCTTGCCCCCGCCCGACTCGCCCCCCATCTGGCCCACTGTCAGGACAGATAGTCTGGCCCTCCCCACCCCAATTTGTCAGTCGGTTCACGCCTCGTTCCTTCTGACCCGGTGGCCCCGTACAGCCTAAATTTTTATGGGCCAAGCACCCATTCAAAAACGTCACTTCAAGCATTGCACTTGCAAAGGAAAAGCTTCGGCTTTTCCTGAACTGCTTGAAAAGCTTCGGATTCCTCCGAACTGCTTGAAAGGCTTCAGAGTGCTCTGAACTGCTTGAAGAGCTTCAGAAACCTCTGAACGGCTCGAAAGACTTTTCGGATGCATCTGAACTGCTTGGCCAGCTTCGGAGGTTCCGAACTGCCCGAAGAGCATGCGGCCAAAAAGGCGGGGAATTTTCCCCAAATGTTGGCTGTTTGGTAGGGGCAGGCCATTAATGCGCCCACGGCTGAAGCTCTGGCGGATTTTTACAATTTTCGAGGTGCGGCTTCCGGGCCGAGGAAGGTTTTCGCGGTTTTAAATTTAATTAAACCTTGTTACCGTGGGTGTGCTTTGCATGCTCTCTGATCACCACCGACTCGCCACCCGGCTGGGCCACGCTGAAAGTATACCTCGGAAAAAACCGCAGGGTTGGAGGTCGGGGAGGACGGTGGACTCACTATTCAATTATTTTGAGATACTAGATTTTGAGAGATTCAATTATTTTGAGATACTAGTAGTGTTCTACAGTATTAATCGAATAGTATCAAAGAGACTCCACTTCTATTATTGATAGTCTTCAGAGACAATCTTATCAAAAATTGAGAATTTACTAAGTTCTAAACTTCTCATCTGAATTTAAAATTCAGAAGAAAGTTCGAATTAGTTTCAAAAAATCCAGGATCAATCCCAAACTTTAATGATGAAAGCTGGTGGTCCCGTTTCTCCGAAGAGAATTGGTGACGTGACTCTGAGGATCAGAGGTTCAAACCCCCCGAGGGGTCTGCAGGGCGTCGGCAAAAATGCCAGCCCAACTACGCGCGTTTTCCCAGGAAGGTATCTCCTGACAGTGGGCCAGACGGGTGGCGAGTCGGTGGCGAGCAGGCAGCATGCGAAGAACACCCAATGTCCAGGGCTCCTAGAACCCAAAAATACGAGTATTTTTGTGGGTTTTTGCAAGTTTCCCGCCTTACTATCCTTTCATTTTGAGTTTTATGATAAAATTACTATACTTGTAAGGTAGTATTTCGTATAATAGAGTATTTTCTAGTAGTAATACTATCTTTGTAAAAAAGATAGTAGATGAACAAAAATTATGAAGGTTCACTCTATTAATTTTCCAAGGTAGTATCCATTAAAAATGGATAAAACTTGAAAAAATTAATAAAGTGATCCTCGACTTTTTATTCCAAAGTGGTTAGCTTTGAAATATTAAAAGTCGGAAAATGAAGAGATGGCTTCAAATCCCATAAGCCAAACAATAATGCTAGCTTGAGGCTTATTTGCTTCAATTTGCATAAGCTTCCGCCCTGTAGAGATACAGAGCTTCAGCTTGGCAAAAATCAGCTAAATTCCGAGCCAGCGCGGCGGCAACAAGTTAGCATCGGCTGACCTCCGCTGACTGAACCGAGGGGCCGACCCTTATGCCCAGACAGTGGGCCAGATGGGGGGCGAGTCGGGCGTGGGCAAGGGAAAAACGAGCGGCGGTTCAATTACCCAAGTTTGGGGTTAGTTTTACGGGGGCTATTTTTTGACTTGTTTCTTCGTCGTGTAGAAGGAGTACACGTCATCGGCGTCAAGTTCAGTGAAATTTTTGAGTAACCAAAGGCCATATTTTTCAGAATTTGAGTAAGCACGTTAGGATCAATTCCCCAAATAGCCGCTGCTAGCCTGCCTTCCCTCGCTGCCTTCCCGGTCCCTTTAACTCGGCCCTTTTCCATGTTGTCCAACGAGTCCCGGGCAAACAATGTAGACGTGCGGCGGCGCGGGCCTGTGATGTCGAGTTTGCTCATTATCTCTCTATTTCTCTCTCTCTCTCTCTCTCTCTCTCTCTCTCTCTCTCTCTGCCTCTCTCTGCTCTTTCTCTCGCCAAGATCTCAAAACGAAAAAAGCTAAGCGCAGGCGAGTGGCGAGGAACCCCGTCTGATGCCATTCCCTCGAATCTCCCCCTTCGACACGAATCGAACGCGATCGATTCGATTCGAGCCTCACCGCCCCTTTAAAGCGAAATTCAGAACTACCGTAGCCTAATACTACGGTAGTCTACTGCCTAGCTACTGTATTCAACGAGTACGGTACCTAAATACCTACTATCAGATTCTTAAGCTACCGTATTCTCAAGCTACCGTAACCCCAAGCGATAGCGGAACTTGGATTACGATAATTCAATAAGTTACCCATAAAATGGCTACAGTAATGTTCCCGCTGACTTCAATGGCCCTTTAACGCGCTAGATCCGCGAGGAATTCATTGATATTCCCCCAACCCTGCTACATTCATACATATTCCGCCCCAGTCCTATTGACAGGGCGGCTAGTCGATACTCAATAGTACGCGACACGACAATAGACAGTGAGTTCAGGATGGATTTTGCTAGATATCGATCTCTCTCTCACTCTCTCTCTATCTATATCTCTTCCCTCTCTCTCTCTCTCTCTCTCTCTCTCTCTCTCTGGCTCTCTCTCTCTATCTATATCTCTTTCTCTCTCCTCTCTCTCTCTCTCTCTCTCTCTCTCTCTCTCTCTCTCTCTCTCTCGCTCTGACGCTCTCACTGACTCAGATTTTTTCCGCAAAGAACTTTTGCTAGCTAGCGCTTTCCTGAAAAAATCCGGTAAAAATCCCAAAGGAACTCTGTTAACCTACCTAGTCTGCTTATTGCTATTGTATATTTCTCCGTGCACTCCCCCCCTCTCTCTCTCTCTCTGTCTCTCTCTCTGTCTCTCTCTGTCTCTCTCTGTTTCTCTCTGTTTCTCTCTGGATCTCTCTATCTTTCTGGCTCTCTGTCTCTCTCGCTCTCTGACTGACGCTATCGAAATTTTTCTACACTTACTATGCCTTTTAAAAACCAAAAAGTCCTAAAGATCTGTGCTAGCCTGCCTCACCTCTCCCGCCCAGGTTTTCAAAACTTGTTAAACCTGCCCTTAACCCCCAAATTCTCCACCGACTCAACCCCCCGGTGCAAACCGATCCTCTGGACAGCTGGGTGGCCCGAATTTCGTCAGTAAAAAAAGCGGAAAAGCCTTTGGGCTCCACTTCGGGGGTGTCACCTGTGACTGTGTGCATGTGCCCCTAGGGCATGTCGGCTTCTCATCCCCCATCGCAGCCTTTGACTGGCAACTGAACATAGCCATTCCCCATTCTAACACTACCTGCCTGCTTACGTGTGTACACGAACATACTCTGTACACCCCGGTCGGCAATAGAAACTACGCTACAATACTCTAAAGGAACGCTAGAACCCCCGGGAAAAGCGGGAATTTTGTGAATCACGCGTCGCCGCCCAGCCCTGTAAGTGTATATTTATTTTTTTGGTCGCTTTTCGTCGCTTTTTGACTCACAAAATGATTTTCGAATTTCTGTTGTTATATCTCTCTCTCTCTCTCTCTCTCTCTCTCTCTCTCTCTCAAGAAAAATTCCAAAAATTCCAACTGCTAGCATACGATCGATTCTGCAAGCTCCGATTTCCCTATGAATCACTGCTGGCCTACCCCATTTCCTAAAGAATCTCTGCTAACCTGCCCTTTCTTAAAAATCTCTGCTAGCCTGCTGTAAAAACACCCAACTTATCGATTTTCTTTTACTTTTTCGTTACCGGCAAATACTCTAGACACGCACACACTTTGCAGATGGGCCACATGTGCATTGTTTTCTCAAGCCATCCCCCCTACCCAGGGGCCATTCACCCTTGAAGCCAGCTGTTGGGACCAGTCACTCTCACTTTATCACTGACTTTCCGTCTCTCTCTCTCTCTCTCTCTCTCTCTCTCTCTCTCTAGCTCTCCCACTTTCGAATCACCAAGTAAATGCGGCGATTTATTGGGGGAGGAAAGGCCTAGATTCGAAATGCCAAACAAAACCTAAAAATGGCTACGGCTAGGTGAGAGAGAGCTAGATAGAAAGAGAGAGAAAGAGAGAGAGAGAGAGAGAGAGAGAGAGAGAGAGAGTTATACCTGACTTCATGTAGTCCGAATCCTCGTCGTCATTTCGTAGCCGAATTTGACCATATCGTCGTACTGCTGAAAAAAACAGTTATAAGCCGAGCTCGACAGACGAGATAGACGAGAGAAAGAGAGAGAGAGAGAGAGAGAGAGAGAGAGAAAAGCTGCACGTGAATTCGAAACGATCAAATCCGAAATTCCATCCCCGAGTTAAAATGACCCATCCTGACGCTTGTTCCGGTCGGTGCTGACCACCTTTGAGTACTGATAAGACCTATTTACACCTTGACAAGCCGTCTATACCCTTTTATGTCAAATTCCCTCCATCGTCATTTTCCGCGCTTTTTTCCAATCGATACGGCTATTATCGATCGATTATTTAAAACATTCCGAGACAATCCTATCTTGATTTTTATTTATATCATCTAATCTCTCTTTTTTTCAGGAGGTTGGCGATTTGGAGAGAGGGCGATTCGGGGCCCGACTCACGCGGACACTCGACGAAACCCGAACAACCCTCGCCTACAAAATGGAGCTCTTTAGGTAGGGTGTGAGCTTGCCTTCAAGGGCCCTTTAAAATGCCAAAATTACAAAATCTCGGTTAAAAATCACATTTTCCAGGCGACTCCAAACCTTTTACGACACGGTCAAATTTTTGCGAGTACAAAACGACAAATGGAACATTATCAGCCTCTCTCAGGTAAGGGTTATAAAAAATAGCTAATTCCAAGAAATCTTTATTGTAATATCTCTCTTCCTCTCCCTGCGCCAGATTTTTTCCACAAAGAAACTATGCTAGCTAGTCTTTCGCTGGCAAGATCTGAAAAAATCCCGAAAATACTTTGCTAGTCTACCTAATCTGCTTTTCTGCTCTCTCTCGCTCTCTCTCACTCACTCTCTCTCTCACACTCTCTGTCTCTCTATCTCTCTCTTTCCCTATAGAACTTTTCTAGATACCCTTGAAAATTCTCAAGATTCCCAAAGGACTTTTGCTAGCTTCTCTCTCCCTCTCCCTCTCTCTCTCTCTCTCCCTCTACTCTCTCTCTCGCTTTCTTTCTCGCTGTCTTTCTCCCTCGTTTTCTATTAAAAACCTTTGCCCCCAGCTGTCACGTCAAATCAGAAAAATCCCCTTTTGACAATCGGCACCTCTTGTGAAAAAGGGCAAGGGATATGGGGGTAGGAACGGCACGCGAAATATGGCCATGTTTACTGGGATGTTTGGGAGAAATATGGGGTCTTTGGAATTTGTGGAATTCCAGAGAAAGATTTAGAGTTTGGACGGCAAAATTAAAAAAATGAAATATCTATAGAAAACCCATTACACCATAAAAATCGAGAAATGCCCGTTGTTAGACAACTGATTACGGCCGTAAATAAGTTGTCACAGTCCCTTTAAAGGGGTGGTGAACCTGGATGGGGATAGATTCGCAGCAACAACGTTTTCAGGTCTCGGCGGTGACCGAAGAGGTGGTGGCCCAACTCTCGCGGGCCACAGAATGGAGACGGGACGCGACGGCACTTCGGCGGGAGGTCGCCGCCATCCACGGCTCATTCTTTCAACTCGAATTTGATCGTGTCAACGAAAAGTAAGTCACGATCTCAGCCGTGGCCCTGGTCCCCAAAGAACTTCTGCCAGCTTGCCAGCCACCCTACAACCCCTCGTTCAGGCTGTCGCTGCTGATCTTCGACCTCGAAAAGCTGGTCGAGCTGATGCAGCGGCGAAGGGCCTTCCTCACGGCCGTCACGGAATTCGTGGCCGCCGCCGAGCAAGAACCCCACCAAAACGCCACCTCCAGCCACGAACAACCGGAACCCACGCACGAACAAGTTTTACGACAAGTGAGTTTGGGTTAGGTAGATACGCATGGAATCGCGTAGCGTAGCGTAACGTAGCGTAACGAAATATAGAATCCGGTAACCTTGAGCTATGTAGTGTCGCGTAGCGTAACGGAATGTAGGATCACATAACCTAACGTCGTGTAATCTATGGTACTGCAGCCTACTATCGGTTAGTGTAGTCTCGCGTAACATAACGTAGTAGCGACCACCGCAGCATATCATAGCGTTGAATAACGTAGTGTAGCGTAGCACAACGTAATATAGGATAACACAACCTCTTATAGGGCATGACAACGTAGTGCCGCGTAGCATAGCGTCATGCCGCGTAAGGATCCAGCATCATAACGTAGCTGCGTACAACAACGTAATGTCGCGTAGCATAACGTAACAGGAGGAAAGTCTAGCGTTGTGTCGCGTAGCTTATCAGACGTAATCATAATTCCATGCCCTTTTAGACGAACGAAGCATGCGAAGATTTGGAACGTCGCGCCGAACTGCTGTGCCAAATGCAGTCGGCCGCCGACATGATTGTCCAAGACCTCTCCGTCATGCACATCATCCGAACATACCGACGGCGACATCTCGGCGAGGTGGGTGTGAATTATCGGCTTCTGATGGCCCTAACGAGCACCAGCTGAAGCTCAATCTTTTTTGCAGCTGGCGGAGCCCGAGACGTTCGCTGTGGTGACTGCCGTGCAAGATGTATTGAGCCGACCTCTTCTGGATCAGAGGACGGCCACGGCAAGGGCATCCGACCCCACCCAGGCATTGCCACTCATCCTCGAGATGAAAGGTAGCTGCTCTGGATACAGCTTGTCCTCTAGTTATCTCGTGCTCTCTCTCTCTCTCTCTCTCTCTCTCGCTCACTCTCTACTCCCAACGTCGCTCCTTTCAGAAGAAGAATCACGTGAGGCGCGCCTTCTCGAAGACCTCGATTCGGTGACGAGCGAGGACGGCGTGCCCCGGGACTCCCTCCTCGAGCTGAGGAGACGGATGACCGAACGTGACAACACCAGGTACACCCATTCCCTAACGCCCAACACCAACAACCCCGTTCCAGACGCGTACTGATCATCACCGTGATCCGCGTCTACCTCGACTTGCTCAACGCGCGCTTCCTTGAGTTCGAGCGCCACTTTGGTGCGCTTATCGCAGGCGGAAACACCGAACAGGTAAGTACAACCTAATCTATAGAAAGAAGCCGATCTCTTAGGTCCAACTCCTCAACGACACCGAGTGGACCAAGTGGAAGCTGGACGTCAGCGAGGTCGAGAAGACGGTCGGCGCCGAGTTGCGCCTCAAGCTCAAGCCCGAATTTGCCGATCTTGAGCGAAAGGTGGGTCCAAGCCTATTAGTAAGCCTAACCCTAAGCCTAAGCCACACAGTCGAACCTTAAACCCCTTTAGGCGTTCTCGCTGGACGGCCGTATCGCCAAGTACCTGCACGAGTCGCAGCGACAGCGACATCGCGAAGAGCGACTGCTAGCCAAGCTCGGACCCTTCGCCGAGTGGCTGACGGCTGTCGAGACCGACTTGGATACGGTGGAAGAGACCCGGGATCAAGATCCGGCTCTCAGGACACAGGTGAGGTTTTTCAAGGTGTACTCAAAAACTCTTCAGAAACTACGTCAACTCCGCGACAGCGCCGAAAGCCAGCAGAAGCTGGTACGACGACTCCAAGAGCTGAACGTACACGACAGGACGGTCATTGACGAACTCTGCGCTAGGTACGAGATATTCTACCAGTTTGTAGCACGTACCTTCAGATACCGAATGATCGTCACCCGGCTCTCCGGCCACAGCATCCCTGAAAGCAGCCCCTTGCCGCTGCACGTGCAGACTAACCTGCCCAGCACGTCCGTCTGCTCGCAGCTCTCAATCTCGTCGAGCAACTCCGAGTCGCCGGAGCGTCAGATGGTGGTCGTGAGGGATGTCGTGCTCCCTGTCGAGATCCTCCCCTCCGCAACGAGTCAGCAGTTTGTCGACAACTTTGAAGGAGAGGTACGAGTACCCATCGTTTTCAAGAAGTTCATCAATTCTTAGGTGGACCGAGTAACGGCCTACGCACAAGACGTCACCAAGATGTACAGCGACCTCACGCGCCCGTCCGTGTTCGTCAACGTCGATTACGAGAATTTGAAGGTGGGTAGATGGGCGTAAAAATTATATGTGAATTCCAGGGAATTTTACGATGGATCGACACGGTCGAGGCGACAAACTACGAGGTCGAGCGCAACCTCGACAACCAACAGCTCGCTGCCTTCGAGGCGGGAAGGCAGAAGCTGAACGCGCTGCGCGAGTTCGTACAACAGGCCGTCTCCCAGATGGAGAAAGAGCTCTCCGAGGAGGCGGCTCTCGTGGACAAACACAAGACGATTATGAGCGAGCTGCATACATTGGAAGAGATCGTAAGTCCCAGCCACAGTTCTAGCAACATGTTCAACAGGTTCAATCCCGATCCGTGGGGCAACTTGACGTTCGGGAGGAGCTGGAGAAGCTGCAGCTGGAGATGAACCTGCTGCGCGGCCTCTGCCATTTGCCTCGCCGGTTTGTCGAGTGCGAGCTCGACTCGGCCAGTCGACCGACTACTCCGTCGAAGCGGAAGAAGAAGGTGCTTGTCATGGTCACCAACACGGTCACCACGATTATCCAAGTAAGACAAGATACTTTCTTCTGAACTTCTTGATCTTTCAGGTGGTCGAAGAACGCATCCTGCGCTACGAAGAGGAGTCCATCCCCCCGATCTCCGAGATCAAGGAACGACTCGAGGAGCTGAAGGAAGAGATGAACAAACCGGCAGAAGATACGCGCCATTTGGATGAGCTCCTCCTGAAGGCTGTCGAGCTCCAGAAGGCCGCCGAGGAGGCAGCTGCCCAATACAATTTGCCCGAGATGGAGGTATGTGTTGGCTTGCAATCAATACTTTTTATAGCGCATCCGGCACGAGCTGACATTTGTCCTTGCCAATGTACAAAAACCACACGACGAGGTCAAGGACACCAGAATCTATGAGGAAAACATCTCAAACATCATTGCCAAGCTGGAGGTAAGTAACTTACTCAACTCCTAATCCGCGACTAACCCGCCCCTTTTAGAAAACGGAAGAGGCCCTCGCTGCAGCTTTCGAACCTACTTCACCCCGCGTCATCGACGAGGACGGGTTTGAAGTGGTGCCGGCAACAGTTGGGCAACAGCCCTCGACAAGCACGGCTGATGATGGTTTCGTTGCTATCCCAGCTGCCGAGGAAGCAGCCCCTACTAGAGCCACACCAACTGAGGAGCTCCAGAAAACACTCGAAATGGTGCAATCCACCATTGAACAAGCGGATCGCCTCGAAAACGTCCCCGTCGAACAGCTGGACGCTATCGAGAAGCAGCTCAAGTCGTTGAAGCCTGCCGGAGACGATCAAGTGCCGCTAGTCCAGGCACAGCTCGACAAGATCGCAGAGCTGAAGGCCCGCAAGGACAAGCACCACGCCGATGTCGCCCACCTTGGAGCCGCTCTTGACGACATTCGCAAGAATCTCGACGAAGCCGACAAGCTCGCCCATCCCACGAAGAAGGGAAAGAAGGGCAAGGAACAAGCCGTCGCACCAACCACCGACGCACTCAAGGAAGTGGTGGCCAGGCTGGAGAACGAGGTGCTACCAGCCCTCGCACAAGTCAACAATCAAGCCGCCTCCACCCCTGGAGTCGAGCCCCAGCTTCAGGCTGCCAAGGATCTTGATTGGAAGGCTCGCGCCTTGTTGGAGGAGGCCAAAAGACAGCTTCCAGCACCCCAAGAACCTATCCCGTCGGAACTTGGCGAGCCTTCTGAGCTGTCCTACGGTGATATCGTCATCCAGCCCTCTAAGGTTGAGGAGCAACAGCCCACGACTTCAGCGCCTACGGAGGTCAGGACTCCATCGCCTCGCGTTCCACATACGGTAGAAGAGCTGCTCCAAGAGACCCCAGACCGAAGATCTCCGAGAATATCTCCGGAGTCCGAGTTCGAAATGATCGAGCCGGGCGATGTGCAGCAGGAAGAGAAGCTGCTCATGGACTATCTATCTCGCCGAGTGGCCGACATCGAGAACATGCCACTTGATCAAATCTCCCCCGAAAACCTCGAGCAATTGGAGAACGAGCTCGGTTCCCTTCCAGCCAGCCCTGAGCTTGAGCAGATGAAGATGAGGCTCGAGCGGGTGATGGTCAGAAAAGATCAAGAAGGTCGTGATCCCGAAGACATTGGCCGCGAGGAGCAGTCCCTCATCACATATCTCATCAGCAAGGTGGACGAACTCAAGCAATTGCCGCTCGACCAGATCACCTGGGCCGAGATCGACGACTTGAAGTACAACCTCGACACCCTGCCAAAGAGCGCGGAGACCGACAAGCTCAAGGAAAAGCTGAACGCGCTGAAGACCCAGAAGTTCATCCAAGAAGGACCACCGTTGGATGAGCAGGAACGAATTCTGTTCAACTACCTACAACGCAAGGTGGCCGAGCTGGAGGCGATGCCGCTGGAACACCTCGATGTTGATAGCCTTCAGGCGCTGCAAGCCGAGGTACGGCAGATGAAGCCAAACGCCGAGGTCGAGGCATTACGGCTGAAGATCGCGCGCATGATTGATGAGCGTGGTAAACAGGCAGATCTCGCCGAACTGTTGGCGAAGGAGGATGAAGAAGATGAGGATCTTCTAAGGACAGCCGTAGGTTGGGAGACCATCGACGATGACCAAAAGCGACAGCTCGAAGAAGCAATGCAGAAGTCGCCCGCCCACGTGTTGCCTGACGTTCACGAACTACCGTACCACGAGCCCCAAAGGAGCTCTAGCCGTGACCCTGAGGTATTGCAACGTGAACTCGACGCCATTCAGAACATCAACCTCGAAAGCCTGGATCGCGAACAAGCGGAGGCGCTCATTGAGCAGAAGCTGAAGCTGCAACAAGAACTCTCCCTGACGGTCCCCGGAAAGACTGAGAGGAGCCCATCGATCCCTGAGATCAGGATTGAAGGGCCAGAGCCAGAGAAACCCGATGAAGAAGATCAACCACCGTCCGGTTCTTCTGCGCCATCGACCTCTCACCCTCTTGAAGGCGAACAGCCGCTCAGCGGAGAACCCGAGGCCACATATGCTCATGGTACCACCGAAATCTATGATGAAGGCAAGCCCGCAGATGATGCTTCCGTGGTGATTCCATCAAAACCTTCAACTGAGGAATTGTACAAAACTCTGGAAGCTGCTCAAATCATCATCGACCGAGCAGATCGCCTCGAAAACGTTCCCATCGAAGAGCTTGAAGCCCTCGAGCAGCAGCTCGAGTCGCTGAAGCCCGCCGGAGCGGATCAATTCTCACCACAAATCCAGGCACAGCTCGACCAAATCGCAGAGCTCAAGACCCGCAAGGACAAGCACGACGCCGATGTGGCCCAACTTGGAGCCGCTCTTGACGACATTCGCAAGAATCTCGACGAAGCTGACAAGCTCGCCCATCCCACGAAGAAGGGCAAGAAGGGCAAGGAACAAGCCGTCGCACCAACCACCGACGCACTCGAGGAAGTGGTGGCCAAGCTGGAGAATGAGGTTCTACCAGCCCTTGCACAAGTCAACAACCAAGCCGCCTCCACCACTGGAGTCGAGCCCCAGCTGCAGGCCGTCAAGGATCTTGATTGGAAGGCACGAGCTTTGTTGGATGAAGCCAGAAAGCAGCTCCCAGCTGCTCCAGAGCCGAGCCTTTCAGAAACTGGGCCTTTGGAGTTGTCCTATGGAGATATCCAGATTCAGCCATCCAAATCTGAGGCTACTACTGCGCTCGGTAAGGAAGAAGAACCCACTGGCGTGTCAATCGAGAAGTCAGAAGCCCCTCAAGAACCGGCCCAGGATGCTCAACAAGTCCAGCGGGTTCTCGAAACTATTCAAGAAGAGCTCGAAGAAGTTGATAAGTTGGCGCACCCAACGAAGAAGGGCAAGAAGGGCAAGTCCCAACCAGTGGCCCCAACTGAAGAAGCGCTGAAGGAGGTCGTTGAGCGCTTAGAGACCAAGGTTCTACCCGCGCTTAGCAGCATCGAGGCACAGCAAAGCAATCCGCAGACCTATCTGCTGCGGGAGAAGGCTGAGAAATTGATTGCTGAAGCCAAAAGCCAGCTTCCCGCCTCGAAGACTGAAGAGAAATCGTCAGAACCTGTTGCGACCGTCTCGGAAGCTCACCCAACGAGCGTGGAAGGAGCCGAGGTCACGATCCCTACGACACAACCCGTAACCAATGAAGCTCAGGTGCCCTCGACGATTCCGGTCATTATCGAGCCAGCCCCTGGACCCTCAGAGGCAGAGGTACCTGTCGAAGGATCTGACCAGGTCCGGCGGGTTCTGGAAACGATTGCCGAAGAACTCGAAGAAGTTGATAAGTTGGCGCACCCGACGAAGAAGGGCAAGAAGGGCAAGACCCAAACAGTAACACCAACTGCAGATGCCCTCAAGGAAGTCGTCGAGCGCCTGGAGACAAAGGTACTACCCGCGCTTAGCAGCCTCGACGCACAACAAGCTCCTCAAGCGACTGCATTGTATGATAAGGCTAAGAAACTGCTGAACGAAGCGAAGAGTCAGCTCCCGGCTTCGGAACCAGAAACGATAGGAGAGTTGGCCTATGAAGAAGGAGAAGGAAAACCGATTCCACCTGTAGCGACGGTCTCGGAACCCGAAGTTGTACAAACAGGCCAGGGAACAAAGATCGAGATCGATACGGAAGAACCGGAAACGAAAGAAGCAGAGAAGCCAACCCCGATTCAAGTCGTGGTTGAGTCAGAGCCCGGCCCGTCCGAATCAGCGGTACCTGTCAAAGATCCTGAGCAGGTCCGAAGAACGCTCGACACCATCCAGGAAGAGCTTGACGAGGTGGACAGGCTGGCCCATCCGACGAAGAAGGGCAAGAAGGGCAAGGCGCAACCGGTCAGTCCAACGGCCGATGCGCTGAAAGAAGCGGTTGACAGGCTTGAGACAAATGTGATACCTGCTTTATCCAGCATCGAGGCCGAGGAAGCCCACCCGGAAGTTGCAACATTGCTCCAGAAGGCCGAGCAACTGCTTGATGAGGCGAAGAGTCAGCTTCCGTCTTTCGAGCCTGAAAAAACGGGAGATATATCGGAACTCTCATATGAGGAGGCAAAAGGAACACTAATAGAACCGGCCACGTCCGTTGCCGGTGAAAGTCCCCTAGATAAACAAGCTGAACCGTCCACCTCCCAGCCCGATGAAGAGCCCCAGTCCATTTCCGATCGGCCCCGACTCTCCACCGACTCGGTCGAGGAGAAAAAGCGCAAATTCAAGGCGCTCAACGATCGGATGGGCCTGTATATGGAGGTCATCAAGGAGTACGAGGCGTTGATGCCGCAGATCGAAAACCTCGAGGCCAGCACATCTGCCTTGACACATCCCACCCCAGAAGCGGTAGATGAACTGCGCAGCCGGGTGCCAGCACTTGTAGTTGATATCTCGAATCTGGAGCAATTGCAAGAAGCTGCCCAAGAAGTTGGATGGGATGTTGAGAAGATGCCGGCTAACATCAATGAATTGCGCAATCGGCTGAAAGCAATCGAAGCCAATCTTGAAGAAGCCCTACACCGACCGGTGGTGTCTGAAGAAATCGAGATACCCCCGGCAGGCTCTGCAGAGCCTGTGGAAGTGCCCGAGGACAAGAAGCAAGAAGAGCACGTGCTTCCCGATTTTACCGTAGATCCTGCGCAAGTCCGCCGTACTCTCGACACGATCAAGGAGGAACTTGATGAAGTTGATCAACTGGCTCACCCGAAGAAGAAGAACAAGAAGGGAAAGCTGCAACCAGCCACCCCAACCAGGGAGGCTCTGGAAGATGCCGTCACGCGCCTTGAAGAAAGCTTGCTGCCCAAGCTCGCCGAACTCCACGCTCAAACCGGGCATCCGCAAGCTCACGCATACCTCGGCAAGGCTCAGGAATTGCTGGCGGATGCCAGGGAACAACTTGGTGCACCACAATCCGAACTTCCGCTCCAACCTCAAGAACCTCATCCCAGCGAACTATCGTACGGAGACCTCCTAATCCAACCGGCACACCCAGGGCCTTCGGCACCACCAATGCCAGTGGAGGAACATCCTGCCGACGACAGCAGCAAAGCCCGCGTCTCTGAGATCGCCTATGAACTTGCTAGGGCTCAGGAACTACCACTCGATGAGCAGGTCGAAAAGTTCGAAACGCTAGAGCGCGAACTCCGATCCCTACTTCCGACTGATTATTCCGAAGCACCGAACGATCTGGTAGCTCAGCTGGATAAGCTGTCCGAACTCAGAGACATGCATGTCGTGGATGTTGGCGGCGAAGCACCAGTACAAGGACCCGCAGACCAAGCGCCAACCGAGGAGTTATCATACGGAGGACAACAACCCTCTGGAATCGAAGTATCGCCTCAACAGCAAGCCGATGTCGCGCAACTTGAAGTCGTTCTTGACGACATTCGCAAGAATCTCGACGAAGCCGACAAGCTCGCCCATCCCAAGAAGAAGGGAAAGAAGGGCAAGGAACAAGCCGTCGCACCAACCACCGATGCGCTCAAGGAAGTGGTGGCCAAGCTGGAGAACGAGGCGCTACCAGCCCTCGCACAAGTCAACAACCAAGCCGCCTCCACCCCTGGAGTCGAGCCCCAGCTTCAGGCTGCCAACGAACTTCAAACCAAGGCTCAAGAGCTGCTGGCTGATGCCCAGAAACAACTGGACGACCAGATGGCCGCCGATGAGAAGGCCGCTCGAGTCGAAGCCAAACTCCTCGAGATCAAGGTGACCCCAGATACCATGGTCGCTTTGCAGCGCGCCGACGAGCCACCGCAGGACGATCAAGACGAACTGCAGAAGCGCGAACAGGCTGCCGATTCGGATATTGGTCAGCTGGAGGCGAAGCTGCTCGAGATCAACCAACTTCTCGCCAGCGACGACCTCAGCCCCGAGCAACGCAAGGAGCTCGAGAAGACCAAGGCCGACACCGAGAGCTACCTGGACAAGTTGCGCAGATTGAAGGATGCGCTCCTCGACAAACTGGCCAATCTCACCAAGTACGGTCAGGAGAAGCAGAAGCTTGACTCGGCTGCCGAGCCTGTTGAAGTGGCGCTGAACACCATCTTTGACAAGTATGCCAACCAGGCTCCTCAGCCATTCGTCGTCGGAAAGGACGACTTGAGCCGAGCCGACGAGGTGAAGTCACAGCTGGCTGATTTGGCACGATCCGTGGCTGCCGCCAAGGAGTGGTTGCACGACAATCTGCCATCTCGCGAAGCCGACCTTGACGCCCAGCTGGATGATCTCAAGTGGAAACAAGAGAACCTGAACAGCCTCGTCGACGAATTGGCCAACGAAGTGCAAGCTGGCGATGCCATCCGAGCTGACTACGATCAATTGCTGCCCTTGGTCGCCGACATTGAGAACAGGGCGATGGCAGCTCGTCAGACCGGAGATCTGTCCGATCCGGCTGCGCTGAATGCTCTGAAGAGCGAACTCGAGCCACTACTCGCTCGTGTCGCCGAATTGAAGAGGAAGCAGGCCGAAAAGCCATCTCGCCTCACCGGACAACCAGAAGGCGTCGATGTCGATGGGCTGACTGATCGACTCCGCAACGTTGACAATCTGCTCAACGACGAGGAGAAGAACGTGCAGGCCAAGCTTGAGCTTGTCGCTCTTGCCAACGATGTGGCCGCTCAAGCTCAGGCCATCGATCAGGTGCTTGCCCGTGCTCAAGAAGTCGAAGGAAACCCGAATGCTTCTGTTGATGAGCTCCGCAAGGCAGCCGATCAACTCGAACAAGGCCGTCCTCTGCTTGATGCTCTCAACAACGACTACGAGAAGATCAAGGCTCTCGGAGAAGCGGAAACGCCTGAAGGCCAGAAGCTGGCCGTTGCCACCCTCGAGCGTCTCGAAAAGGCCACCGAAGCCATCAACACGGCCAACATCGCGCTCCAAGACCGAGCCGATGCCCTCGAGGATTTGCACAAGAAGGCTGAAGGAGCCGGAAACCGTCTGGCCGAGCTCGTGGACGAAGCTAACCGCCTCGTACGCGACCCAGAAGCCCTTCCAAGCAGCTATGAGCCGACGGCCGCCGAAATGCGTGAACAACTTTCCGTTGCTCGTAACCTGCTCGCCAGCGCCCCAGCCCAAGATGAGCATACCGCCTCGTTGGCAACAACCATCGATGCGGCCGAAGCCCTCCTTCCAGTACTCGACGACCGAAACACTTACTGGAATGAATTCGTGGCTGCTCGCGACAACGCTGATCAGCTTCTCGAGAACATCGGAGCCCATCTTGATGCCCTCCAAGCCAAGCAGCCCGAACATCTCGCTGCTGCCAAGGCCGATCTGGAAGAAGCAAAACGTTTGAAGGATCAAGATGTGGAACGGCTAAAGGAAGCTGCCCGAGAGCTGCAGCGACTCTCCGAGCTACTCGACCCGCTCGAGAGCGCCTACGCCGATGTGCGATTCTTGGATGCTGACATCGACCAGAAGGTCGCCCATATCGACGACTACCTGGCCGAGCTCCACGCCGAGATCGAGGATGAACAGGTGTGCGCCGATTCCACCAAGCAATTGGACGACGAACTGAACCGTCTTCTTGCTGATATCCCACAAGTCAACGATGTGAACAGCTTGAACGCCCTTGCCGAACAAGAACTTCCGGCACTGAAGGCTCAGCTTGACTTGCTGAAGGACAAGATGGCCAAGGCTAACGACACACGCCACCGTGTCCTCGCCGAGTCCCCCGTTTATCCCCTCGAGGAGAAGTTGAATGCCGTCGAAGCGGCCCTCGATAAGGCCAAGCAGAATGCCAACGAGGCTGACAACGAGCGATTGCTGCTGGTTCTCAACCTGCAGCTGGAGCAAGTCGAGCAGCTCCCACTCGACAATGTGTCTGTTGAACAACTGGACGCTATCGAGAAGCAGCTCGAGTCTCTGAAGCCTGCTGGAGCCGACCAAGTGCCGCCACAAGTCCAGGCGCAGCTCGACAAGATCGCAGAGCTGAAGGCCCGCAAGGACAAGCACGATGCCGATGTGGCCCACCTTGGAGCCGCTCTTGACGAGATTCGCAAGAATCTCGACGAAGCCGACAAGCTCGCCCATCCCAAGAAGAAGGGAAAGAAGGGCAAGGAACAATCCGTCGCACCAACCACCGACGCACTCAAGGAAGTGGTGGCCAAGCTGGAGAACGAGGTGCTACCAGCCCTCGCACAAGTCAACAACCAAGCCGCCTCCACCCCTGGAGTCGAGCCCCAGCTTCAGGCCGCCAACGAACTTCAAGCCAAGGCTCAAGAGCTGCTGGCTGATGCCCAGAAACAACTGGACGACCAGATGGCCGCCGATGAGAAGGCAGCTCGAGTCGAAGCCAAGCTCCTCGAGATCAAGGTGACCCCAGATACGATGGTCGCTTTGCAACGCGCCGACGAGCCACCGCAGGACGATCAAGACGAACTGCAGAAGCGCGATCAGGCTGCCGATTCGGATATTGGCCAGCTCGAGGCGAAGCTGCTCGAGATCAACCAACTTCTCGCCAGCGACGACCTCAGCCCCGAGCAACGCAAGGAGCTCGAGAAGACCAAGGCCGACACCGAGAGCTACCTGGACAAGTTGCGCCGATTGAAGGATGCGCTCCTCGACAAACTGGCCAATCTCACCAAGTACGGCCAGGAAAAGCAGAAGCTCGATTCGGCTGCCGAGCCTGTTGAAGTGGCACTGAATACCATCTTTGACAAGTATGCCAACCAGGCTCCTCAGCCATTCGTCGTTGGAAAGGACGACTTGAGCCGAGCCGACGAGGTGAAGGCCCAGCTGGCTGATTTGGCACGTTCCGTGGCTGCCGCCAAGGAGTGGCTGCACGACAATCTGCCATCTCGCGAAGCCGATCTTGACGCCCAGCTGGATGATCTCAAGTGGAAACAAGAGAACCTGAACAGCCTCGTCGACGAATTGGCGAATGAAGTGCAAGCTGGCGATGCCATCCGAGCCGACTACGATCAACTGCTGCCACTCGTCGCCGACATTGAGAACCGCGCGATGGCAGCCCGTCAGACCGGAGACCTGTCTGACCCGGCTGCGCTGAATGCTCTGAAGAGCGAGCTCGAACCGCTCATCGCTCGTGTTGCCGAATTGAAGAGGAAGCAAGCCGAAAAGCCATCTCGCCTCACCGGACAACCAGAAGGTGTTGATGCCGATGGGTTGACTGATCGACTCCGCAACGTTGACAATCTGCTCAACGATGAGGAGAAGAACGTGCAGGCCAAGCTCGAGCTCGTCGCTCTTGCCAACGATGTGGCCGCTCAAGCTCAGGCCATCGATCAGGTGCTTGCCCGTGCTCAAGAAGTCGAAGGAAACCCGAATGCTTCTGTTGATGAGCTCCGCAAGGCAGCCGACCAACTCGAACAAGGCCGCCCACTGCTTGATGCCCTCAACAACGACTACGAGAAGATCAAGGCACTCGGAGAAGCGGAAACGCCTGAAGGTCAGAAGCTGGCCGTTGCCACCCTCGAGCGTCTCGAAAAGGCCACCGAAGCCATCAACACGGCCAACATCGCGCTCCAAGACCGAGCCGATGCCCTCGAGGATTTGCACAAGAAGGCTGAAGGAGCCGGAAACCGTCTGGCCGAACTCGTGGACGAAGCTAACCGCCTCGTACGCGACCCAGAAGCCCTTCCAAGCAGCTACGAGCCGACGGCCGCCGAAATGCGTGAACAACTTTCCGTTGCTCGTAACCTGCTCGCCAGCGCCCCAGCCCAAGATGAGCATACCGCCTCGTTGGCCACAACCATCGATGCGGCCGAAGCCCTCCTACCAGTACTCGACGACCGAAACACTTACTGGAATGAATTCGTGGCTGCTCGCGACAATGCTGATCAGCTTCTTGAAAACATCGGAGCCCATCTTGACGCCCTTCAAGCCAAGCAGCCCGAACATCTCGCTGCCGCCAAGGCCGATCTGGAAGAAGCAAAACGTTTGAAGGATCAAGATGTGGAAAAGCTAAAGGAAGCTGCCCGAGAGCTGCAGCGACTCTCCGAGCTACTCGACCCGCTCGAGAGTGCCTACGCCGATGTGCGATTCTTGGATGCTGACATCGACCAGAAGGTCGCCCATATCGACGATTACCTCGCCGAGCTACACGCCGAGATCGAGGATGAACAGGTGTGCGCCGATTCCACCAAGCAATTGGACGACGAACTGAACCGTCTTCTTGCTGATATCCCACAAGTCAACGATGTGAACAGCTTGAACGCCCTTGCCGAACAAGAACTTCCGGCACTGAAGGCTCAGCTTGACTTGCTGAAGGACAAGATGGCCAAGGCTAACGACACACGCCACCGTGTCCTCGCCGAGTCCCCCGTTTATCCCCTCGAGGAGAAGTTGAATGCCGTCGAAGCGGCCCTCGATAAGGCCAAGCAGAATGCCAACGAGGCTGACAACGAGCGATTGCTGCTGGTTCTCAACCTGCAGCTGGAGCAAGTCGAGCAGCTCCCACTCGACAATGTGTCTGTTGAACAACTGGACGCTATCGAGAAGCAGCTCGAGTCTCTGAAGCCTGCTGGAGCCGACCAAGTGCCGCCACAAGTCCAGGCACAGCTCGACAAGATCGCAGAGCTGAAGGCCCGCAAGGACAAGCACGATGCCGATGTGGCCCACCTTGGAGCCGCTCTTGACGACATTCGCAAGAATCTCGACGAAGCCGACAAGCTCGCCCATCCCAAGAAGAAGGGAAAGAAGGGCAAGGAACAATCCGTCGCACCAACCACCGACGCACTCAAGGAAGTGGTGGCCAAGCTGGAGAACGAGGTGCTACCAGCCCTCGCACAAGTCAACAACCAAGCCGCCTCCACCCCGGGAGTCGAGCCTCAGCTTCAGGCCGCCAACGAACTTCAAGCCAAGGCTCAAGAGCTGCTGGCCGATGCCCAGAAACAACTGGACGACCAGATGGCCGCCGATGAGAAGGCAGCTCGAGTCGAAGCCAAGCTCCTCGAGATCAAGGTGACCCCAGATACGATGGTCGCTTTGCAACGCGCCGACGAGCCACCGCAGGACGATCAAGACGAACTGCAGAAGCGCGAACAGGCTGCCGATTCGGATATTGGCCAGCTGGAGGCGAAGCTGCTCGAGATCAACCAACTTCTCGCCAGCGACGACCTCAGCCCCGAGCAACGCAAGGAGCTCGAGAAGACCAAGGCCGACACCGAGAGCTACCTGGACAAGTTGCGCAGATTGAAGGATGCGCTCCTCGACAAACTGGCCAATCTCACCAAGTACGGCCAGGAAAAGCAGAAGCTTGACTCGGCTGCCGAGCCTGTTGAAGTGGCACTGAATACCATCTTTGACAAGTATGCCAACCAGGCTCCTCAGCCATTCGTCGTCGGAAAGGACGACTTGAGCCGAGCCGACGAGGTGAAGTCACAGCTGGCTGATTTGGCACGATCCGTGGCTGCCGCCAAGGAGTGGTTGCACGACAATCTGCCATCTCGCGAAGCCGACCTTGACGCCCAGCTGGATGATCTCAAGTGGAAACAAGAGAACCTGAACAGCCTCGTCGACGAATTGGCCAACGAAGTGCAAGCTGGCGATGCCATCCGAGCTGACTATGATCAACTGCTGCCCCTTGTCGCCGATATTGAGAACCGGGCGATGGCAGCTCGTCAGACCGGAGATCTGTCCGATCCGGCTGCGCTGAATGCTCTGAAGAGCGAACTCGAACCACTCATCGCTCGTGTTGCCGAATTGAAGAGGAAGCAGGCCGAAAAGCCATCTCGCCTCACCGGACAACCAGAAGGCGTCGATGCCGATGGGCTGACTGATCGACTCCGCAACGTTGACAATCTGCTCAACGACGAGGAGAAGAACGTGCAGGCCAAGCTCGAGCTCGTCGCTCTTGCCAACGATGTGGCCGCTCAAGCTCAGGCCATCGATCAGGTGCTTGCCCGTGCTCAAGAAGTCGAAGGAAACCCGAATGCTTCTGTTGATGAGCTCCGCAAGGCAGCCGACCAACTCGAACAAGGCCGTCCTCTGCTTGATGCCCTCAACAACGACTACGAGAAGATCAAGGCTCTCGGAGAAGCGGAAACGCCTGAAGGCCAGAAACTGGCCGTTGCCACCCTCGAGCGTCTCGAAAAGGCCACCGAAGCCATCAATACGGCCAACATCGCGCTCCAAGACCGAGCCGATGCCCTCGAGGATTTGCACAAGAAGGCTGAAGGAGCCGGAAACCGTCTGGCCGAACTCGTGGACGAAGCTAACCGCCTCGTACGCGACCCAGAAGCCCTTCCAAGCAGCTATGAGCCGACGGCCGCCGAAATGCGTGAACAACTTTCCGTTGCTCGTAACCTGCTCGCCAGCGCCCCAGCCCAAGATGAGCATACCGCCTCGTTGGCAACAACCATCGATGCGGCCGAAGCCCTTCTTCCAGTACTCGACGACCGAAACACTTACTGGAATGAATTCGTGGCTGCTCGCGACAACGCTGATCAGCTTCTCGAAAACATCGGAGCCCATCTTGATGCCCTCCAAGCCAAGCAGCCCGAACATCTCGCTGCTGCCAAGGCCGATCTGGAAGAAGCAAAACGTTTGAAGGATCAAGATGTGGAACGGCTAAAGGAAGCTGCCCGAGAGCTGCAGCGACTCTCCGAGCTACTCGACCCGCTCGAGAGCGCCTACGCCGATGTGCGATTCTTGGATGCTGACATCGATCAGAAGGTCGCCCACATCGACGACTACCTGGCCGAGCTCCACGCCGAGATCGAAGATGAACAGGTGTGCGCCGATTCCACCAAGCAATTGGACGACGAACTAAACCGTCTTCTTGCGGATATCCCGCAAGTCAACGATGTGAACAGCTTGAACGCCCTTGCCGAACAAGAACTTCCGGCACTGAAGGCTCAGCTCGACTTGCTGAAGGACAAAATGGCCAAGGCCAACGACACACGTCACCGTGTCCTCGCCGATTCCCCCGTTTATCCCCTCGAGGAGAAGTTGAATGCCGTCGAAGCGGCGCTCGATAAGGCCAAGCAGAATGCCAACGAAGCTGACAACGAGCGATTGCTGCTGGTTCTCAACCTGCAGCTGGAGCAAGTCGAACAGCTCCCACTCGACAATGTGTCTGTTGAACAACTGGACGCTATCGAGAAGCAGCTCGAGTCTCTGAAGCCTGCTGGCGCCGACCAAGTACCACCACAAGTCCAGGCTCAGCTCGACAAGATCGCAGAGCTGAAGGCCCGCAAGGACAAGCACGACGCCGATGTGGCCCACCTTGGAGCCGCTCTTGACGACATTCGCAAGAATCTCGACGAAGCCGACAAGCTCGCCCATCCCAAGAAGAAGGGAAAGAAGGGCAAGGAACAATCTGTCCCGCCGACCACCGATGCGCTCAAGGAAGTGGTGGCCAAGCTGGAGAACGAGGTGCTACCAGCCCTCGCCCAAGTCAACAATCAAGCCGCCTCCACCCCTGGAGTCGAGCCCCAGCTTCAGGCTGCCAACGAGCTTCAAGCCAAGGCTCAAGAGCTGCTGGCCGATGCCCAGAAACAACTGGACGACCAGATGGCCGCCGATGAGAAGGCAGCTCGAGTCGAAGCCAAGCTTCTCGAGATCAAGGTGACCCCAGATACCATGGTCGCTTTGCAACGCGCCGACGAGCCACCGCAGGACGATCAAGACGAACTGCAGAAGCGCGAACAGGCTGCCGATTCGGATATTGGTCAGCTGGAGGCGAAGCTGCT
This sequence comes from Mesorhabditis spiculigera, assembly GCA_958295435.1. Lineage (NCBI taxonomy): Eukaryota > Metazoa > Nematoda > Chromadorea > Rhabditida > Rhabditidae > Mesorhabditis > Mesorhabditis spiculigera. The sequence continues at coordinate 562,037 of CATQJA010002639.1, forward strand.
CGAGATCAACCAACTTCTCGCCAGCGACGACCTCAGCCCCGAGCAACGCAAGGAGCTCGAGAAGACCAAGGCCGACACCGAGAGCTACCTGGACAAGTTGCGCAGATTGAAGGATGCGCTCCTCGACAAACTGGCCAATCTCACCAAGTACGGTCAGGAGAAGCAGAAGCTTGACTCGGCTGCCGAGCCTGTTGAAGTGGCGCTGAACACCATCTTTGACAAGTATGCCAACCAGGCTCCTCAGCCATTCGTCGTCGGAAAGGACGACTTGAGCCGAGCCGACGAGGTGAAGTCACAGCTGGCTGATTTGGCACGATCCGTGGCTGCCGCCAAGGAGTGGTTGCACGACAATCTGCCATCTCGCGAAGCCGACCTTGACGCCCAGCTGGATGATCTCAAGTGGAAACAAGAGAACCTGAACAGCCTCGTCGACGAATTGGCCAACGAAGTGCAAGCTGGCGATGCCATCCGAGCTGACTATGATCAACTGCTGCCCCTTGTCGCCGATATTGAGAACCGGGCGATGGCAGCTCGTCAGACCGGAGATCTGTCCGATCCGGCTGCGCTGAATGCTCTGAAGAGCGAACTCGAGCCACTCATCGCTCGTGTTGCCGAATTGAAGAGGAAGCAGGCCGAAAAGCCATCTCGCCTCACCGGACAACCAGAAGGCGTCGATGCCGATGGGCTGACTGATCGACTCCGCAACGTTGACAATCTGCTCAACGACGAGGAGAAGAACGTGCAGGCCAAGCTTGAGCTTGTCGCTCTTGCCAACGATGTGGCCGCTCAAGCTCAGGCCATCGATCAGGTGCTTGCCCGTGCTCAAGAAGTCGAAGGAAACCCGAATGCTTCTGTTGATGAGCTCCGCAAGGCAGCCGATCAACTCGAACAAGGCCGTCCCTCTGCTTGATGCTCTCAACAACGACTACGAGAAGATCAAGGCTCTCGGAGAAGCGGAAACGCCTGAAGGCCAGAAACTGGCCGTTGCCACCCTCGAGCGTCTCGAAAAGGCCACCGAAGCCATCAACACGGCCAACATCGCGCTCCAAGACCGAGCCGATGCCCTCGAGGATTTGCACAAGAAGGCTGAAGGAGCCGGAAACCGTCTGGCCGAACTCGTGGACGAAGCTAACCGCCTCGTACGCGACCCAGAAGCCCTTCCAAGCAGCTATGAGCCGACGGCCGCCGAAATGCGTGAACAACTTTCCGTTGCTCGTAACCTGCTCGCCAGCGCCCCAGCCCAAGATGAGCATACCGCCTCGTTGGCAACAACCATCGATGCGGCCGAAGCCCTTCTTCCAGTACTCGACGACCGAAACACTTACTGGAATGAATTCGTGGCTGCTCGCGACAACGCTGATCAGCTTCTCGAGAACATCGGAGCCCATCTTGATGCCCTCCAAGCCAAGCAGCCCGAACATCTCGCTGCTGCCAAGGCCGATCTGGAAGAAGCAAAACGTTTGAAGGATCAAGATGTGGAACGGCTAAAGGAAGCTGCCCGAGAGCTGCAGCGACTCTCCGAGCTACTCGACCCGCTCGAGAGCGCCTACGCCGATGTGCGATTCTTGGATGCTGACATCGATCAGAAGGTCGCCCACATCGACGACTACCTGGCCGAGCTCCACGCCGAGATCGAAGATGAACAGGTGTGCGCCGATTCCACCAAGCAATTGGACGACGAACTAAACCGTCTTCTTGCGGATATCCCGCAAGTCAACGATGTGAACAGCTTGAACGCCCTTGCCGAACAAGAACTTCCGGCACTGAAGGCTCAGCTCGACTTGCTGAAGGACAAAATGGCCAAGGCCAACGACACACGTCACCGTGTCCTCGCCGATTCCCCCGTTTATCCCCTCGAGGAGAAGTTGAATGCCGTCGAAGCGGCGCTCGATAAGGCCAAGCAGAATGCCAACGAAGCTGACAACGAGCGATTGCTGCTGGTTCTCAACCTGCAGCTGGAGCAAGTCGAACAGCTCCCACTCGACAATGTGTCTGTTGAACAGCTGGACGCTATCGAGAAGCAGCTCGAGTCTCTGAAGCCTGCTGGCGCCGACCAAGTACCACCACAAGTCCAGGCTCAGCTCGACAAGATCGCAGAGCTGAAGGCCCGCAAGGACAAGCACGACGCCGATGTGGCCCACCTTGGAGCCGCTCTTGACGACATTCGCAAGAATCTCGACGAAGCCGACAAGCTCGCCCATCCCAAGAAGAAGGGAAAGAAGGGCAAGGAACAATCTGTCCCGCCGACCACCGATGCGCTCAAGGAAGTGGTGGCCAAGCTGGAGAACGAGGTGCTACCAGCCCTCGCCCAAGTCAACAATCAAGCCGCCTCCACCCCTGGAGTCGAGCCCCAGCTTCAGGCTGCCAACGAGCTTCAAGCCAAGGCTCAAGAGCTGCTGGCCGATGCCCAGAAACAACTGGACGACCAGATGGCCGCCGATGAGAAGGCAGCTCGAGTCGAAGCCAAGCTTCTCGAGATCAAGGTGACCCCAGATACCATGGTCGCTTTGCAACGCGCCGACGAGCCACCGCAGGACGATCAAGACGAACTGCAGAAGCGCGAACAGGCTGCCGATTCGGATATTGGTCAGCTGGAGGCGAAGCTGCTCGAGATCAACCAACTTCTCGCCAGCGACGACCTCAGCCCCGAGCAACGCAAGGAGCTCGAGAAGACCAAGGCCGACACCGAGAGCTACCTGGACAAGTTGCGCAGATTGAAGGATGCGCTCCTCGACAAACTGGCCAATCTCACCAAGTACGGTCAGGAGAAGCAGAAGCTTGACTCGGCTGCCGAGCCTGTTGAAGTGGCGCTGAACACCATCTTTGACAAGTATGCCAACCAGGCTCCTCAGCCATTCGTCGTCGGAAAGGACGACTTGAGCCGAGCCGACGAGGTGAAGTCACAGCTGGCTGATTTGGCACGATCCGTGGCTGCCGCCAAGGAGTGGTTGCACGACAATCTGCCATCTCGCGAAGCCGACCTTGACGCCCAGCTGGATGATCTCAAGTGGAAACAAGAGAACCTGAACAGCCTCGTCGACGAATTGGCCAACGAAGTGCAAGCTGGCGATGCCATCCGAGCTGACTATGATCAACTGCTGCCCCTTGTCGCCGATATTGAGAACCGGGCGATGGCAGCTCGTCAGACCGGAGATCTGTCCGATCCGGCTGCGCTGAATGCTCTGAAGAGCGAACTCGAGCCACTCATCGCTCGTGTTGCCGAATTGAAGAGGAAGCAGGCCGAAAAGCCATCTCGCCTCACCGGACAACCAGAAGGCGTCGATGCCGATGGGCTGACTGATCGACTCCGCAACGTTGACAATCTGCTCAACGACGAGGAGAAGAACGTGCAGGCCAAGCTTGAGCTTGTCGCTCTTGCCAACGATGTGGCCGCTCAAGCTCAGGCCATCGATCAGGTGCTTGCCCGTGCTCAAGAAGTCGAAGGAAACCCGAATGCTTCTGTTGATGAGCTCCGCAAGGCAGCCGATCAACTCGAACAAGGCCGTCCTCTGCTTGATGCTCTCAACAACGACTACGAGAAGATCAAGGCTCTCGGAGAAGCGGAAACGCCTGAAGGCCAGAAACTGGCCGTTGCCACCCCTCGAGCGTCTCGAAAAGGCCACCGAAGCCATCAACACGGCCAACATCGCGCTCCAAGACCGAGCCGATGCCCTCGAGGATTTGCACAAGAAGGCTGAAGGAGCCGGAAACCGTCTGGCCGAGCTCGTGGACGAAGCTAACCGCCTCGTACGCGACCCAGAAGCCCTTCCAAGCAGCTATGAGCCGACGGCCGCCGAAATGCGTGAACAACTTTCCGTTGCTCGTAACCTGCTCGCCAGCGCCCCAGCCCAAGATGAGCATACCGCCTCGTTGGCAACAACCATCGATGCGGCCGAAGCCCTTCTTCCAGTACTCGACGACCGAAACACTTACTGGAATGAATTCGTGGCTGCTCGCGACAACGCTGATCAGCTTCTCGAGAACATCGGAGCCCATCTTGATGCCCTCCAAGCCAAGCAGCCCGAACATCTCGCTGCTGCCAAGGCCGATCTGGAAGAAGCAAAACGTTTGAAGGATCAAGATGTGGAACGGCTAAAGGAAGCTGCCCGAGAGCTGCAGCGACTCTCCGAGCTACTCGACCCGCTCGAGAGCGCCTACGCCGATGTGCGATTCTTGGATGCTGACATCGATCAGAAGGTCGCCCACATCGACGACTACCTGGCCGAGCTCCACGCCGAGATCGAAGATGAACAGGTGTGCGCCGATTCCACCAAGCAATTGGACGACGAACTAAACCGTCTTCTTGCGGATATCCCGCAAGTCAACGATGTGAACAGCTTGAACGCCCTTGCCGAACAAGAACTTCCGGCACTGAAGGCTCAGCTCGACTTGCTGAAGGACAAAATGGCCAAGGCCAACGACACACGTCACCGTGTCCTCGCCGATTCCCCCGTTTATCCCCTCGAGGAGAAGTTGAATGCCGTCGAAGCGGCGCTCGATAAGGCCAAGCAGAATGCCAACGAAGCTGACAACGAGCGATTGCTGCTGGTTCTCAACCTGCAGCTGGAGCAAGTCGAACAGCTCCCACTCGACAATGTGTCTGTTGAACAGCTGGACGCTATCGAGAAGCAGCTCGAGTCTCTGAAGCCTGCTGGCGCCGACCAAGTACCACCACAAGTCCAGGCTCAGCTCGACAAGATCGCAGAGCTGAAGGCCCGCAAGGACAAGCACGACGCCGATGTGGCCCACCTTGGAGCCGCTCTTGACGACATTCGCAAGAATCTCGACGAAGCCGACAAGCTCGCCCATCCCAAGAAGAAGGGAAAGAAGGGCAAGGAACAATCTGTCCCGCCGACCACCGATGCGCTCAAGGAAGTGGTGGCCAAGCTGGAGAACGAGGTGCTACCAGCCCTCGCCCAAGTCAACAATCAAGCCGCCTCCACCCCTGGAGTCGAGCCCCAGCTTCAGGCTGCCAACGAGCTTCAAGCCAAGGCTCAAGAGCTGCTGGCCGATGCCCAGAAACAACTGGACGACCAGATGGCCGCCGATGAGAAGGCAGCTCGAGTCGAAGCCAAGCTTCTCGAGATCAAGGTGACCCCAGATACCATGGTCGCTTTGCAACGCGCCGACGAGCCACCGCAGGACGATCAAGACGAACTGCAGAAGCGCGAACAGGCTGCCGATTCGGATATTGGTCAGCTGGAGGCGAAGCTGCTCGAGATCAACCAACTTCTCGCCAGCGACGACCTCAGCCCCGAGCAACGCAAGGAGCTCGAGAAGACCAAGGCCGACACCGAGAGCTACCTGGACAAGTTGCGCAGATTGAAGGATGCGCTCCTCGACAAACTGGCCAATCTCACCAAGTACGGTCAGGAGAAGCAGAAGCTTGACTCGGCTGCCGAGCCTGTTGAAGTGGCGCTGAACACCATCTTTGACAAGTATGCCAACCAGGCTCCTCAGCCATTCGTCGTCGGAAAGGACGACTTGAGCCGAGCCGACGAGGTGAAGTCACAGCTGGCTGATTTGGCACGATCCGTGGCTGCCGCCAAGGAGTGGTTGCACGACAATCTGCCATCTCGCGAAGCCGACCTTGACGCCCAGCTGGATGATCTCAAGTGGAAACAAGAGAACCTGAACAGCCTCGTCGACGAATTGGCCAACGAAGTGCAAGCTGGCGATGCCATCCGAGCTGACTATGATCAACTGCTGCCCCTTGTCGCCGATATTGAGAACCGGGCGATGGCAGCTCGTCAGACCGGAGATCTGTCCGATCCGGCTGCGCTGAATGCTCTGAAGAGCGAACTCGAGCCACTCATCGCTCGTGTTGCCGAATTGAAGAGGAAGCAGGCCGAAAAGCCATCTCGCCTCACCGGACAACCAGAAGGCGTCGATGCCGATGGGCTGACTGATCGACTCCGTAACGTTGACAATCTGCTCAACGACGAGGAGAAGAACGTGCAGGCCAAGCTTGAGCTTGTCGCTCTTGCCAACGATGTGGCCGCTCAAGCTCAGGCCATCGATCAGGTGCTTGCCCGTGCTCAAGAAGTCGAAGGAAACCCGAATGCTTCTGTTGATGAGCTCCGCAAGGCAGCCGATCAACTCGAACAAGGCCGTCCTCTGCTTGATGCTCTCAACAACGACTACGAGAAGATCAAGGCTCTCGGAGAAGCGGAAACGCCTGAAGGCCAGAAACTGGCCGTTGCCACCCTCGAGCGTCTCGAAAAGGCCACCGAAGCCATCAACACGGCCAACATCGCGCTCCAAGACCGAGCCGATGCCCTCGAGGATTTGCACAAGAAGGCTGAAGGAGCCGGAAACCGTCTGGCCGAGCTCGTGGACGAAGCTAACCGCCTCGTACGCGACCCAGAAGCCCTTCCAAGCAGCTATGAGCCGACGGCCGCCGAAATGCGTGAACAACTTTCCGTTGCTCGTAACCTGCTCGCCAGCGCCCCAGCCCAAGATGAGCATACCGCCTCGTTGGCAACAACCATCGATGCGGCCGAAGCCCTTCTTCCAGTACTCGACGACCGAAACACTTACTGGAATGAATTCGTGGCTGCTCGCGACAACGCTGATCAGCTTCTCGAGAACATCGGAGCCCATCTTGATGCCCTCCAAGCCAAGCAGCCCGAACATCTCGCTGCTGCCAAGGCCGATCTGGAAGAAGCAAAACGTTTGAAGGATCAAGATGTGGAACGGCTAAAGGAAGCTGCCCGAGAGCTGCAGCGACTCTCCGAGCTACTCGACCCGCTCGAGAGCGCCTACGCCGATGTGCGATTCTTGGATGCTGACATCGATCAGAAGGTCGCCCACATCGACGACTACCTGGCCGAGCTCCACGCCGAGATCGAAGATGAACAGGTGTGCGCCGATTCCACCAAGCAATTGGACGACGAACTAAACCGTCTTCTTGCGGATATCCCGCAAGTCAACGATGTGAACAGCTTGAACGCCCTTGCCGAACAAGAACTTCCGGCACTGAAGGCTCAGCTCGACTTGCTGAAGGACAAAATGGCCAAGGCCAACGACACACGTCACCGTGTCCTCGCCGATTCCCCCGTTTATCCCCTCGAGGAGAAGTTGAATGCCGTCGAAGCGGCGCTCGATAAGGCCAAGCAGAATGCCAACGAAGCTGACAACGAGCGATTGCTGCTGGTTCTCAACCTGCAGCTGGAGCAAGTCGAACAGCTCCCACTCGACAATGTGTCTGTTGAACAGCTGGACGCTATCGAGAAGCAGCTCGAGTCTCTGAAGCCTGCTGGCGCCGACCAAGTACCACCACAAGTCCAGGCTCAGCTCGACAAGATCGCAGAGCTGAAGGCCCGCAAGGACAAGCACGACGCCGATGTGGCCCACCTTGGAGCCGCTCTTGACGACATTCGCAAGAATCTCGACGAAGCCGACAAGCTCGCCCATCCCAAGAAGAAGGGAAAGAAGGGCAAGGAACAATCTGTCCCGCCGACCACCGATGCGCTCAAGGAAGTGGTGGCCAAGCTGGAGAACGAGGTGCTACCAGCCCTCGCCCAAGTCAACAATCAAGCCGCCTCCACCCCTGGAGTCGAGCCCCAGCTTCAGGCTGCCAACGAGCTTCAAGCCAAGGCTCAAGAGCTGCTGGCCGATGCCCAGAAACAACTGGACGACCAGATGGCCGCCGATGAGAAGGCAGCTCGAGTCGAAGCCAAGCTTCTCGAGATCAAGGTGACCCCAGATACCATGGTCGCTTTGCAACGCGCCGACGAGCCACCGCAGGACGATCAAGACGAACTGCAGAAGCGCGAACAGGCTGCCGATTCGGATATTGGTCAGCTGGAGGCGAAGCTGCTCGAGATCAACCAACTTCTCGCCAGCGACGACCTCAGCCCCGAGCAACGCAAGGAGCTCGAGAAGACCAAGGCCGACACCGAGAGCTACCTGGACAAGTTGCGCAGATTGAAGGATGCGCTCCTCGACAAACTGGCCAATCTCACCAAGTACGGTCAGGAGAAGCAGAAGCTTGACTCGGCTGCCGAGCCTGTTGAAGTGGCGCTGAACACCATCTTTGACAAGTATGCCAACCAGGCTCCTCAGCCATTCGTCGTCGGAAAGGACGACTTGAGCCGAGCCGACGAGGTGAAGTCACAGCTGGCTGATTTGGCACGATCCGTGGCTGCCGCCAAGGAGTGGTTGCACGACAATCTGCCATCTCGCGAAGCCGACCTTGACGCCCAGCTGGATGATCTCAAGTGGAAACAAGAGAACCTGAACAGCCTCGTCGACGAATTGGCCAACGAAGTGCAAGCTGGCGATGCCATCCGAGCTGACTATGATCAACTGCTGCCCCTTGTCGCCGATATTGAGAACCGGGCGATGGCAGCTCGTCAGACCGGAGATCTGTCCGATCCGGCTGCGCTGAATGCTCTGAAGAGCGAACTCGAGCCACTCATCGCTCGTGTTGCCGAATTGAAGAGGAAGCAGGCCGAAAAGCCATCTCGCCTCACCGGACAACCAGAAGGCGTCGATGCCGATGGGCTGACTGATCGACTCCGCAACGTTGACAATCTGCTCAACGACGAGGAGAAGAACGTGCAGGCCAAGCTTGAGCTTGTCGCTCTTGCCAACGATGTGGCCGCTCAAGCTCAGGCCATCGATCAGGTGCTTGCCCGTGCTCAAGAAGTCGAAGGAAACCCGAATGCTTCTGTTGATGAGCTCCGCAAGGCAGCCGATCAACTCGAACAAGGCCGTCCTCTGCTTGATGCTCTCAACAACGACTACGAGAAGATCAAGGCTCTCGGAGAAGCGGAAACGCCTGAAGGCCAGAAACTGGCCGTTGCCACCCTCGAGCGTCTCGAAAAGGCCACCGAAGCCATCAACACGGCCAACATCGCGCTCCAAGACCGAGCCGATGCCCTCGAGGATTTGCACAAGAAGGCTGAAGGAGCCGGAAACCGTCTGGCCGAGCTCGTGGACGAAGCTAACCGCCTCGTACGCGACCCAGAAGCCCTTCCAAGCAGCTATGAGCCGACGGCCGCCGAAATGCGTGAACAACTTTCCGTTGCTCGTAACCTGCTCGCCAGCGCCCCAGCCCAAGATGAGCATACCGCCTCGTTGGCAACAACCATCGATGCGGCCGAAGCCCTTCTTCCAGTACTCGACGACCGAAACACTTACTGGAATGAATTCGTGGCTGCTCGCGACAACGCTGATCAGCTTCTCGAGAACATCGGAGCCCATCTTGATGCCCTCCAAGCCAAGCAGCCCGAACATCTCGCTGCTGCCAAGGCCGATCTGGAAGAAGCAAAACGTTTGAAGGATCAAGATGTGGAACGGCTAAAGGAAGCTGCCCGAGAGCTGCAGCGACTCTCCGAGCTACTCGACCCGCTCGAGAGCGCCTACGCCGATGTGCGATTCTTGGATGCTGACATCGATCAGAAGGTCGCCCACATCGACGACTACCTGGCCGAGCTCCACGCCGAGATCGAAGATGAACAGGTGTGCGCCGATTCCACCAAGCAATTGGACGACGAACTAAACCGTCTTCTTGCGGATATCCCGCAAGTCAACGATGTGAACAGCTTGAACGCCCTTGCCGAACAAGAACTTCCGGCACTGAAGGCTCAGCTCGACTTGCTGAAGGACAAAATGGCCAAGGCCAACGACACACGTCACCGTGTCCTCGCCGATTCCCCCGTTTATCCCCTCGAGGAGAAGTTGAATGCCGTCGAAGCGGCGCTCGATAAGGCCAAGCAGAATGCCAACGAAGCTGACAACGAGCGATTGCTGCTGGTTCTCAACCTGCAGCTGGAGCAAGTCGAACAGCTCCCACTCGACAATGTGTCTGTTGAACAGCTGGACGCTATCGAGAAGCAGCTCGAGTCTCTGAAGCCTGCTGGCGCCGACCAAGTACCACCACAAGTCCAGGCTCAGCTCGACAAGATCGCAGAGCTGAAGGCCCGCAAGGACAAGCACGACGCCGATGTGGCCCACCTTGGAGCCGCTCTTGACGACATTCGCAAGAATCTCGACGAAGCCGACAAGCTCGCCCATCCCAAGAAGAAGGGAAAGAAGGGCAAGGAACAATCTGTCCCGCCGACCACCGATGCGCTCAAGGAAGTGGTGGCCAAGCTGGAGAACGAGGTGCTACCAGCCCTCGCCCAAGTCAACAATCAAGCCGCCTCCACCCCTGGAGTCGAGCCCCAGCTTCAGGCTGCCAACGAGCTTCAAGCCAAGGCTCAAGAGCTGCTGGCCGATGCCCAGAAACAACTGGACGACCAGATGGCCGCCGATGAGAAGGCAGCTCGAGTCGAAGCCAAGCTTCTCGAGATCAAGGTGACCCCAGATACCATGGTCGCTTTGCAACGCGCCGACGAGCCACCGCAGGACGATCAAGACGAACTGCAGAAGCGCGAACAGGCTGCCGATTCGGATATTGGTCAGCTGGAGGCGAAGCTGCTCGAGATCAACCAACTTCTCGCCAGCGACGACCTCAGCCCCGAGCAACGCAAGGAGCTCGAGAAGACCAAGGCCGACACCGAGAGCTACCTGGACAAGTTGCGCAGATTGAAGGATGCGCTCCTCGACAAACTGGCCAATCTCACCAAGTACGGTCAGGAGAAGCAGAAGCTTGACTCGGCTGCCGAGCCTGTTGAAGTGGCGCTGAACACCATCTTTGACAAGTATGCCAACCAGGCTCCTCAGCCATTCGTCGTCGGAAAGGACGACTTGAGCCGAGCCGACGAGGTGAAGTCACAGCTGGCTGATTTGGCACGATCCGTGGCTGCCGCCAAGGAGTGGTTGCACGACAATCTGCCATCTCGCGAAGCCGACCTTGACGCCCAGCTGGATGATCTCAAGTGGAAACAAGAGAACCTGAACAGCCTCGTCGACGAATTGGCCAACGAAGTGCAAGCTGGCGATGCCATCCGAGCTGACTATGATCAACTGCTGCCCCTTGTCGCCGATATTGAGAACCGGGCGATGGCAGCTCGTCAGACCGGAGATCTGTCCGATCCGGCTGCGCTGAATGCTCTGAAGAGCGAACTCGAGCCACTCATCGCTCGTGTTGCCGAATTGAAGAGGAAGCAGGCCGAAAAGCCATCTCGCCTCACCGGACAACCAGAAGGCGTCGATGCCGATGGGCTGACTGATCGACTCCGCAACGTTGACAATCTGCTCAACGACGAGGGAGAAGAACGTGCAGGCCAAGCTTGAGCTTGTCGCTCTTGCCAACGATGTGGCCGCTCAAGCTCAGGCCATCGATCAGGTGCTTGCCCGTGCTCAAGAAGTCGAAGGAAACCCGAATGCTTCTGTTGATGAGCTCCGCAAGGCAGCCGATCAACTCGAACAAGGCCGTCCTCTGCTTGATGCTCTCAACAACGACTACGAGAAGATCAAGGCTCTCGGAGAAGCGGAAACGCCTGAAGGCCAGAAGCTGGCCGTTGCCACCCTCGAGCGTCTCGAAAAGGCCACCGAAGCCATCAACACGGCCAACATCGCGCTCCAAGACCGAGCCGATGCCCTCGAGGATTTGCACAAGAAGGCTGAAGGAGCCGGAAACCGTCTGGCCGAGCTCGTGGACGAAGCTAACCGCCTCGTACGCGACCCAGAAGCCCTTCCAAGCAGCTATGAGCCGACGGCCGCCGAAATGCGTGAACAACTTTCCGTTGCTCGTAACCTGCTCGCCAGCGCCCCAGCCCAAGATGAGCATACCGCCTCGTTGGCAACAACCATCGATGCGGCCGAAGCCCTTCTTCCAGTACTCGACGACCGAAACACTTACTGGAATGAATTCGTGGCTGCTCGCGACAACGCTGATCAGCTTCTCGAGAACATCGGAGCCCATCTTGATGCCCTCCAAGCCAAGCAGCCCGAACATCTCGCTGCTGCCAAGGCCGATCTGGAAGAAGCAAAACGTTTGAAGGATCAAGATGTGGAACGGCTAAAGGAAGCTGCCCGAGAGCTGCAGCGACTCTCCGAGCTACTCGACCCGCTCGAGAGCGCCTACGCCGATGTGCGATTCTTGGATGCTGACATCGATCAGAAGGTCGCCCACATCGACGACTACCTGGCCGAGCTCCACGCCGAGATCGAAGATGAACAGGTGTGCGCCGATTCCACCAAGCAATTGGACGACGAACTAAACCGTCTTCTTGCGGATATCCCGCAAGTCAACGATGTGAACAGCTTGAACGCCCTTGCCGAACAAGAACTTCCGGCACTGAAGGCTCAGCTCGACTTGCTGAAGGACAAAATGGCCAAGGCCAACGACACACGTCACCGTGTCCTCGCCGATTCCCCGTTTATCCCCTCGAGGAGAAGTTGAATGCCGTCGAAGCGGCGCTCGATAAGGCCAAGCAGAATGCCAACGAAGCTGACAACGAGCGATTGCTGCTGGTTCTCAACCTGCAGCTGGAGCAAGTCGAACAGCTCCCACTCGACAATGTGTCTGTTGAACAGCTGGACGCTATCGAGAAGCAGCTCGAGTCTCTGAAGCCTGCTGGCGCCGACCAAGTACCACCACAAGTCCAGGCTCAGCTCGACAAGATCGCAGAGCTGAAGGCCCGCAAGGACAAGCACGACGCCGATGTGGCCCACCTTGGAGCCGCTCTTGACGACATTCGCAAGAATCTCGACGAAGCCGACAAGCTCGCCCATCCCAAGAAGAAGGGAAAGAAGGGCAAGGAACAATCTGTCCCGCCGACCACCGATGCGCTCAAGGAAGTGGTGGCCAAGCTGGAGAACGAGGTGCTACCAGCCCTCGCCCAAGTCAACAATCAAGCCGCCTCCACCCCTGGAGTCGAGCCCCAGCTTCAGGCTGCCAACGAGCTTCAAGCCAAGGCTCAAGAGCTGCTGGCCGATGCCCAGAAACAACTGGACGACCAGATGGCCGCCGATGAGAAGGCAGCTCGAGTCGAAGCCAAGCTTCTCGAGATCAAGGTGACCCCAGATACCATGGTCGCTTTGCAACGCGCCGACGAGCCACCGCAGGACGATCAAGACGAACTGCAGAAGCGCGAACAGGCTGCCGATTCGGATATTGGTCAGCTGGAGGCGAAGCTGCTCGAGATCAACCAACTTCTCGCCAGCGACGACCTCAGCCCCGAGCAACGCAAGGAGCTCGAGAAGACCAAGGCCGACACCGAGAGCTACCTGGACAAGTTGCGCAGATTGAAGGATGCGCTCCTCGACAAACTGGCCAATCTCACCAAGTACGGTCAGGAGAAGCAGAAGCTTGACTCGGCTGCCGAGCCTGTTGAAGTGGCGCTGAACACCATCTTTGACAAGTATGCCAACCAGGCTCCTCAGCCATTCGTCGTCGGAAAGGACGACTTGAGCCGAGCCGACGAGGTGAAGTCACAGCTGGCTGATTTGGCACGATCCGTGGCTGCCGCCAAGGAGTGGTTGCACGACAATCTGCCATCTCGCGAAGCCGACCTTGACGCCCAGCTGGATGATCTCAAGTGGAAACAAGAGAACCTGAACAGCCTCGTCGACGAATTGGCCAACGAAGTGCAAGCTGGCGATGCCATCCGAGCTGACTATGATCAACTGCTGCCCCTTGTCGCCGATATTGAGAACCGGGCGATGGCAGCTCGTCAGACCGGAGATCTGTCCGATCCGGCTGCGCTGAATGCTCTGAAGAGCGAACTCGAGCCACTCATCGCTCGTGTTGCCGAATTGAAGAGGAAGCAGGCCGAAAAGCCATCTCGCCTCACCGGACAACCAGAAGGCGTCGATGCCGATGGGCTGACTGATCGACTCCGTAACGTTGACAATCTGCTCAACGACGAGGAGAAGAACGTGCAGGCCAAGCTTGAGCTTGTCGCTCTTGCCAACGATGTGGCCGCTCAAGCTCAGGCCATCGATCAGGTGCTTGCCCGTGCTCAAGAAGTCGAAGGAAACCCGAATGCTTCTGTTGATGAGCTCCGCAAGGCAGCCGATCAACTCGAACAAGGCCGTCCTCTGCTTGATGCTCTCAACAACGACTACGAGAAGATCAAGGCTCTCGGAGAAGCGGAAACGCCTGAAGGCCAGAAGCTGGCCGTTGCCACCCTCGAGCGTCTCGAAAAGGCCACCGAAGCCATCAACACGGCCAACATCGCGCTCCAAGACCGAGCCGATGCCCTCGAGGATTTGCACAAGAAGGCTGAAGGAGCCGGAAACCGTCTGGCCGAGCTCGTGGACGAAGCTAACCGCCTCGTACGCGACCCAGAAGCCCTTCCAAGCAGCTATGAGCCGACGGCCGCCGAAATGCGTGAACAACTTTCCGTTGCTCGTAACCTGCTCGCCAGCGCCCCAGCCCAAGATGAGCATACCGCCTCGTTGGCAACAACCATCGATGCGGCCGAAGCCCTTCTTCCAGTACTCGACGACCGAAACACTTACTGGAATGAATTCGTGGCTGCTCGCGACAACGCTGATCAGCTTCTCGAGAACATCGGAGCCCATCTTGATGCCCTCCAAGCCAAGCAGCCCGAACATCTCGCTGCTGCCAAGGCCGATCTGGAAGAAGCAAAACGTTTGAAGGATCAAGATGTGGAACGGCTAAAGGAAGCTGCCCGAGAGCTGCAGCGACTCTCCGAGCTACTCGACCCGCTCGAGAGCGCCTACGCCGATGTGCGATTCTTGGATGCTGACATCGATCAGAAGGTCGCCCACATCGACGACTACCTGGCCGAGCTCCACGCCGAGATCGAAGATGAACAGGTGTGCGCCGATTCCACCAAGCAATTGGACGACGAACTAAACCGTCTTCTTGCGGATATCCCGCAAGTCAACGATGTGAACAGCTTGAACGCCCTTGCCGAACAAGAACTTCCGGCACTGAAGGCTCAGCTCGACTTGCTGAAGGACAAAATGGCCAAGGCCAACGACACACGTCACCGTGTCCTCGCCGATTCCCCCGTTTATCCCCTCGAGGAGAAGTTGAATGCCGTCGAAGCGGCGCTCGATAAGGCCAAGCAGAATGCCAACGAAGCTGACAACGAGCGATTGCTGCTGGTTCTCAACCTGCAGCTGGAGCAAGTCGAACAGCTCCCACTCGACAATGTGTCTGTTGAACAGCTGGACGCTATCGAGAAGCAGCTCGAGTCTCTGAAGCCTGCTGGCGCCGACCAAGTACCACCACAAGTCCAGGCTCAGCTCGACAAGATCGCAGAGCTGAAGGCCCGCAAGGACAAGCACGACGCCGATGTGGCCCACCTTGGAGCCGCTCTTGACGACATTCGCAAGAATCTCGACGAAGCCGACAAGCTCGCCCATCCCAAGAAGAAGGGAAAGAAGGGCAAGGAACAATCTGTCCCGCCGACCACCGATGCGCTCAAGGAAGTGGTGGCCAAGCTGGAGAACGAGGTGCTACCAGCCCTCGCCCAAGTCAACAATCAAGCCGCCTCCACCCCTGGAGTCGAGCCCCAGCTTCAGGCTGCCAACGAGCTTCAAGCCAAGGCTCAAGAGCTGCTGGCCGATGCCCAGAAACAACTGGACGACCAGATGGCCGCCGATGAGAAGGCAGCTCGAGTCGAAGCCAAGCTTCTCGAGATCAAGGTGACCCCAGATACCATGGTCGCTTTGCAACGCGCCGACGAGCCACCGCAGGACGATCAAGACGAACTGCAGAAGCGCGAACAGGCTGCCGATTCGGATATTGGTCAGCTGGAGGCGAAGCTGCTCGAGATCAACCAACTTCTCGCCAGCGACGACCTCAGCCCCGAGCAACGCAAGGAGCTCGAGAAGACCAAGGCCGACACCGAGAGCTACCTGGACAAGTTGCGCAGATTGAAGGATGCGCTCCTCGACAAACTGGCCAATCTCACCAAGTACGGTCAGGAGAAGCAGAAGCTTGACTCGGCTGCCGAGCCTGTTGAAGTGGCGCTGAACACCATCTTTGACAAGTATGCCAACCAGGCTCCTCAGCCATTCGTCGTCGGAAAGGACGACTTGAGCCGAGCCGACGAGGTGAAGTCACAGCTGGCTGATTTGGCACGATCCGTGGCTGCCGCCAAGGAGTGGTTGCACGACAATCTGCCATCTCGCGAAGCCGACCTTGACGCCCAGCTGGATGATCTCAAGTGGAAACAAGAGAACCTGAACAGCCTCGTCGACGAATTGGCCAACGAAGTGCAAGCTGGCGATGCCATCCGAGCTGACTATGATCAACTGCTGCCCCTTGTCGCCGATATTGAGAACCGGGCGATGGCAGCTCGTCAGACCGGAGATCTGTCCGATCCGGCTGCGCTGAATGCTCTGAAGAGCGAACTCGAGCCACTCATCGCTCGTGTTGCCGAATTGAAGAGGAAGCAGGCCGAAAAGCCATCTCGCCTCACCGGACAACCAGAAGGCGTCGATGCCGATGGGCTGACTGATCGACTCCGCAACGTTGACAATCTGCTCAACGACGAGGAGAAGAACGTGCAGGCCAAGCTTGAGCTTGTCGCTCTTGCCAACGATGTGGCCGCTCAAGCTCAGGCCATCGATCAGGTGCTTGCCCGTGCTCAAGAAGTCGAAGGAAACCCGAATGCTTCTGTTGATGAGCTCCGCAAGGCAGCCGATCAACTCGAACAAGGCCGTCCTCTGCTTGATGCTCTCAACAACGACTACGAGAAGATCAAGGCTCTCGGAGAAGCGGAAACGCCTGAAGGCCAGAAGCTGGCCGTTGCCACCCTCGAGCGTCTCGAAAAGGCCACCGAAGCCATCAACACGGCCAACATCGCGCTCCAAGACCGAGCCGATGCCCTCGAGGATTTGCACAAGAAGGCTGAAGGAGCCGGAAACCGTCTGGCCGAGCTCGTGGACGAAGCTAACCGCCTCGTACGCGACCCAGAAGCCCTTCCAAGCAGCTATGAGCCGACGGCCGCCGAAATGCGTGAACAACTTTCCGTTGCTCGTAACCTGCTCGCCAGCGCCCCAGCCCAAGATGAGCATACCGCCTCGTTGGCAACAACCATCGATGCGGCCGAAGCCCTTCTTCCAGTACTCGACGACCGAAACACTTACTGGAATGAATTCGTGGCTGCTCGCGACAACGCTGATCAGCTTCTCGAGAACATCGGAGCCCATCTTGATGCCCTCCAAGCCAAGCAGCCCGAACATCTCGCTGCTGCCAAGGCCGATCTGGAAGAAGCAAAACGTTTGAAGGATCAAGATGTGGAACGGCTAAAGGAAGCTGCCCGAGAGCTGCAGCGACTCTCCGAGCTACTCGACCCGCTCGAGAGCGCCTACGCCGATGTGCGATTCTTGGATGCTGACATCGATCAGAAGGTCGCCCACATCGACGACTACCTGGCCGAGCTCCACGCCGAGATCGAAGATGAACAGGTGTGCGCCGATTCCACCAAGCAATTGGACGACGAACTAAACCGTCTTCTTGCGGATATCCCGCAAGTCAACGATGTGAACAGCTTGAACGCCCTTGCCGAACAAGAACTTCCGGCACTGAAGGCTCAGCTCGACTTGCTGAAGGACAAAATGGCCAAGGCCAACGACACACGTCACCGTGTCCTCGCCGATTCCCCCGTTTATCCCCTCGAGGAGAAGTTGAATGCCGTCGAAGCGGCGCTCGATAAGGCCAAGCAGAATGCCAACGAAGCTGACAACGAGCGATTGCTGCTGGTTCTCAACCTGCAGCTGGAGCAAGTCGAACAGCTCCCACTCGACAATGTGTCTGTTGAACAGCTGGACGCTATCGAGAAGCAGCTCGAGTCTCTGAAGCCTGCTGGCGCCGACCAAGTACCACCACAAGTCCAGGCTCAGCTCGACAAGATCGCAGAGCTGAAGGCCCGCAAGGACAAGCACGACGCCGATGTGGCCCACCTTGGAGCCGCTCTTGACGACATTCGCAAGAATCTCGACGAAGCCGACAAGCTCGCCCATCCCAAGAAGAAGGGAAAGAAGGGCAAGGAACAATCTGTCCCGCCGACCACCGATGCGCTCAAGGAAGTGGTGGCCAAGCTGGAGAACGAGGTGCTACCAGCCCTCGCCCAAGTCAACAATCAAGCCGCCTCCACCCCTGGAGTCGAGCCCCAGCTTCAGGCTGCCAACGAGCTTCAAGCCAAGGCTCAAGAGCTGCTGGCCGATGCCCAGAAACAACTGGACGACCAGATGGCCGCCGATGAGAAGGCAGCTCGAGTCGAAGCCAAGCTTCTCGAGATCAAGGTGACCCCAGATACCATGGTCGCTTTGCAACGCGCCGACGAGCCACCGCAGGACGATCAAGACGAACTGCAGAAGCGCGAACAGGCTGCCGATTCGGATATTGGTCAGCTGGAGGCGAAGCTGCTCGAGATCAACCAACTTCTCGCCAGCGACGACCTCAGCCCCGAGCAACGCAAGGAGCTCGAGAAGACCAAGGCCGACACCGAGAGCTACCTGGACAAGTTGCGCAGATTGAAGGATGCGCTCCTCGACAAACTGGCCAATCTCACCAAGTACGGTCAGGAGAAGCAGAAGCTTGACTCGGCTGCCGAGCCTGTTGAAGTGGCGCTGAACACCATCTTTGACAAGTATGCCAACCAGGCTCCTCAGCCATTCGTCGTCGGAAAGGACGACTTGAGCCGAGCCGACGAGGTGAAGTCACAGCTGGCTGATTTGGCACGATCCGTGGCTGCCGCCAAGGAGTGGTTGCACGACAATCTGCCATCTCGCGAAGCCGACCTTGACGCCCAGCTGGATGATCTCAAGTGGAAACAAGAGAACCTGAACAGCCTCGTCGACGAATTGGCCAACGAAGTGCAAGCTGGCGATGCCATCCGAGCTGACTATGATCAACTGCTGCCCCTTGTCGCCGATATTGAGAACCGGGCGATGGCAGCTCGTCAGACCGGAGATCTGTCCGATCCGGCTGCGCTGAATGCTCTGAAGAGCGAACTCGAGCCACTCATCGCTCGTGTTGCCGAATTGAAGAGGAAGCAGGCCGAAAAGCCATCTCGCCTCACCGGACAACCAGAAGGCGTCGATGTCGATGGGCTGACTGATCGACTCCGCAACGTTGACAATCTGCTCAACGACGAGGAGAAGAACGTGCAGGCCAAGCTTGAGCTTGTTGCTCTTGCCAACGATGTGGCCGCTCAAGCTCAGGCCATCGATCAGGTGCTTGCCCGTGCTCAAGAAGTCGAAGGAAACCCGAATGCTTTTGTTGATGAGCTCCGCAAGGCAGCCGATCAACTCGAACAAGGCCGTCCTCTGCTTGATGCTCTCAACAACGACTACGAGAAGATCAAGGCTCTCGGAGAAGCGGAAACGCCTGAAGGCCAGAAGCTGGCCGTTGCCACCCTCGAGCGTCTCGAAAAGGCGAGCACCCAGCTTGATACGCTGAAGGGAAGCCTCGACTGGAAGGCAGACAACCTGAAGGAGTTCGAGGACTCGCGAGCACAGATCGCGTCCGGCATCAAGGAAGCCAAGAAGGCAGAAAAATCGCCAGACTTGGCTGCTGTGGAACATGCGCTGGATATTCTGGAGCACGTCCAACCACAGCTTGCTGAGCTCGAGCAGAAGGCGCAAACTCTCGGTTCTGTCGGCAACGCGAAGTTGACTGCCGACAAGCTAAGGAAAGACCTTGAGGATACGCAGGCAGCGCTTGAGGGCCAGCGTGCCAAGCTCCAGGCCGAGAAGGAGAAGGCTGAGCAGCAACAACGGCTGTACACCGAGCTCGACAACTTCCGGAAGCTATTGCGGGCGCTAATCGACGAGTCGAATAGCGTGCTACAAGATCCGGACGCAATTCCGTCAAACTTCACCGACATGGCGGAGGCCTTCGACTCGGAGTTGCCAAAGGCAGAAGCGCTTTGCGATCAGCACTCCATCAACGACCCTCCAGTGACCGCCCTGTCGCTGACCATCGATGCATCGCGCGAGATGCTGGACAAGCTCAAGGCTAGGTCGGCGCTGCTCGACCGCTTCGATCGCTTGCTCGACCAACTGAACGAGCGCATCGACGATCTTCGCGAGTACCTGCACGATCGCGAGCTGGTGGAGGTGGAGGAGGGCGAGATCCTGCTCGATTCATTGAAGGTAAGGTATTTAAGGGATTTGGCCCAATTAGACGCTTACAATTCTATAATGCCGATTTTCAGGACGACGTCACCTCCAAGCTGATGGATCTCAAGGACACCGAGAGTGACCTGTACGACGTGGCGACCAGGGTCGAGCCGCTGACCCAACCCGGCGACGCGATCCGGTTCGCCTCGGTCGGAGTGGAAAACGTGGAACGGAACATCGAGGTAAGCTAGTATATTCAGGGCAGGAAATCAAGCAACAAAATCAATTCAACGGGTTCCCCAAAAAGCTCATAAAAATGGCATGACCACCCGATTTTCAGGACATGTTGGAGCGATTGTCAACGGAAATCGCTGCCGAGAACGAGTTGCGCCGCACGCTGAACATCCTCAGCAACGAGGTGCGGCAGACGAAGGAGGATATTGGATATGACCCAGAGAATCCCGTCGTCTCGAGGGTGAGTAGTTTTAGCAAGTTTCCCCCCGAGAGCATCAAGAACTAGATAATTCAAAGACGAAAACCACAACCCCAAAAAGTAAAAAAAACGTACCGTAATTCGTTTTCCAACCTCGTCCAATCGAATCGAACCGTTTGCCGCTTCGCGGTTTTCCTTGTGGCCCACTTGTTTGACGTCGACTATCTAAAGCGCAATTTTAGTATATAGAACTAATTATACCTTGCGGTTTTCGAAAAGATCTTGCCGCAAGTGTCGATGGCTTCTGGCAGGCGAATCTAGAAAAAAGAGATCAATAAAGACGCGTAGCCATTAAAGTAGCGTTGAAACTATTCTCGTAATTTTAGAACCCGGTATTAAAGCAAATTAACCAATCACAACAACCCATATTTTTGCAGAATCGTGAGCCCCAACTGTCGGACATTCTGGCGCATCTGGAGCACCAGCGCGACATTGTCGCAGCCAACGCGTCTGACCGGCAATTCGTGCGCTCGGAGACGGACGATGAGTTGGCCGCCCTTATTGCAGAGGTGAGCTTTACCTCTTTAATCGCTTTAGCAGCCTGGATAGTACTTTAAGACGAAAACTACAACGCTTGACTCGACCAATAAACCCGTCATGATTTCCGCGCTTTTTATGAGTCACGACGCGGGCGCCACAACAATAATCGCATCTGCCCGCGAAAAAATTCCAAAATTGCTTTCAGCTGTAACTATTTTTCGTGTGTAGTTCCTTCCCATTAATCCCGACATTTTGCAGGTGATCGACCTCCACGACCGCGCAATGCAAGGGCCCGACGAGGAGCCGAGGAGTGACGACGATACCACGACACAAGAGGAAGACTTCGCTGGACCGAGCACAAGTCGCCAGGGCCAACCTGGCGGCCTGAACTACGACCAGGACGCGGCTTCCGGGATCCTCGCCCGACTTTACCCCAAGGGCAGACCGGCACAGATTCTGAGGGAACAAGGTGGGTGCCGTAGACAACGACGAAGGCAAATTGATGCACTTTGTGGAGCGAGCACGATCTCGAATAATCCATTACGAAACCCAATTCTAGGAATCGATCTGGATCTGCCGTTGGACACCGACGATTCGCAGAGCGAGATGAGCTCGTTCGGCGAGAGTTTCGCGTCGGGCGGGCTTAGTCCCGTCCCCGACGACCCGAGGAACGCCGAGGTGAGTACAGGGTGGTTTAGAGCTTGACTAACTTCGCACTTGAAGTCGTCAAGTGCCAAACGCCAAGTAACCTCAAAAGAACCAATCCTTTTAGGCCCACTTCCGCCGACAACAGGCCCGTTGGCGTCGCGTGTTGCGCACCGCATTGCCTCTTCAGGTTCGTTGACCATCCACTACTTCCGAGTCCCTTTAAAACCCCCCGAAATCCACAACTTTAGGCGATGCTGGTGCTTCTGCTGGGCGCCGCCTGCCTAGTGCCGCACTGCGACGACGAGTACTGCTGTCAGCTGCTGAACAACTTTGCCAAGTCCCTCGACCCCACCCTCGATTTTATTAACGGACCCCCGCCTTTCTAGATTTAGCTTACCTTAATTAGTGCCCCTGGTTTTTGAAGAGCTTTATCTTAGTCCTTATCAGCATCGCTTTCGAAATTTCGACATTTAGCCGCCAAAAACTCGACCCGGGCTTGACGCCTTGAAAATATTAAGAACCGGCCAGAAGTTATTAGCAGATTAATACATTGCGTAATTGGTTCTCAACAAGGTCTGCGACCACTTGTCAGGCCTATAAGTCCACGTAAAAATTGGCAATTCGCCAGCTAGCGGCCCACACTTGGGTCCTAAAATGATAAGCACCAATTTTCGGGATTGGCCTTTCGCCAAGATCCCAGGCGTAATCGATTAGGTCCCTTGGCCCTAAACGCCACTGCTTTCACTAGAGATCTTACTACCTTGGCCTATCTACGCCTGTCCGCCACGGGCATACGGTAGCTCAGGGCAAAAAAATAGAACATGCTCCGGTTTTCACCAGTTTTCAGACGCGAAGTCCGGGCCGATTTGCACTCATCCAAAATTTTAATCTTTCGAATAACGATGCGTTGATCCCGGTCTTTGCGTTGCAATTTTCGCCCGCCTACAGTAAGACGTGTACCGCGAATTTAGCCATTTTTTAGAGTTCTACTTAACGGTATTTGACCGCCAATCGATCGATAATTGTGTGCTATCCCAATTTTTTTGATTTGCTGTGCGTGTTCGGGGTATTCCGCCGTACCCTTTGAGCACAATTTGATTTTGTGTGTGTTTCTCTGTCCAGCATCGGCTACCGTATCCCGCCGTTACGGTATGTCTGATTTCGGGCTAATATTATCACCGTTTCGGGGTGTTCAGGGTATTCCGCCGTACTCTGACCCCCGAAATTTTCGTATATTTTTAATGTACCCTTTTTGCTGCCCCAATACATACGAGTATTTGCCCGCGTGTTTTTTGTGGCCCATCCGATACGAGCAGTTTTCCCCACGCCCAGTCGACCAGTTATTTGATTTCGATTAGTGCATTTTAGGTAGTTCGTTTTTTGTTCGTTTTGTCCCCATACAGTTATCTTTCGCGCTTTTTCATTCCCCCAAATCTTTCGTTTTCGTGTCGACTAGCTCGTGTTTCGGTTAATAAAGGTTTTGAACGTATTTTATCGAGTTACCACATGATTATTTCAAGCAGATGTACAACTTTCAAGAACACAACTCACAACCGATTTTCGAGAGCACAAAAATGCAGGTTCAGGTTCAGGTTTCCGGTCATTAAGCGCGGGACGCCGGGTGTCTGGTCTCTCCAGGCGACGCCCCTGCTTATCACTTTGAGGCTCGCAGCACAGAGTAGCACCACGACTCATGGTTTTAGGCAATAGATATGTCCATTTAATGCTAGGAAATGGGCGTGGGCCCAAAGAGAGGAGAGAGTGCGAGAGAGAGTGAGAGAGAGGGAGAGAGAAATAGTGAGTGCGAGAGAGAGTGAGTGATAGAAACAGAGCGCGATAGAGAGTGTGAGAGAGCAAGAGAGAAAGAGAGAGAGAGAGAGAGAGAGAGAGAGAGAACTATGATTTCTAAGAATTCCAGATCATCATTTTCAAAGCACTCTACGTGCAACCATCAACCACTAAATTCCCATTCCATAGAACCACCAATCTGACTAGCTATACCTATCCATTCGGCTGGGAGGGGCTCGGGCGTAGATAAGCCCGAAGAGGTGGTGGCTTGGTTCCCAAACTGATAGCAATACCCGCCAGATGACACGGCAAATACACGACGACCTGGCAGCCCCCAATAGTTCGTCCATGTTTCATACGTGTTGATCTATTTCTTTCCCCGACTTTATTTCAGCCTCATTATCTAGCTAGCTATCTATAGCTTACTCTCGCTCTCTCACTCGCTCTCACTCACTCTCTCTCTCGCTCTCTCTCCCTCACACACATAAATTTCAGCTCCAGAAAATTCCGTTTTTAGCACTATGGACGAAGAGACTGCCGGAACCTCATGCTCCCAACAATCAGTGGAAATGACGCCCCTGACAATGAAATACCCGCATCCCCCATCTTCAACCTTCACGTGAGTGCTATTGTATAGTGTTCTACAAGACATAGAGTTTCAGGTACGACAGCGGCCCGCCGAGACCCGCGCCAAGTGGTGAGTGCATTTTTGAAGAGGGAGTGAAACAACGAGAGAGGGAGCGGTAGAGAGCGAAAGCGAGAGAGAGAGAGAGAGAGAGAGATGCACGCCAGAAAATTTACAAATTCAGAAGCTCCCACCCAGGATACGCGAGATGATTTAATCACAGGCTTCCATGAGCAGCACCGTAAGTCATTGTCCTCAATTTTCCAGCGCTTTTCCTAGTTGCAAAACCAACTCCAACGTTTCAGCCGAACTTGTCATACCAAATATGCCAAGCCACACAGCTCGTGATACTGTCAAGGGCCGGCGACGCCAGGAAATCTATTGCAAGATCCCGCGATGGATTGTTTCATTATTCAAGTACTCGATGCTAGGTATCGATTCTAAGAACGCTAAAGCTTAACCAAAACTGCTTAGAACTCTAGTTCCAAGGTTCACAAACCCCCGGAAAACACAAGATTTTAGTGGCCATCCTCGTACTCGCTATCTCGGGGGCCTTCTTGCTCATTAAAGAGCTCTTGAAGGCACCGGAGATCACGCCACCTCTTCAAAGAAACGGTAGGTTCCTAAGTTAGCAGCTAAGCCTAAACTTAATCCTCAGCCTAAGCCTAAGCCTAAGCGCAATCCTAAGCAAAGCCTAAGCCTAGTTCAAAGTCTAAGCGAAAGCCGACGCCCAAATTCTAGATGAGCCCATCAGCATCCTGATGGACGACCGGTTCGCCCTCGGCATCGTGCTCATTGAGGGCCAGCTGATCGTCACCTTTGCCGAGTAAGTCGCACTCGAAAAATTCGGGTCAACTGCCTGTTCTTACAGCACACGACCCACCACCTTCCAAACTTCGAGCTACGATGAAAAGCTGGTGGTGCACGGGAATACGCTTACGCATCCGATACCGCATGCCGTAAGTGACGCCGGCGCGGGCTAGCAGAGGTCATTTGGGAATTTGGGGCACGGTAGCAGAGATTCTTGCAGAATCAAAAAAGACCTCCTAATACAACTAAAATTCCTAGGTCCTCGACTACCCATGCGAGGAGAACCGTGTCGTCAATGCGGCTACGTGTTGTACAGTTCCGGCTTATGGAAGTAAGCCGATCATGCTAGATACTTCGCAAAAAAAGCCTTAATTCAAAGCCTTACGCTATGTAATTCTGGAAATCTTTAGTCACCTGCCTGCTACGGTCTGAATACGGAAAATGGACCAACTTTCACCTCAATGCCACGAAGACGCAGTTCTACAAGAGGGGAGACAAGGTTAGAGAGAGAGAGAGAGAGAGAAAGATAGAGAGAGAGAGAGAGAGAGAGAGAGAACCTCACAAACTTTAGTACGAAGTCCTCGTCCAAGAGCGTGCCAAAGCCCGTCCAATGCTACTTGAGCACAACGGCACCAAGACGAAGCTTCACCACGACTGCGCAGGGGATGGCTTCGAAGTCGCCGTAAATCAGCTTGATCTTCGCTTGAAAGTCCCCTTAGCATTGGCAAATGTCACCGCAACCGGATGCAGGGCACGGTATGGACATCCTGCTCATTCTCTACGAGGAGCACGAGAATGGGGCTAACGCTGTGAAGCATCGATTGGAAATCTGGGACGATCCTAGGGCCGAACGACCGACAAGATGTGTACATTGGAACGAGCAGCTAGGTTAGTTAGGCCAGGGCAGGCTAGCAGAAATTATTTCGGAAAGGGCAATCGAGCGGAGATTTTTTAGGAACGGGGGAGGCTAGCAGAGATTCTTTAAAACCCCCATAAACCAATTCAGGACTCGTCGAGGGCATCTGGCTAAACGGCGAACACCTCTGGCTATATCACTGCACGACAGTTCAGCAGTAAGACTAAGCAGACTTACGCAAACAAGTTGATTCTAGCCAGGGTTGTTCAGGGACGGACGGGACGGACGGGGACGGGGACGCGTCCCCGTCCCCTAATTTGCATCCCGAAATGGGGACAGACGGGGACGGGACGGGGACGGTGGGGACGGACGGTGACGGGGCAGCGTCCCCGTCCCCGATGCAAATTACGGGGATAAAGTAATGGCATTCAAATCACGCATCGGCTGGGTTTAGAATTTCGCAGAGCAAGGTACAAAACGTGGATAGCATGATTACGATCAAGTGCTTATAACCTAGCACGTAGAGTAAGTAACCAATTGCTTTCTAACTCGAATATCTCGAATTTTTAAGCTCTTTAGCAAATTCCGAAAAAATGGTGATTATCTGCAGCGCCGACGCCATCTAGGTAGAACTTACATCTTGGTCTGAGTTGCATGTATTTATGACTCCCCTAAAGAAACGAGAAGGAGACCCGAAATAATTACTGGTAGGAAAGCCATTTGCATTTCGGTATTTGCATCGGGGACGGGGTGACGCTGACCGTCACCCCGTCCCCCGTCTGTCCGTCCGTCCCTTCCCGGACGCGTCCCCGTCCGTCCCCTAATTTTATGCAAATTAGGGTGACGGTCCCGCGTCCCCGTCCGGACGCGGACGGACGGGGACGGGACGCAAAATGACCAACCCTGATTCTAGCTGTATAATCGAGGCCCGCATCGCCGAAGACTTGCGCGTCATCTACAACTATCCCCTTAACGAGAAGGTAGGTAATATTGACCAGCCAAAATCGGAAAGGAAAACTAGCAAAGATTCTGGAGCGATTGCCAGTTTTCACTATCTTAAAAGTTCACTTCCGGCTAACAGTGATTTTGTAGGAACTTTCAGGGATCGGAAAAAAGTTAATATGCTTTTTCCAGTATTTTTGGATCTTGCGAAAGTTTCAGGAATTTACAAAAAAACCCGGGGCAAACTAGCAGGGGCTCAGGAGGACATCCTAGTTTTTAGGACGCATGAAAATACCGCTTAAATGCTTTTGAAGTTCCCCGAAATTTAACTTTTTAAATCCCGCTCAAAAATGCACCTGCATCTCATCGCATCACCCATTGCAGAAGCGCTTCGTCTGGAGCAGCAGCTCCTCCACTGACCGCGGGCGGATGGTGGGCGTGGCGCGGGACAACGTCCTGTCCCTCTTCTCGTACACCAACAACTTGGGCGGGGCGCGCAAGGAGACGCGGCTGTGGCGCGAGACGTTTCACTTTAACAAGTGAATTCCGCCTAAAAGAAAATTACTCCACTTACTCGTACAATTCTCCTCCCGCGTCGCAATAAATCAGTCGTCGATCTCACGTTTCTTGCCTTGTGATTTCCCGCCACGTAAAATTGATCCAAGAATTTATTGTGGTATATCAAAATAAAGGGTGTACACGACGGCAACGAGGAGTGGGGGGACAGCAGAACAGCAGCAACAAGAAGAAGGAGGTTGGCAACAGGGCGGGGGAGAAACGGAGGGGCGGAAACACGAGTCAATTTCTAGTATAGCACCCGGGTGTGTGGGAAACTGGGGGGTCAGACAGACACTTGCGGACCGATTTGGTATCCATTTTGACACTATAAAACTACTGTTATACAAAATGACGAAATCATTTTATGCGCATTTTGTTCCTAAAAAATCCAGATGCTACGCGAGCGCCTAGTTACGGCTCCGTAAATTGACGCGCATACGTAGCAAGTGCCAGAACGAGCGTTTTAAAGTCTAAAGGGACCGGCAAGGCATAGTTATCCTGAATCGATAGATAGCAAAATCCATGCTTTTCTTGTCCCTTTCATGGTCTCTATTAGTCTCTCTAAAATATCTAGGTTTTTAAATCAAAAATATAAGCTAATATTAGCTAGTTTTCAGCAAAAATTAAATTCAAAATTTCGGCCGCAAGTGCCCGACAACAACCCCCCAGTGTCTGTCGTGTGGATATGCAAATGAGGCACCAGGTGAGGGGGCGATTAGCGGAGACGATTGGGGAATTTCGGCAGCAGTCCAACGGAAATGAAATATAATTTGGCAAGTAGAGGGTGGGAGGTGACAGAATCGAGGGGACCGAGGAAGTATAAGACCCGGAGTGGAGGAATGGCAATATGTGGACAGACAAACAAATATAGCAACAAACACATAAACATGGTAATGGTCGAATAGGGGTGTAGACGCGACGCCCCTTCACACCCGCAGCCCCGTCTCGTTGTCGATGGTGACGGTGAAGATTCTGAAAATGGAGGAATTAGTACAGCCTCGGAATACACATAATTTGAAAAATACTGTCCCTTTAAAGTAAGCATTATGTTAACTATCGATTTGGCGAGTTTCAGGCATAATCCCGACATCCAAAATTTTCCGAGCTAAAATCCCGACAACCAAAATCTCGGCAATCAAAATCCCGACAGCCAGAATCTTGGCAACCAAAATACCGACAAGATAAAATCTCGAAAACCAAAATCTCGACAAGGCGGATGCTGCATCTCTAAACGCTACCTACTTTCTTTTAAGCAGTAATTCTACATCTTGGGATATCGGAATTTCGGCTGTCGGTATCATGGATGTTGGGATTTTTCCTGTCGGTATTAGGGCTGTCGGGTTTTTTGGCGTTTTGCCGGATTTAACCGCGACCTCAACGCGCAACGCGGAAGTCTACCCTTCCATCCCGTAATGGATGACAACCTGTTAATCTGGCTCACGCGACGTGCGCGTTGCGTGTCGCGGCAAAATCCAAACCCACGAAAGTCATCAACCTGCCTTGTAGGACCCTTTAAACGCGAAAAACCGTACCCATTGTCGCGTCCGCGCCCAGGCGCTGCCGGCGATCGCCCGTTGGCAGGCGACTTTGTGACATCGAGCTGCAGCCCAGGGTGCTCGTCGGCCCAGCCAGTCGCATCCAGCATACTAAAAAGCAGAATTTAAAAAATCAAAAGAAAAAGGCATGCTAGCAAAGATTCTTTATGCGTTTCAAGTTTTTCTAGATTAGAAAAACAATAAAAACCTATTTAAAATGGAAAATCCTTAGTCTTAAAGCTTCAAAATTTTCTCATCATTTTATAACCTCAAAATCGGGTAGGCTAGCAGCGATTCTTAGGGAACCTGCTCCTCCTCTTTAGAAGTACACAAATTACAAACCTCGGCGCGTCAGCCGTGCACAACCGCACGCAGAAATTCTTGCAGATGGAGCCGGTGTTGAAGGGGTTCTTGACGTTGGGCCGTCGCTTGAACGTGCCCTTCATCTAAAACCCGGACTTTCTACCGTAACCCTCCGAAAACCCACATCCTCATTGGTCGTCGTGTTGCGCGCGATCAGGTAGGTGTGGAAGCCGGAGAGGCCGATCACCGTGAACGCCGCCGGGACCAAGATGCAGCACAGCACCTGGAAAATGGAATTTGAAACTGGAAGGATTTTAAAGGGACGCGGAAGTAAAGGAACAGATTTTTGGATATTTTTGCTTTCATGCCGTAATCGATTACGATCCGTAATTTGCAACGCTATCACGCAGGAAAAGCTACAAGCGCGCTGCGTGTCGCGGGCGTTTCTAACCACAAAAAATACCTAGGAAAACTCACCAATGAAATTGGCGTCACACGCACAGCATCGATGAACTGCCCCCGGTGTCGCTTGATCTCTAAAATCAGCATATAGCCAGGAACAAACAGCCGAACTTACCCATAACGATGTGCGTGATGCAGCAGGCGGCAAAGATGAACATCAACAGCACGAGGGAGATGACGAAGAAGTAGAAGTAGCGGTAGTTGCGCAACCCGACGCAGTTACCCACCCAGGGGCCTGAAAAGGGACGTTATACCAAAAAAACCGAAAATGTAAAACGGTTTCTTTTGCATTACCGGGGGGGGGGGGGGGCAACTTTTTCTAAGAATCCAATTTTTTGTAACATAAATAGAACACGTGTTTTTAAATATTTTTTACTATTCCTAAACGTAGAGATTTTACAAAACGTACAAAAATATAGATTTTTGACAAGAAAATTCGATTTTCGTCCAAAATTTCCACAAAAAATTGTCTAAGTTTTTCATTGTTTTTCCACGTCAAATATTATTTTTGTAAGGTTTTTATTGTTTTTCCACTTAAAAGCCTCCCCGCCCCCCCCCCGATATTGCAAAAGCCCCAAAAAACCCAGAAATCACTTACAATGATGGTCAAAGTTGGCGACGCAGTTGTCGCACACCGAGCAATGGGAGGCGCGTGGCGGCCGAAAGATGCGGCACGTCGTACAGTATTTCAACCTAGAAAAAAGCCTTTAGCCCCCCGAAAAATGCCACAAACTTTATCATCTGGCCGCCGAGCATGACCTGCTTGGTGCGCTGCATGCCGCGAGCCGCATCCTCGGCCGTCGCTCTGTCTAGCCGCTGCAGGCGCTCGTCCTCGATCACCTCGAGATTCGTGGCCCGCGGGATGATGCCGGGGTCCATGAACGAGACTCTAAACTACAATTTTTGAGAGCAGGAAAATCGTTACCTGAACAAATTGATGATGTTGAATATGGAGAGCAGGGCGACGACGATCGGCACGGCCACCGACACTTCTTTGCAGAGGAACGGGCCCCTGGGAAATAGGAATTAAAGGGTTGTAGAATCCAAGTAGTTTTGGCTCTGAAAATGGGCGTAAATAGGCGCTTTCGTTCGTCCGAATTTCATCGCGTGTTCGATTCAACTCCATTGAAAAATTCGATGAAAACGAAAAAGCAAGGAATAAAATACGATCAATAAAACGTCATCAAATTTACCAGAAACGCGACTTTCGCAACTATAAATCCACCGAAAACCCACTCAAAAATAAAGAATAGCGTCAGCGACGTGGAGATGGCAAAGATGGTGAAGACGAAGACGCCGTTTTGCCGCGAGGTGACCAACTGAAAATATAGGCATTATTTAAAGGGCCATTTCACACAGAAATTGAAAACGTCAACGTTTTAGAATGATGAAATTGAAGATTAGCAAAATTTCGGGATGCCGACAGTTCACAAGGTTGGCAATTTTAAAACGTCGACAATTCACAAAATAACGAAATGTGAGAATGCCAAAATATCACAGCGTCAAATCTCCGGAAATGCAACTTTTTGACCATTTCTAATTCAGAATTTCGACATTATGATTGTCGGGATGCCGACATCAAACCGTACACACCTTGCCATCACAGAAGAAGCGATTCCGCCCCTGGTGCAGCTGCCACTTCCGCTTGCGCTCGGGCTCTTGCGCCGATGAGGTGGAGGGCTGCTGGGATTGTGAGGGGCGCGTGCATTCTGATCTCTGGAAAAGCGGAGGCTTAAAAATTGACAGTAGCGAAACCTCCACATCGCGCACCGCATTGGCATTGCGGTTGAAGATCGGGGGTCCCATGGCGATGTCAGAATCTGGAAAAACTGACATATGGAAATTTTGAAACGCTATTTTTCGCTATTCTCCCAAAAATTTTCATAAACTTTGATAGATTTCCTAAGATAATTCCAAATTCCGACGCTTCAAAATTTGCATCTAGAAAAAAATATTTGTAAATTTTAACAAGCTATTTTCGCTACTCCCGAAAATTCGAATTTCGGTGCTTAGAAAATTTCGAAAATTCTGTTGTAAAAGCAATCCGGATATTTTTATTTTTACAATGTAATTTTCAACGTGCAATTATTTCGTAAAAAAACGAACGTCTTCTGGGCGCCCCACGCGCTATGGGCTGTAGCTCGACGTCGGTGAGCGAGTGGGAGACCGGGCGACCACCAGCTGGAAATTGGAATTATTGTAAGGTATACCCGAAGTCATACCTAATCGCTGTGCACTGCTCGGTCGTATCGGGCTCGACCGGGGACCGCCGTCTGGGGCTGACGACCCAGATGTGTGCAGCGGGTCGTGCGCGCACAGTCGAACCCGCTCGTGTTGGTGCTGAAAAACGAGGTGTTGATTGATTTAATTACCGAAAAAGTATAAATCCAAAATTCAAAGGATCCTTATTAAAGGCACTAAAAATTCCGCTGGATTTTACAATCACGGTGCACTATCGACATTCAGTAAATAAGGGCAAAATCGCGAGGGAAGTTATCAAAAATGGAATCCGAATTTTCTGAAATTAAAGCCGCGTCAAATACCTAAAAATACATTCTATCCCTCTCTCTCGCTCTCTCTCTCTGTCTCTCTACCCCTCTCCCTTTCTCTACTCTAACCATGACGGCATAATAACCACTACGTGAAACCCGCGCGGGCAGATTAGCCGGTGGGAGTGAAACCCCCGAGTTTGGGATACGACGAGGGGACATGGGGGTGTACAGTGTCGCCGACGAGAGCCGCGCCGAAAGCAGCGCTTATTCAAGTGGCGCCGCAGGGAAAACAATCGGTCGCGCCGAGTCTCGCTGCCGGCACTTCATCGAAGAAAATGTCGTGGTTGTACAGGTTGCAAAAATTTTACGAATGGAGGATTTTTGAGGCTTGTACAGCTCGAACTTGTTGAAATAGAAAAAACGGTTTTAACGGGCTTCTAGGTTATTACTCGCATATTTTTTTGATTTGTACAGCAGAATGCACAAATCGTCCGATAAGGAATTCCCATGCTTTTCAAGTGAAGAGAATCCATAGTAAGCAAGGTTTCCCCCCGTTCTTTCTTCTCGCGTAGAGTTGCGAAAACCTGGAATAAGCTCCCGCCTAGGGTCTTCAAAGAAGGTCAATTGGGAAATGCAAAGAGCTTTCGTGTAACTTTAGAAAAAATGGACCTGTCCCAATTTCTGTGATCTTTTCTTCCCTCCCCCGTTTGTTTCCGCATGTTATACAACCTCTGAACCAGTGGCACCACACATTGCCTACTCCCCACTCTTATTCAACTACTGAATAAAGTATATATATATGAACTTGTTGAAAAAGTTGCCCCCATACAAAAAACGGAAAATTTAAAGACTAAGATTCAAAACAAAATTTTTTAAAGCTCTAGAAAGCGCAGCATGTTGAACTGTGCAGCTCGAGCTCCTCGGTAGAAAATCTACTTGCTCCAAAAAATAGCGTTAAAGCTTCTAGCCTAATCATCACCGCCTCCAGCACGTAGTTCGTTACGTCTAGCGTAAAGTGGCCTCGTTAGGGCTGCAAAAAAAGCGGATTTGAAGGGCTGGTCCGTCCGAGCTCGTCAACAAAACTCTAGAACAGAAACAAGCTTAAAAACACTAAAAATTTAAATTTCTAAATTTTAGGCACGACAACATCATGGCAAAAAACCGGGCGCCTATTTTGGTTGCCAGGCGAGGGCGGGAGAGGGTCAACGGCAGCTCAGACAAAATGGGGCTTCACCCACCAGACATCATCGGCGGGGACAACAGGCTAGTCATAGAGAATTAGGAAAACGATAAATTGTTTTTGCTTATTTTTCGCGAAGTTTCGGGCAACAAAAAGAACGTTATTTAATCCCATAGAAAACAGAATTCTGAATTTAACGGGATAGGGCTGTTTTTGAGCGCGTAATCTAGGTAATATCACTCCGTTAAAGTTGAACGCAAGTCCGAATCGCTCCAAATTCCGATCTTAAACTGCTACTCATTATTATAAAATTTCTAGCACTACTTCTTCAAAGATTCAAAGATTGGAAAACAAGATTTACGATTTAAAGGGACTGGGCAGCCTTGAAATTACATCTAGAAATAAATAGGCTAAATACCAAAACCAAACAGGATCAATGATTGTGGCCGACTGTGGCCGACGACCGGCTCTCCCCTCGTTTCCCGATATGGTCTGTGCATGGGTGGTGAGCGGGGGGATGAGTGTGTGTATGTCTGTCTGTCCGTCCGTGTATGTCAGTCTCGACATACCGCTTGGCGAGCCGGTGTGCGTGTGCGTGTGAATGATATGGGGGAAATGGGTAGTGGTCGGGGGGAAAGGCCAAAAGCCTCCCCCCTCCATCTCCACGATCAAATACGGCTCAACTCCGCCTCGCGCATCCATTCGATCATCTATTGCGGTCCCCGGGGCAATGCGAGCGCGATGCGGAACTGCACATTTTATGCGCGTCGCGGATCTAGGAGATGTACAAAAATTCTTGAAAGGGACGGTCAAGGCAGATTCCAGTATTTTCTCAGCTACACGCAACTGTTCCGCGTGGCTACACGCAACACTTCCCTGCTCCTTTAAAGGGATGATGACACCGGATTTCCACAAGAAACTTAAGGTCCGCAAAGTTCAAATAATTTCATTACCCACTTGGCTTCTTTAAAAAGTGAAAAATACAAAAAAAGATCATAAGATTAATGTTACACGAAAAGCTCCAAATCTGCTCTAAAATAAAGTTTAAAATTTTCGCCTCATGTCAACATCCTGACACAACATCTTCTTAACCGAAAGCTAATTTGTACGTTAATTTGGGGAGCAAAAAGTCTTTAATTTTATTTTAGCTTAAAAAGCTATTTTAATAAAAAATGGGGTTGTTGTTCAGTGCTATGATTGAGGCTCTTCCTCGTCTACTCGGAAAAAATGAGCACAAGCATGAGCGAAGGAAAACAAGGATCGAATTTCACCTCCCGACATCAATCCAAAGCTGAAAAAAGCAATCGATAGCTTCTTCCGAAAAAAAAATTGCTGGATCGACTTCACCCCCGAAAAAAATCGATGATAGCCCCCAAATTCGGGGACCTGGGAAAGACAAAGCAAATGAATTGGGGAGGCGCTCAATTCTGCGGAGGAGGGGCGACGAAAAAACAGCTGGATCGTCGGGAATAAATCCGGCGTTGCTGAGGTGTCTATAGGAAACTGGAAACTAGAGACAATTAAATTCCAAAAAATTAGTGTTAAAATCTCTTTAAAACAGACAGGAATTGGGACCTGCACTCAAATAAGGGAAAAGCGTTCCACGTCTTTTTGGCGCCGTTTCCGAAAAGCGGCAAACTCCAAAAGGGACGGAGGAGCTCGTTAGTCGGCCGATCTGATACCGGAAGAGAGAGAAAGAAAGAGAGAGAGAGAGAGAGAGAGAGAGAGAGAGAGAGAGCGAAGAGAGAGCGAGAGAGACCCCGCACAAACAGAATAGCTGAACACGCCGGGCACAAGTTGACGACGATGGGCGGCGGTTTGCTCGGCCAAAACGTCGAGAGGCAGGGCAAATGATTTGGGGGGAGGAGAGAGCCGACGATTCGAGGGGGGTGGACACAGTCATCCTCGCACTCTCAGGACGACAACAAACAACTTTTGCCGCTAAGTCGGGCGGCCGAAATCGAGGCGTAGGATTCAAGGCTATGCCGGGATGGTTTAGCAGCAACCGGCCCCTGGTAAAAAAAGAGGAGTTGGCGCTCTAAAACTAGAACTTTTCGCTTAAAACAATTTTAATGAAATTTTTCACAAATCTCTCAATTTCTCAAATTTTTGAAATTTTAG
Organism: Mesorhabditis spiculigera; assembly: GCA_958295435.1. Taxonomy (NCBI): domain Eukaryota; kingdom Metazoa; phylum Nematoda; class Chromadorea; order Rhabditida; family Rhabditidae; genus Mesorhabditis; species Mesorhabditis spiculigera. The sequence goes on from CATQJA010002639.1 coordinate 597,277, forward strand.
TTACTGTATAAATCAATATAAAAATGCTTTTAGTTTCGAATTATGAACTTTCGCAAACCAGTTATTCCAAAAATCAGGCTTATCGGCATGTCTACCGTAGCCGTCAAGATTTCGTAAAATCCTAATGATCCAAATGACGATAATATGGAAAAATCTCAATGCCGAGAAATTCAGAAAAATAAATTTTACGAATAATAAACTACGCTAGTTTGGAAAACCATAGGGAAACAGCAAATAGGCAAAAATGCAAAAAAAAAGAGTAAAAAAACCATCTAAAACCCCATCCTAAAAAATCCAAAAAATCCAAGCCCCAAAAAAAGTCCAAGGTCCACCCGACCTAGCGCTTCGTTACGCGACGAGGGCAACATCGCGGCTTCTCATCCGCGTCCCTCTCGGAGAAATTGGGGGGTGGGCGGTAGGGAAAGAAATAGAGCTCCGGGGCCCTGGGGGTGGTGTCACGTCCCGCAAATATCAAATGTCCCGCCCCGGCTTCGCGCCCAAATGAGCCCAATAGGCCAATATGTGAGCCGGGCGCCCGGGGAGCAGGCAAGCAAAAAGGTTAACCCCGTTTCTTGCCTCCAGTCAAAACGACAACAAGTTTACGCTAAAGTAGAGCTGCTGGGTGTTGCGCCGAGGGGAAAATGTGACTGAAAAGTGACGCTGGGTTGTCTAAATAAGTATTAGTGCCTTAAAACTACGGATTTCTACGCCTAAATCAACAGGTTAGGCCAGGAAAGTGGCAGTAAAATAACGGTATCATTATCATACTTAAAATAAATTAAAAAGAATTTTATTATCGGTTAACCTGCTCCATCTAACCCGATAACGCGAAGAAACTCGAAAAACGCTCAAAAATATCTCCCTAAAAACTCTTAAGAATCCTAGAACAAAATCCGGGAGGCCTGAAACATACAAATAATTTCATTATCGATCTACCTTTACTCAAAAATGAAAAATATACAAAAAAAGCAAAATGGAAGCGAATAGGGTGAAAATAACGCGCTCCTTGACCGTTCCTATAACTGCAAAAATTATAAAAAGTTTCCCCCATCGATAATGCAAAAGAACCCATAATCGCAAAAATCGTAGAAAAGTTGCCCCCACCGGTATTGCAAAAGAACCCATAAAAATAGCTAATTAAGGTCGAAATAAAAACATAGAAGCAAACCTTTTAATCACAAGACCGGCCAGCGCTTTGCCAAAGTTAAGGACAAGTCCAGTGCTCTCGGAGCGCTTGTTGTTTTTGCCCTTGATTAAATTTGGGTGACGGCGGTCGCAGGCTAGGTTGTGCGTTCGTCACAACCCCCCTTTTCGGAGTAAATTGAAGCGGAACTTGGTAAAACCCAGAATGTAGGTGACGCTATAAATCACTAGGTTCAGAGCTTGGCCTGTCGGTTCAGAAGCAATGATCAAAAGCGGCCGATAATCAATCAATTCCGGGCCGGCATTGGTGGAACCTTATCGGGGGCCCTGCTGCTCCCCAAAACAGACGCAACGTGGTGCCGCTGGCGCCGCAGTCCAGCGTTCCGCCGATAAATTAGGAAACGGTGATGATGTGGGGCACCTGATGGGAGATTTTGGGAAATTGAAGCTAAAACTCTAGAGCGGAAAATGCATGCCGTAGAGACTTTATAAAAGGGGGCCCCAAAATATTCTACTCCAATTTCTAAACAGAGTTTCGTCAAAAAAATAACCTGTCAACTCTAAAAACTCTTAAGAATTCTAGAACGAAATCCGGGAGGCCTAAAACATCTAAATAATACTTCCATCATCGAACTACCCTAACTCAAAAATGAAAAATATACAAAAATCGAACATTAAATTAACTCAAAAATTCCAAGCCTACTCTGGAAAGAGTAAAATTTGCAAAAAGCAACATGGAAGCCAAGAGGGTAAAAATAACGCGCTCCCGTATCGTCTCCTACGCTATCGTAGGCTCCAAAGTAGGCCATATTTCTCCAAAGGACGTAGCGAGCTCGAAATTGCTCGAAACAGGGCTGCCAGCAAGAAATTTTTGTGAAACCAAAAATAACGCATTCCGTGGAATGTCTTTACATCAATAAAAAACGCGGATTTCTACGAAAGCGAAAATAACGAAGAAAACCCGATGAATCTCGGGAAATCTGTAGCGCCATTGTCTAATCGAAAAGAAGACGCAAAAGCATTCAAACGCCAGATCCATGACCCCAATCGCGTCGAGTGTCAGGCTCCAAAAACGGCGGCAACGGGGTGAAATCGGTCGAAAGTTAGTGGGGGGTCGACGCGGAACCGGTTGGCCCGCTGACCGCCCTCTCCGACAGCACTTCTTTTTCCTTGGAGCACAACATATGGGTGCCTCCTTGGGAATGAGGAGGGGTTGTTTTTTCGGCGGTGGGAAGGAGGCGGAGGAGGAGGAGTTGTGACTTTCAGTTGACGAAGCGTTTGAAATATCTATTTAGAATATTCTATTTAATTATCTACACTCCAAAATTCCGCCATCAGTTTCAGATCAAAATCGTCTACATATCAAAACGAAAGGAGAAGGAATTGCTACTTAGCTTCATAGGGTTTCGTGGGCGCGAATTGCGTAGATATAGGTTTGAAATGTGCTAAAAATCGTAATCTTAACTTTAAATGGCGAACAACAACCCAGGAAAACCATGACAAAACCGTTCAGCGAAGAAGAACTGGGGGATAATGGCGGTCAGTGACCCGGGGAATGCGAAAAGCTGATATTGGAAATCGAACACCGGCATGAATAACTGAGCATGTCGGGCGCTGAGCGTTTTGATTCACTAAAAGTCTGTAAAAACGGGGTAGGAATAGCCGAATTCTTACGAAAGATCTGCTTAAATTCTTGCGCAAAATGCCGATGGGGAAAGTTAACGGGATTAGCCATTATCAAAAAGCCTGCCTGAGCGTTTTTGAAAGTCTAAAAATCGGGATTTGTGTTAAACTCGTCAAAAGGGAAGCCCAGAATAAAAGTCGACTCGAAAAATAAGAGGTTCTAATTGGCTTTCCAACAAGAAAAACGCCTCAATTCAAATCTAAGCTCTTTTCAAAAAAAATCGGGCATTAAAACAAGGAAAGGAGAAGAATCTTTATAGAAAAACCCCATAAAATACGCAAAATTTACCCCATTGCCTCGCCGGTGGTGCTCGTGCTTGGGTCGATCCTTGACGGTGAGCAGAAAAGGGCGTAGACCATCCGTTGACCGCGTCCGCGGCATCGCCCTGAAAAATTGGGATTAGAGCGTCTAAAAACACAAAAACAAGTCGAAATGGAGAAACCTATAAAAACTGAAATCAACAAGCGGAAATTCCGGTCCAGGGCGCCGCCTGATTTTATCAAGCTGCGAGCGCGACCGTGTGCAGGTGGCAAGTTTATTGGTTTTTTAACGCCGCCTGCGAGCAAGGGGACACAACCACCCCCAACGGGATGGCCTGGGAGCCGCCAGCAGCCGGAATCGAATGCGAATATTGACGTTTAGGGCTTGACATGGATTCAATGGGTGAGAAAAACCGGCGAGGTGATATAAATAACCTGAAAATCGTCTGAAAGCGCGGGAAGGATCCAGAGAGAGGGAAAAAGAGATGCTTGGCTCCCAGTACTGACAAAAATTAACCAAATCCATCGCGGGCCCACCCCCAATTCTTTGCTGTTTCGATTTGATGGCTAGGGAAAAGCCGCCAAAATCATCGAAAGTACCTAAAACAAGATTGGCAAGTTTCCAAAATCTCCAGAGAAAAAAGGAAACGATTTCCTACGAAATATGGCAAAAAATTAGCCGAATCCACGCCGGGGATCACGCAATTATTTGCTGTTTGGGTGGGGGGCAGCGGCGGCTGGCGTTGACTGGGTGACAGCGAGGTAAACGCCGCCACTAAGCTGCTTAGACGGTGGCGGGGCCTGGGGGGTCGCGAGGGTTCCTTTTCTCAAAATGCTTGCAAAGTGATAATGAGCCAAGCACCATACAATGGAAAATCAACTATTTTAAACGTCAATAAAGATTTTCTAAAATTAATTTAAAAATAAAGTTCGAAATTACGCGACGAAATTCCAGCCTAAACACAACTTTCCTATTGACACTTTTCGTACGGTGTACTGTGGCGTACAGTGGCGTAAAGGCTTTGCGAGAAAAATAAACAACAAATTATATTAAAATTGATTAAATTTATTAAAAAAATCAAATTTGTGAAATTACGCGGCGAAAATCGAGGTGCGCTACGAAACTTTCCTATTGACGATTTTCGTTCTGAGTACTCTAGCGTACAGTGGCGTAGCGTAACGGACTAAAATTTCTTTTTTTTCCTGAAACTTTATAAAAATAGGAAAACTACGGCGTTTCTATGTTTTCCAAACAGTCGTGACTCAATGGCAACTTTATATTTTGAATGCCACGATTCCAGGACGACCCAGGACGGCAAGACAAGGCAAAAACGTAAAAAAAAATACAATTTCTTTCACGTAGAATTTATTTTAAGAAATCGCTTACCCCGCGTTAAGTTTCCGGGTGCTTAGAAGCGGCTTCGAGCTCCGGCGAATTCAAGAAATCTCGCCCCACCATCCCATCCCGTCGGGCACCCTGTAAAGGTAGAGTCGTAAAGCTGTATCAGCGGTTACAGGCCCCGGAAAATTAGGAGAACACGGCAGTTGTCGTAACTTTCTATCGTTTTATTAGTTTTTGTGGCTATCAAAGAAGATTAATTAGCTTAAATAAATTATGGGGGTCTTTAGTAATTAAAATCAACGATTTTCAGGTTCAAATGGAAAATGAAATACGAAAAACGTCAAACGAAAAAGCGGTGCATCTCCAGTTCAAATGCCAGCCAGCCGGGTGGTTGCCCGGGGATTTTGGGGGAACAAGGCGGTCACCCGGGTGGTTCTGCGGCTCGGAATTGTATGGCGTAATCCGGAAAGGTTCTCTCTCTCTCTCGCTCTCTCTCTCTCTCTCTCTCTCTCTCTCTCTCTCTCTTTTAAAGCGCACGTTCAGGGAGGGGCCGTATACTCTGTCCAACGTATACACCCTATGGACGTAGGGACCGCGCGCACGGCCTGCCCGTGCTGTGACAGGCCATTCCCCTCCTTTGCGGCGTGGGGCGCCCCTCGCCAGGTTGTAGCTGTGGTTGACTGGTATCCATCCGCGCCTGCCGAGCGGGGGGCCCGGGTTCGACCCCCGGCCGCGGCAAAAACCTTTGCTTTTTTCCAAAAAAACGTCCCTGAACGTGCCCTTTAAGGTGTACAAAGTGCTGACAAGGTGATGGTCTCAGCTGGGAATCGAATTCGGATTTGAAAATTTGCACACTTATAGAGCTAGACAAATCGATTGGTGTAACTTTCAGCTGCTGATACAATAACCACGCCGAGTTATAAGCATTTTAAGTTTATGCATACATTTTGCAATATTTTCGCCGTAGCTTCATAGGCCTTCCCCGCCTCTTCCATCACCATGGTCTGGTGGCCTAGTGGTGTAGTAGGCGGGCTCCGGGGAATCTAACGAGGGTTCGAACCCGCTCACGATTTTTATTTTTTTGCTTTTTCGTCCGAAGGTTCCTCTTTGCTTTCTGAAGGCCTTGAATAGCTTTTTACGCATTATTTTAAATCCTCTGGTGAGAAATGGCTAAAAAAATCTCTTTGAAAAAAAATTAGATTTTTTTACCCGAAAGGACTATGCAGATCCCAAAATAAATTGAAAATTCAAAGTATATGAAAAATCGAGGAGTAAACGTAATTTATTGTAAATGGTGTGTTATCCGAACAAAAATTTTCATAAGCGAAATTTTTTTTGGGAAGGATAGTCATAGGTTGTTGGACAAGGGCTCCATGCCCAGTAAGAAAAATTTTTTACGGTGAAGTTATGTTGTCTGCGCATCAGATGAGTTAAAATAATGCGTAAAAAGCTATTCAAGGCCTTCAGAAAGCAAAGAGGAACCTTCGGACGAAAAAGCAAAAAATAAAAATCGTGAGCGGGTTCGAACCCTCGTTAGATTCCCCGGAGCCCGCCTACTACACCACTAGGCCACCAGACCATGGTGATGGAAGAGGCGGGGAAGGCCTATGAAGCTACGGCGAAAATATTGCAAAATGTATGCATAAACTTAAAATGCTTATAACTCGGCGTGGTTATTGTATCAGCAGCTGAAAGTTACACCAATCGATTTGTCTCGTCGAGCTCTATAAGTGTGCAAATTTTCAAATCCGAATTCGATTCCCAGCTGAGACCATCTCCTTGTGAGTTATCTTTGTTCGCCCCACAATGTTTTTCTCTATTTCCTCGCCAGTAGCCAGATTCTTTTCTGCTCTCGCTGGTTGTAGCGTAACTTGTAGCGTTTCGTACTTTCGTTTTGTAGGTTATTAGCGGTTATTTCGCATTATCTATAAGCCTAGAAATGACTAGCAGCTTAATAGAAAGTGTTTTTAGTAGAATAAAATGATAAACTATATTAACTAATTTGGTTGAAATTTTGGTCGAAAATCGATATTCCTGATATTTTTCTACTAAACGTTTAAAGTTTTTACGTTTAGGAATAATAAAAAAGTTTAGAAACACTCCGGGTATTTATGTTTGTAAGAAATGAATCCTTAAAAAAGTAGCCCCCCCCCCCCCCCCCCGATAATGGGAAAGGACCTTATTAACTTTACGTGCAGCCGGAAGGCTCTAAAAATTTGTAAAATCCCTGAAAATACTGTAAAATCATCAGATTACAACAACTTGAAGCTCTTTCAATAGCGTAACTGGTTGAGGTGCCATTTCCGGGTTCAGAGACCTCCAAATCGTGATAAAGCCACTTGTTTATTAGCGATAACAATGAATGGACAACAACGGGTGGGTAGGGGGTGAGTATTCGGTTTAATATATAGACATGTATATAGACGCACGCGAATAACACTGAGGTATCTCTTCTAGGCAATATTCAAAATCTAAAAAATAGCATCATATATCGATGGTCCAATCCTCAAGGGTCAGGTGATCAATCTCGAGGACGTGGATTATGCCAAAAAAACAATCGGTACAACAATAGGTACATTTTCTATAGTTATAGGGCGTCTAAATCGGGCTCTAATTTCAGCGAGGAAACACTAAGTATATCGTATAAGGTACTTTGGCATTATCGGGGGTTTCTAAGGGCCCAATTTTCGAATATAAATTGAGGAAGTGTTTCTAAACTGTTTTTACGAAAAAGGGCTACCCCCCGATAACGCAAAAGTACCCCAATTTTAATGGCTGCAAATTTTCGAGGTTTAATATGATTTTAAATAGTTAAAATATGTAAAATCGGGCAGTTAGAGCGTGTAAATTCGAGGGGGAAAAAGCGAAAATAAGGTGCGGCGTCCAGGGAAGGCCAGCGAGATCAGTGGAGCAAAATGTAAGGAGGGTGGGGTAGGGGAGTCAAAAATGCATAGAGAAAATCGGTAGAGTACACTCACAACAGAAAATACAGTATATATATTTCGAAATTTTAGAAACTCGGGGCGCTGACTATTGGAAAATTGGCGTGTGGACGGCGGAGGCGTTCCAGATTTTTTGCATCACCGCGTCGTCTTGTTTCATCTGGAAAAAGAAGGTTTAGATTGTCATAAATAGATACTTTTTAACGTTAAAAAAAAACAGGAAAAAATATATATTAAAGAAAAGGCTGTTTAACGACAAACTTAATCGAATTTAATCGATACTTTGTAAAGCTGAAAAAGCAAGAAAACCATTTACAAACCTTTGGCAATTTCTGCAGCAGGCTGAAGAGGGCGGGGAACGACGCGATCAGCGAGTCCATCAGCAGGTCGAGCGTGCCGGCGACCGTGCCCGGCTCGTCGGCGCGCGTCACGGCCGCCGAGCGCATCGCATGCGCCATGATCCGGAATGTGGCCGCCACGTCGTTGACGCCGGTTCTGAAACGGAATTTGTAGAGAAAAACGGGATACACCTCCGTACAGCCATGAGAAAGAAAAGTACGGGATACACCTCTGCAGGGACGTAGCGTAATACAGGCCCCGGGGGCCCGGGCCCCCCGAAATCGGCCGGGGCCAGAAAATTTCATAAGGGGGGACCCTTATGATTTTGATTTTCTCAAAAATTTTGCTGCCTGCGGCGTTATTTTTTCACGTTTTTACGGCTATTTGTAGAGCTATGCAACCTTTTTTTTCAAAAATTTTTGCCTGCGGCGCTGTTTTTTTGGCAATGTTTTGAGTTTTTTGGAAAAATTTTTTGGGGCCCCCCCCCCGAAATTTTTTTCTGGCTACGCCCCTGCACCTCTGTACGCGAAAAAAGTTTGAAAAACTACTAAAAACTACGCGATACACCCCTGGACGACGCCGCAAAAATGTCAAAAACTAGGCGATACCCTGCACGCTGCAAAATTTCAAAAACTACGCTGGGCGATTCTTAAAAACTACGCAACACACCTCTGGACGCTACCGTTCTGCGAAAAACTACGTGGTACACCACTGGACGACTCGAAAAAAATTTAAGAACTACGCGATACGCCTGCACACGCTAGAACGAGGGAAAACACGTGGTGAGACCCCCTGCGAACGCTGCTAATTGGTTAAAAACTACGTAATACACCGCTGTACGCTACAATGATGCGAAAAGCTACGTAATGCACCCTTGGCCGACGCCTCAAAAATTTTTCAGACTACCCTTTACGTCTCCGTACGCCATACAGAAAAGAGAAACTACGTGATACACCTCACTCCGTAAAGAAAAGCTACCCAGTACACCCCTGGACGCTAATCATTCAGAAATTACATAGGACACCCCTAGACGCTACAATTACGTAAAATACCACGAGATACACCCCTGGACGGCATTAAAAGGTATGTACTACATTTCTGAACGCTAATTTGCTTGAAAAACTACTTGAAGCCGTCCTAGAAGCGGTAAATATCAGAAAAAGTACGCTTTACACCCCGGAACGCTTAAAAACGGAACAAAAACTACGAGATACACCTCTTTACGCCAACAAAAGTACGCACTACACCTCTGAACGCCAAAATTATGCGAAAAACTCAGTAATATACCTCTAGACAAAATAACTGTATGTAGCACTACGAGATACACCTCTTTACGTCGAAAAAATACGCACTACACCTCTATACGCTACCAAAAACCCATGAAAAACCTACTTAAATGCCCTGACAGGACTCGCATCCGCCTTCCGCTTCTCCCCGGTCCACCAGCGCGAGCGACGCTCCATCGACGATGCGTGGTAGCCCATCTGGCGTTCGGTGAGTGGGGACGGGGCTGAATCGGTTACGTAAGGCACGAAAAACCCGGGAAACTCACGATCTCTCCTGTAGAAGAACTCGGCGTCGGCGTCGCCGCGTTTCTTCGCGTATTTCCGCTGTATCCGCGCCGCCTCGTCCTTGAAGATCATGCCCTTTTTCATGGAGTTGCGGAGGCGGATCTTCATCGCGAACTCTTTCGTGTGATTTTGGCGGTTGTTGTGCTAAAAAGAAGGTAATTTTAAACGTTTTTAAGCTAAACGGCTTGGAAATTATGAATTTAACTTTTGAAAAATTTTTAAAACTCTAAAAAAATTAAAAACGAAGAATTTCAGAAGTTTTTCAAAAATCAGGAATCTGTGATGAAAAATGGCAAAATTTAATAAAAACTAATGATTAAAAGTTAGAATTTAAACATTTTTAAGAAGCGCCGTACCGATGGATCATCCGGATCTCGTTTCCCATCGTCAGCACTGCCGTCCTTGTCGTCGACGTTCCGCTTCTTGCCGTACACCTCGGGCACGACCTCGTTCGCCCGCACCCAGCCGTACCACTTTCGGCATTTCTTGTCGACGCATCGCCACCTGGAAAGAGTTATTATAATGCACACCACTTTTAAAGGGATGGTCAAGGTCCGTCGGCAAAAAGGAAGCACTGGACTGTTAGCGGGGGGGGGGGATTAATTTTGTATTTTCTCGCCTACAGCTAGTTCTTAATACAATAAAATATAGTTTAACACTGCTTTTAGCAGATTTTATTGCTAGAAAATTCACAAAAATACTCTTAAAAATACGGCAACTTCAAAACTTTTAAGCTCTCGTGTTCTTTTTGGTGAATTTTTGACCAAAAAATCAAAAATTGTCGAAAATTCCGTATTTTGTGTCCTTTTTAGATTAAAAAAAAAGTGTGCAAAATGCTATTAAAAGGGATTATATTTTGCTAAATACCGTATATTACTGGAAATATCTGATTTCTTGGCTAAAAACTACCAAAAACTCACCGATGCTTGCTGCCGCCACACATCTGCGGCCTGACCTGCCCCTTGCAGAAGATGCATTCACGGGCCCCGCTCGGCCCAATCGGCGGCGTCTTTTCCACTTTGCTACAATTGACGATCGTGGAATTTCGCGGACAAAAACGTACTATGTTTTAATTTTAACGGGCAGCTGCTGGGTGGGATCGGGCTTGGGTTTTGTCGACGGTCTCCCGGGCGGTCGCTTCGCATTCGGGCTGTTGCGCTCGGGGCTCAGGCGCTAAAAACGAGGGCTTAAAAACTATGATTAGGACCAAAAAATTATTAGAAATTATTTAAATTCGGAAACACACAAAAATCTAGATTTTCTATAAAAAACGCCGACTTTCGACAAAAACAGCTAAATTTTAATAAAAAACTGAGGATATTACGCTACTAGGCATTTCTGGAAATCCCCCCCCCCCGATAATGCAAAAGAACTGCAAAAATTCTTTCGGAGCTACGGAACAGTACGAAACGCACGGAAGTGTAATTAGTACGAAAAAGTACTCCTACGTACGGGCCCCAACTTACATCAACTTTTCTTCTATTTTCTCGCCCTCGCCCGGTGGTCGGCTCTTCCTGTTTTATTCGTGCGTGCGGGTAGTAGTCGCGGTTCTTGCTCTTGATCGGGGAGCGCTGAAATTACAAAAATTATTTCATTTCGTGTAGTCGAAAAATTCAGTCAAAAGCCGACAAAGCTCGCAAAAAATCCCGAAAACTTACCCCTCGTTTCGACAGCGTCGGCTTGATGTCGTCAGGCTAAAAAAAACTAAAATTTAAAACCGAAATCTAACAATTCATACCTCGAGCTTCACATTGACCATCGACGACTTCTCCGGCGACTGCGGTATCTGCGCATCGAGGTTGTCCAGCGTTAAAGCCGTCGACTTTTTCGGCTAAAAAGACGTAAAATAAATGAAGTTAATTTTATATTTTATAAATTAAAAAAATATTGCGTAGAAATTCCGAATCGATTCCAACAACGTACCTTTGGTTTTTTCCATTTATGTAACAAGGCGCTTGTCGTGCTCTCGCTCGATCGACGACTCGCCGGGGACATTATCGCTTGGGCGGCGCTGAAAAAGACGATAAACGATGTATCAGAGTAGTATTAAAGCCTGAAAAGCAGAAATCCACTTTAATCGAACGAAAAATACGATAAAATACCGTAAAAACCCCTAAAAAGCTAATTTCCAAGCGTTCGAAATTCTGCGAACGCCTGGCCCGCCGCTCTATGATCGACCACCCCCGGCGTTCATAAAAAAAGCCCGACATGACGAAATTTTACGCAGATCTTTTCCTACGGTTTACAGTTTTCCTTTTTCAGTACTGCTTACATTCTTTCTTGTTTTTAACAATTTTCAAAATTCATTTCAGTTCCCTACGATTTCCCCCAATTTTTCTAGCGCAATTTTCTATTGGTGGTCAGATTATGATTGCGATTTTCTACGTTTTTTGCAGGTTGCTAAAATTCATAAAACGGCGTGCAGCAACTTTTCGACTCTAACTGATAGATTTTACATCCCTTACCGCATGGCTTCATCATCGACACGCCCCGAATTTAATCGCCCTCGTGTCGTCCGGCCCGTCGTCGTCGTCGTCGACGAGCCGTTCACATCAGTTAGGTAGCCCTCGGCGATACCGTTCCACTTTAGGCAGCCCTTGTTCGTGCATCTATAAATGAAATTAGGCATAAAAGAGAAGGATTTTGAGGATTCTGCCACAAATTTTACAGAATTACAAGGCGCGTAAGGCCGGAATTCTATGGCGTAATCGTTCAAACGTGCTCTAATTAGATGTCGTAACGTAGGATAAAAGCTGAATTCCATGAGGTAATCGTTTTTCGCACGCAGAAAAATTCCCTAAATTCCGCTCACCTCCACTTGACGCCATAAAGGGCACAGGCGCAGTCACAGTCCGAGCACCGCTTCTGGATGGTCGGCATTTGGGAGGGGCCCTCCGGGGTTGCAGGGCCGTCCTGAAGTCATAGTAATTAAATATTATTATTTCTGAGCGTTTTATTATAGTTTATTTAAGCAATTTAACGCCTGATCGTTTAAAATAGCTTCAAATCTAAACCCAACCTCTTCCCCCGATGAATACTCGTTGACCATGTCGAGGAAGGCTTCGGGTAAAAACTTGGAATTCCCACCCAGAATGTCCTCGTAGATTTCGGAGATGCCGGAAATTGTGCGAGTTCTAAAAATGCTTGTTTTTAAATTCATCCGCTCTAAAAAAATCCCATATTTTCATTTTTTTGCACAATAGACAACACGACACCGTATCCACCTGGGGGCCACCGTGTGGTGGTGCCCGTTTCCGTTTCGCGACTGGCTTCGCGGCGTGCTTTCCGTGCTTTAATAAAACAGGGTTTTCCGGATTTCAGTAATAAAACCGGGTTGGGAAATCCGGATTAGAGATATCGATAGCAATTTCCCGCCAGAATTCCATGCCAAAACTTTTCACATAACGTAGAAACCAGCAAAGCCTAGTAATGTAATTTCGAGTATTTTAATAGCTTTTTATAACAATTAGCTATATTTCCAGTAAAAACCTGCGTTTTTTCGGCATTTTCCCTATTTTGTCGGGATTCCGTGGTCAAAAAAGTAGCAAAAAAACTTGGAAAGGTTTGTGAAAATTCGAAACGTTTCTCGAAAATCTTTTTTTTGGTTTCTTAAGGAAAATGTCTACATTTTTTGCTCGATAAATAGTAAAAAAAGAGTATAGAAACGTCGATAAGCGAAATTTCGACATCTCAAAGCCAGAAAAAATTTCGATTCGTGATTTGGGCCGATTTTTCTACCACGAAGTCCTCTAAACGAAAACCCACCGATTCCGGCCATTATTCGATCCGCTATCCTGGCGTTGCCTGGCTATCGTTAACGAGAGCTCGGTGATGAAGTTGGACGAGCAGCGAGACCTAGAGAATTCACTTTAACGCTCCGGAAACTGGCCGAACCTCCCAGATTTCTTGCTTTTCGTGTCGACCTCGCTGAAGCCCAGCTCGCCCTCGAGTATCGGCAGCTCGTTGAGCGGCTAAAAGTCGGATAGAGCTGATTTTTGAGCGCAGAACTTCATTGATTCCTAAAAACCTACCGCCAAATAATTCTCCAGTATATCCTTCTCGTTAAAACCACCGGAAATCATCAGCTGCTTCTGCTTGCTGCCCCCAGAGCTTTCACTCCCGAGTCGTCGTTTCTACAAAACCAAATTTAGCCTTTTAAGAGCCGATTTACCTTTCTCAAATGTTTCAGGAACGAGGCGACGCTGTCCGTACGAGATCGGGTCCTAGAATCATCGATTTAAGCAGAAAATTAGCTATCAAAGCTTGAAAATCCTGAAACCAACTTTTTACTGCTCGAGCTCCCATCGCTGAGCGCCCGTTTCCGTTGCTGCTCGCCGACGAACGCGTCAAAAAACAGTTTGGAAGAGTTGAGACGTTTCCGACCCGCTAATAATTGGTTTTTAGCGATGCAATGTAATTTTTCTTATTCTTTGGTTAATACTAGGCTATACTAGGCTCGAGATAAGCTATAATAGAAATTTTTAGCTTTAGAATAAGTCCTTCATCATTTTAACAAGTTCTTAACTTTCTAAAACTCACTAGAAGTGGAGGGCACCGCCGGGTCCTCGGGCTCGATTTTCACCTCGTGCTTGCCGATGGTCGGCACGGCAAATCCGGCCTCGATCCGCACCTCTTCGACGGCCTCTTTGAAGTCCTAAACAACGATTAAGTTCAGTCAAAAACATACGTTTTTTTCATTTCAAATATAAAATTTACCTTGTGCTTCCTCGGGATCTCGAACTGGCCGCGGAACTCCTTGTAGTCGTACAGCTCGTTGGTCTTGAGGAACGCCGTCTCCTTCGTGCCGAAGAAGAGCACTTTTAGGCGCCCGGGCATCACGGCGTCAAAGTCGAACGGGAGTACCTAAAATTGGTAAGTAATTGCCAGATGTAAAAACTCAAACCTTGGCCGGCCATGGTGGGTAGCCCTTCATCTTGGCCCAGACGAGGTCGCCCTCCCGAAACTCTCGGGAAGTCGACGCCATGTGGCTGGGGCAGCGGGGGGATTGCTGAAAGATACGAATTTTTTGAAAGTTATATAAATTTAAAATACACGCAAAAGAAACAGCTGCTTAAAATAAGTTAAAAGGTATAGAAAATAGCAAAATAAAACGCAAAATATTACTAAAAATTAATTCCTGATGTCGAAAAGCTATTAAAACAGCTTTATTTGACTAAAGCATTGATCTAAAACTTTAATATTTGTTTATAGATCATATAAAATACATAGGAATCAAAAAATAGCGTATAAAAATCGGAAACAATTAGTTAATAGCCAGCTCGAACCCAAATTTAGTTTCTGCACAGAAAAAAAGGGTAAAAATCTATAAAAACTATTGTTTCATCGACTATACGCTTATTATGATAGTTTACAAGTTTTAAATAAGTTATATTTATAAACCGCGATTTTTTTAGTTTTTAAAGTAGACATGAACCTCAGAAATTCATTCAAACCATTATTATTTCAAATAAACAAGTATTATAATTTTTTCTAACCATTACCTAGCCTTTTAACGTTTGAAAACCCCGTCCCAGCAATGGTTATATGCTTGATAGCCGGCGATTAGCGCTTATCAATCCCCGATGCGTCTGGATTTTGAAAAAGCAACAGCTTCCGCTTATAGATGCGAAAATCCCAAATCCATGGCATAATCTATAGCCCCTAAAAAGTGCCCAACTACTATTCATATCGTAAGCGGGAGATGGTCGGGCGGGGCATGCACGGGATCGGCCAAGCCATGTACGCGGCACGCCAAACGCCACAGAGGGTGGGGAGAGAGTGGGGCGGACGGGGAGAGGACAGAGAAGTCAGAGGGTGGAAGGACGGTGAAATGGACAGACAAACAGACGGACAGACAGACGAACAGGCACGCCAGGCGGCTGCCGCCAGTGGCTGGTGGCATAATCGGTTTGTGCGATGAGTGGGAGAGAGCGAGAGATAGAGAGGGAGAGAGAGAGAGAGAGAGAGAGTGGGAGAAACGCACAGAATCGACCGTTAGACGTAGATATGCAACGAAAGAAAAATCGACAGAGCGAGGGAAAGGCAAAGAGAGAGAGAGAGAGAGAGAGAGAGAGAGAGAGCGAGTGATAGAGAGTGAGAGAGACTGAGAGAGAGACAGACAGTAAAAGAAACGTGAACTTTTTAAAGCTTACGACATCTAATTCGAAAACCTTTTAAAGCTTACAAAATTTAATTAAAGTTTTTAACGCTTACGACACGTTATCCTATCCTACTATATATAAAAAAATAGTGTTTGTGTGTGTGTGTGTATATTTGCATGCACTTCCGT
This sequence comes from Mesorhabditis spiculigera, assembly GCA_958295435.1. Classification (NCBI taxonomy): domain Eukaryota; kingdom Metazoa; phylum Nematoda; class Chromadorea; order Rhabditida; family Rhabditidae; genus Mesorhabditis; species Mesorhabditis spiculigera. The sequence goes on from CATQJA010002639.1 coordinate 612,847, forward strand.
TAGGATGTTCCGCTCCTACAGCCTCGGGGAAGGGTTTTTTGGATAGGGAAGAAACGACAATAGGTTTAGAATGGTCCGGAATCGACTGCACACACATAAAAATTTTGAAAAATTGCGGTTTTCGCTATTAAAAATAGGTTTTTGTAAAACCCTGTTTGTTAGGGGAAATTAGCATACGCCGGAAGTAGGAAGAGCCTATATAAAGGGACGGAGGAGCCGTTTTTCACTTTTTTTTCTTGCTAGATTTCAGGAAGAAACATGCAAATTAAGGACCTTCACAGGTCCTGGACGGGGCCAGGGTTGAAAAGCCGCGAAGCGGTTTTTCAACCCTGGTTCTATGCTATTAACGCTTACGCCATGTAATTCTACTCCTTCTTAATTAATTACGACTTCTAAATCGCTGCCATAAACGATTACGGCATGGAAATATCTATAACATGTTTGTATTTTGTAGTTTCCGGAAATCGCCAATTATAATCTGTAGTTCTCACCGTAAATAAAACAGTTTGTAGCGTATTAAACCTCGCAATTTTAAATTTTTTATTGCAACGACAAGAGCACAAGGGAAAAAAATACACAACAAAACGTCGGAAATCGGAATCACAAGCTCGGGGGGCGAGAGCAGGGTAGGGGATCGATCGGATAGCATTACTTTACACATTACGAGTATACACGTGTGCGACACGCATTAATATTGGTAGGAGGAGAAGTGGGAGAAAAGACCCGAATTTTATGGTGGTCACATTTCTAGGAGGCTAGGCGGCTGAACTGCAGATAACCCCCGCCCAGCCGGCGCCCAACTTTTGTATCTCGGCTCGCTGTGCATCTACAGGTGTGTCATGTATACCAAAATGTTCGTCTTGATCTGGCGAGTATTTTGGTGTACTTTACACGCCTGTAGATGAACAGGGAGCCGAGATACAAGAGTTGGAGGTCGGCTGGGGGGGTATCTGGAGTCCGACCGGCTAGGCTGTAAGGTACGTTACAGGTATCGAAATCAAGGGGGGCAGTTATGCTCATCGTTTGACCAGACACACAAAAAAATGACTATGCAAGAGTGGGTGGGTGAGCGTGAAAAAACAATTCCCAAAAATCTATGCCTAAAATGGCTTTTCGGTGGTGGTGGAGGGCGGAATTTCGACGAGCTTCTCCTGCTGCTCCTCGTCGGCGATCATCTGGGCGAGAGGGCTCGGCTGGATGGGACTGTGAGTTGGAGAGCTGGCGACGGCGAGGAGCTAAAAAGAAAAATAAACCAAAGCATGAAACATGGCGTTTCTCATTTTTTCTAATTTTCAAGAATATAAAAATTTTATAAATAGTTTTATTTTGTATGTCCAGCTTAACGACAACTAGCTAAAAATCTTGTAGAAAAATAAAAGGTTCTTTCCCATTATCGGGGGGTGGCAACGGTTCTAAGGATACCGTTTTTCTCATATAAATAGGCGCAGCTATTCTAAAATGTTTTTCTGTGCTTAAACTTTAATCAAAAACCAAAAAACATGGCCGATTTTTCGACAACAAAATGGTCGATTTTCGACCAAAATTTCAACGAAAAATTTTTAAGTTAAAAGTTTTTAAAATGAAAATTTAAAAATTGTTGTGATTCTATTGATTCCCAATTTCCATAATTCCACAAAAATCCTCACCTGTCTCTTCACCAACGCCGCGTACAAGCCGTCCCGGTCGCGCATCAGCTCGCGGTGGTTGCCAGACTAAAATGAAAGATAAAATTACGAACTACTAAAGATAAAAATAACAGCAAAAAAAAAGCGCGCACCTGGACCAACGTGCCGCCCTCGAGCACACAAATGCGGTCGGCCTTCTCGATCGTGGAGAGGCGGTGGGCGATGATCAGCACCGTGCGCTCCTTGGCACATCTGAAAACAGGAAATATTAGCAGGCTAGCAGAGATTTTTTTAGGAAAGGGCAGCCTAGCAGAGATTCTTTAGGAAAGGGCAGCCTAGCAGAGATTCTTTGGCAAATGGGGAGGCTAGCACAGATTTTTAGGAAAGGGCTAGCTAGCAGGGATTCTTTAGGAAAACGGAGAAATTTCTTACTTGCTCAGCGCATCCTGAACGAGCGCTTCGCTCTCCGCATCCAAAGCCGACGTCGCTTCATCGAGGATGAGGACGGCCGGGTTGCGGACGAGGGCCCGGGCGATGGCGATTCGCTGCTTCTGACCACCTAGAAAGCGAGGCGTTAATAGGCATACATCGTAGTCTCCGAAAAAAACCCGAGAAAAAAACGACTGACCAGACATTTGGACGCCCTTCTCGCCGCAGTTGGTGTCGTAGCCCTGTTCGAGGCGTTCGACAAACGAGTGGACGTTGGCCGTCTTGGCGGCGTGTTGCATATCCTCCTCGGTGGCCCAGTCGCAGCCGTAGAGGATGTTGTAGCGGACGGAGCCGTCGTAGAGGACGGGTTCTTGGGCGACGAGGGAGATCTAAAGAAACGGTATATATTTCGAGGTAGTGAAAAGCGACAAGTCGAGAGAGAGAGCGAGAGAGAGAAAGAGAGACAGAGAGAGAAGCGAGAGAAAGGGCGATATTAAGAGAGAACGAGAGAAAGAGAGGCATTGCCAGAGAGTGAGAGACAGAGAAACAGAGAGAGAGAGAGAGAGAGAGAGAGAGAGAGAGAGAGATGGGGGCGAGAGAGAGAGAGAGAGAGAGAGAGACAGAAACCTACCCGTTGATGATACCACCAATGGCTGATGTCCTTGATGGGGATCCCGTCGAGCAGTACACGGCCCTTCGTCGGCTCGTAGAAGTGCTGTATCAGGGAGACGACCGACGACTTTCCACCACCTAAAAAATACATGAAATAAGCCGCTAAAAATCGATTTAAAACGCAAAGAACGAACCCGACGGTCCGACCAGCGCCACCGTCTCGCCGGCGGCAATCTTCAGGTCAAAGTCCTGCAAAAAAAACAGTAATTTTCGACGGTAAAAATCTACCTTGAGGACAGGGTTGTTGGGGCGACTGGGGTAGGTGAACGAGACGTTCTCCAGGGTGACGGCACCGCTGACCTGTGGTCGCTGGACACCGTCAAACGGGATGGCCGGGAATCTGGAAGCGGAAATTTAGAAAAAACGGTACGCAAAATTTTAAAGGGACGGGCAAGGCAAGATTAGCCGCTTTTGTGCTGTAGATTTCGTATGGATTTTCAAAATGTCGAAATTTTTTTGACAAACTGGTTTATGGAAATTTCGAAATTTTGACGCTATGAATTTCGATATTATAATTTCGCCATTAGCAATATCGACATTTTGAAAGTTAGACACTTTAAAATCGAAATTCGGAGGAAAAAAGCTAAAAAATCCGATAGTAAAATCAGGAAACCCCGGAAATGACCAAAAATAGCCTGAAAAGTTCAAAAATCATGAAAATAAAATAAAATGCGCTTCTAAACATTTATAAACTTAACGAATTTCGGTAGAAGACAGACGAACGAAAAACAGAGCTTTATAGGAGTAAAAAGTATAGCTGCATCAAAAACCGACCGATTCATATACTCGAAAACCTTGCGACTCGCCCCGACACTCTCCATCAGACCCGTCATCACGTAGCCAATGTTCTGAAAACACGAAAATATACCAATTCCGTTAGAAAACAACTTACATAAAGATTCTCGCCGAGCTGCATCTGGTACATCAGGAACTTGATCAGGTTCTCGGTGGAGAGGTGGCCTAGAAAAAATAGTTAGAAACTGATTTGTAGACTGTAGATTACCAGAGAGCACGAGATGACCGCCATAGAACAGGACGGCGACGAGGATGGCGTTGTCGCAAAACTCGTTGCACCACGAGTAGCCGAGATAGGCCCAGGCTCTGAAAGAAACAAATATTTGCCATTCTGCCCTTTCCTAAAATCTCTGCTAGCCTGCCCTTTCCTAAAGAATCTCTGCTAGCCTACCCCGATTTTTTTTGCATATGAATTTAGTTTTGCTCGTCTCTTTAAAGCGACAGTCGAGCAAAAACCCCCCTTAGGAACCGACGTTTTCGAGCAGTTCAGCACAGTGCGCTTGAAAAATCTCAAAAACCGTGAATTAGCGAATTTTTAGGGCAAAGCTACAGTAGTTTTCACTAGAAACAGAAATTGCAAAAAAACGGAAAAGAATCCCGAAATTCCACAACTAATTACGCTACCAAATTCCGCTCACTTTTTCTTGTTGACGGCAAGCGTAGTGTCGATGTGGTCCTTGAAGCGCTTCACCTCGCGGTCCTCGCACGCGAACGAGCTGGAAAAAAAGACAAGATAAAACTAAAAATTCAGAACCCACCGAACTGTCCGCATCGTCGACAGCACCTCCTCGGCCATCTGGTTCGCCTTGGCGATCGTCTCCTGCGTGCGCTCCGACAGTTTCTAAAAGATTTCGTAGTTCGAAACTGAAATAAAAAACTCACATCATAGTAGGCGCCGTACCACTTGGTGATGAAGCCGACGATGGGGATGGCTATGAACGTGACGAGGGCGAGGCGCCACGAGAGGGCGAACATGAAGCCGAGGGCGCCTGGAAAGGGAGGTTCAGGTTACAAAAGATAAAGTTCTTTGAACTCGTCGAACTCTTTTGAACTTTTACCAAACAACCTGAAAAATCAGTGGGAATTCTTAGAATTTTTCATTGTCAAATTCAAAATACATTTAAGTTTAATTTCCGAACTGCTCGAACTCGTCGAGTAATTCCATAGCCCATAAAAGAGTGGCTTTGAACTTCTAAAACATGTAAAACACGCTAAAAGGTTGCCAAACTGTTGAATTTTCGTTTGAACTCCTTGAACTCGTTGAAAAAGTTTTCCTGCTCTCAAAACGCACCAATCAACATGACGCCATTCCTCAAAAACACGTTCAGGTTGACGGCCACCGTGCTGGCCATCGTCTGGCAGTCCGAGGTGAGGCGGGAGATCATTTCGCCTGGAAAAACGGAAAATACAACTATTAAAAAAATAGATCTTTTAAAAATTCAGCTAAAAATATCCTTAATTGTAGCTTTTAATCTTAAAGCTGTTAAAAAACTATAATGAATTATTTAAACCTAAAAATCCATTCTTTAAATTACCTGATTTTGTGACGTCAAAGAAGGCAATGTCCTGGTGGGCCAACGAGCGGAACAGGTCCAGCCGGATCTGCCGGTTGACGCGCGCGCTCGCGTAGTCGAAGCACGCGCCGCGGAGGCCGCCGAACAGGGTGCTGAACAAGCGGGGAAAATCGGGTTTTGAAGCCAGAAAACTTACGAAACGAGGGTGAGGCCGCTCATGATCAGCACCGAGTGCATCAACTCGGAGATGGTCTTGATCTGGACGATGGTGGCGATGACTTGACCCGTGTAGAAGGGGATGAAGACGCGAGCTGAAAAATGGGGATAGAGAGAGAGAGAGAGAGAGAGAGAGAGAGAGAGTGTGAGAGAGAGAGAGTGAGAGCGAGGGAGAGCGAGAGTGAGAGCGAGAGAGAGAGTGAGAGAGAGAGAGAGAGAGTGGAGAAAGAGAGTGAGTCTCACCTGCTGAATAAATGAGCAAGAACCCGAATCCGGTGGAGAACCATTGCCACTCGTTTCCGCAATACGCCAGCAGACGCTTGATGTGGGCGAGGGTGGAGAGCCGCTTTTCGGGGTCTTCGGCTGAAAAAAAGAAGTTTTTAGCTTTTTGTTAATTTTTATAACTTTAAAACGTCGCAAAATAGTCTTAATAAAAATTAATAAAACAAATTAAACCCCTCAAAAAACTGATTTTATTGAATAAAACAATCGCTTCAAAATACCCACGCGTAGTCTCCGCGCCATTGGCCGTTGTACTGCTTGCCGTCGTCGTGCCCTCGGCCAACTCGACGAGCCGCTCGTAGGGGATGTGGTTGGCGGCGAGGACGAAGTACCTGCAAAAATCGACTTCAAAAATTGGCCCGGAAATAGAGGTGAAAAGCTCTAGATTTCAGGTAAAAGCTGGTCCGAGGAAAAAAGCAAGCTTTCGAGGCTTAGACCAGAAATGCGGCTTCAAAAGCTTCAAATTTTAAAGTACCTTTAGAAAAAACGATAGATCTAATGAAGACTTACCAAATCAACACCATCCCGGCGGAGCACAACGTCGTCAGGACGATGGAGAGCCAGACGCCCGGCCAGGCGATTGCTTCCGAATTTTCGGACAGCGCGAGGAGTTTTACCTGAAAAGTGGACGATTTTTAACGATACTTTAGAAGCAGTTTACGCTATAAATTACTAGAAAAATGGTAATTTCCACTCACCAGCACCCAGCTGTAGCAAAGTATGGCCACGCCGAGGACGGGCATCGTCAGCATGCGGATCAGCTCATTTTTCTTGAACAGCCACAGGAACGAGCCGGCGACCTGGAATGGGGCAGATTATTTTCACAAAAAAGTTCAATAAAAATCTCAATTCATCGATTCCTCTAAAAAAAAAAAATAAAAACTTTATATATCGAGCTAAATAGGGCCAAATTTTTAGAGAATTTTTTAACGGGCAAGCAGTAAAAATTGTGATTTTTATCGATTTATCCACGAAAACCCCTTTTTTTGGAACGCGATGAATCGGATTTTCGTCTGTATTTTACTTTGTCTAGATTTTCCGATCGATAAAGTTTTTAGAGTGTGTTTTTATACGGTTTCTGATGGAAATATCAGTTTCTTTTAACGAAAATTCAGGAAAACCCACCAAAACAATGATCCTGACGAGCGAGAGCGCGGCAAAATCGACGGGATCGGTGAAAAAGTCGTAGCCGTCGATGAAGAAGAGATACCTGAAAAAGCTCGAGTTTTTAGGACCAAAAAATAAGCGTAAAAAGTTAGAAGAAGATTTTTTGGTCTTTTAAAAGACTTGTTTTCACGGTTGTTAGAGTTGCCGAAAATACCCCCAAAATAATCGCAAAATTTCAGAGTTTTAGAGCCAATAAAAATGCGCTTAAAACAGATATTTTAACAATTCGATCAAAAACAACGCACTTGTAAATGAGATTGGCGTCAAAGCTCCATCCGGCGTGGTAGAGGCCGAGCGGAAGCGTCGACAAAATCGCGTCCACCACGGCAAACGTCAGCGCGGCCGGCACCGCTATGTTGGCCCGCATTTTCTAGGAAAAAAAATGTAAAGCTATTTAATATTTTCAAATACCAACGTCCAGCGTCTCGTGCAAAGTCGGGCCTTCACCTGCGCATCCAGGTAGCGGGTTTCTGCAAAAAAAAATAGAAGTGATACACAAAAAATAATCGAAAATCGAGCTGAATTCAGAAAGAAAAAACACAGCCTTTTTAAACTACACTTTCTATGCACGAGAAGGAGCTTAAAACCAGTGAATATTTTTACAATAGATGCAGTTTTCGCTTTAAAAAAAACGTTAAAACTTCGCGATAATAGAAAAATGGATTTAAAAATCAGGATGCTGAAAATCTAGAGCTCTACAAACTACGCTTTCTACCCACTAAAAAACCCGGAAAAAAAGGATTTTCCCCTATATCAAGGCCTTTAAAAGAGTTTTCACCCCTTAAAATACGGCCAAAACCAGCGCAGCCGATCAGTAAAGCAAATAAAGGAACGGACGAGGATCGATCCCAGGGGCGAGAACCGGGTTTCGACGGCTATAAAGGGCAACAAAAAAGTCCAAGGGGACGGCCAGGGGATTGCCTTACGAAATGTAAAATGAGTCATCTCGTCGTCGTGACAAGAAAGAGGAAAGGGGAAAGAGCCCCTACCGAGAGAACGGAACAGCGTTTGGGGCAACACGAGGCGCAGACACGACGAGATCGACCCGACGGCCAACAGGAACACGGCTGAAATCGTAGATTTCAAAAACATCCCTGGACCGCCTATCAGTGCACTAGCGTGACAATTGTGGCGTAATCACTAGAGAGGCGTTTCTTGAAGCTTTTCCTTAGTTTAACGCCCCAAATTAGGCTGAAAGATATCAATTTTACAAAGTTAGAACGCATAGTGGATTTTCTAAAGTCTATAAACGCTAAAGCAGCTGTAAAACGTAGGGGAACGGTTCCTCAAGGTGTCTTCTTTCTTTTCCGACCAAAAATGAGCTTAAAACCGGAATTTTTAAAAAGTTATAAGCATTGAAACCTTTTTTTAAAGTATATAACTTTGAAACATTCGATTACGCAGCATAATTCATTGCCCGGCCCGACTAGTGTCAAAAGGAGCCTCGTGGAGCCAAGGAAATAGAAACCAATAGAAAGTATGAAAAACCTTTTCTAAATTTTCTGGTGAAATTTTGGCAAGAAAAGGCCCTGAAAACCGGCCGAACCTTTCAACAGGCGAATGCACATGTTCCAGGCGTAAAAAACAATGATTTTAGGGTTTCATTTTCCGGGGTAAATTTTCGGGATTGAAATCAAGGAAATGTAAAGTTTTGTACTCTAATTTATACTGTAAAATCTGGATGTAAAATAGTAATAAAAGATCTGAAAATGGGAACAGAAGAAACCGGGTGATTGTTTGTCTGGCCGCGGGAAACGACGAGTCATAGCCGGCCGGGATGCACTTTTTGATGGTAAACAATCGATGCCAGGGAACGTTTTTTATGTTTTGAAACGTTTTTCTTGCGTATTACCACGTCATAAAGGTTGATAAAAACGAAATACAATACTTACGACGTTTAGAAAGAAACATAGAGCTTTCACGACCATTTTTTAATATTTTTTCTTGCTTCTTTTTATGGCAAAGATTCACATTGAGTCAATTAAACCATTTAGAGACTTTATAAACGCTAAATACGTTGATTATATAGTTTTGCAAAGCTAGCAATCTTTTTCGACGATGGAACAAACATTTTAGAACGTTTAGAAACATTTTTATTACGTTTTTTGACGAAATAAACCTTGAAAAATCCGAATAAAGCGGTTATGACGTTTTAAAGTGTAAATTACGTACTTTAAAACCTTTATCAAACCACAATAAATAAATATAGAAACATATCGTAAGCGAACAACACAGTTGGGCTGCTGGAACACCGGTACGGGCGGGTAAGTGGCGGGGGAAAGTGGAGGGCAAGTTTTAAAAAAGCGCAAAAAAATCAATTTCGATGCTATTAATGCTTGTAAAGGAACCGGGAAGGCAGAAATACATAATAAATAAGGAGAAAAACAATTTAAAGCAAATATCGTCGAATGGTGGGGTGAAAAACGACTGGCTATCACATTTGCGCACGTAGTATTGCACTGGAACGTATCATCATGAGAAAGGCATTTTTGGGGGGAGTTTTTGGTCGAGAAATGGAATGCCGATGGGCTTAGGCTTGGTTTTAGCGTAGGCTTAGCGTAGGCTTAGCTTAGGCTTAGCTTAGGCGTAGGTTAGGCTTGGGCGTAGGCTTAGCTTGGGCTTCTACTTAGGCTTGGCGAAGCTTAGGCTTGGTCTTAAGCTTGGGCTTGGTTTAGCTTAGGCTTAGCTTAGGCTTAGTTTAGGGCTAGGCATTTAGGCTTAGGCTTAGCTTCGGCTTATGCTTAGGCTTGGCTTAGGCCTGGCTTAGACTGAAGCTTAGGCTCTAGAAAATCTACAAAGTCAACAAGAAAATAAATTATTTCGAAGTCTTCTCCTTCGCTTGCTTCTTCGGCTCGACGGGCAGCTCGCGCCATTGTTGCTAAAATTGTTTTATAGTTTTTAGTCCAGTTTTTCGGTTCCCAGCCCCCTTATAGGGATGCCGACGGCATAGTCAATCGATTACGCGCGGAAAAGAAAATGTCTCTGCGCCTCTCCCCTGGGCGCGCTCTCTCCCCTGTTGGCTACTTGCCAATTTGTTGATGAGGGGGGGATCGACACATGCCGTCGGCAGCCCTTTAAAACCCCCCTAAAAACCTGGTTAAAGGGGGAGCGACACTTCATTAAAAAAATCCTTAGAAACCCACAATTTCCGTGTCACTCGGCACTCGGGACAAATAGTCCAGCAGCTCGTTGTTGTCGACATAGTGCGGATTGCGCAGTTTTTTGGTGAACTTATTGATGCCTAAAAGATGGACCAGGTACCGTAGCTAGCAGAAAAATACCGTACCCCAGACCATGATGATCCAGCGGAGGGGGACGAGGTACAGTAGACCGGTGGCTACGGTAAGGACGACGACAGCTAGCCAGGAGAGCCACGGGTTTGTGAAGTTGAAGGTGCTGAAAAGGGAGGTTAGCAGAGATTCTTTAGGGAATGGGGAGGCTGGCAGAGATTCTTGAGCTTCTCCTACTTCTTGATCCTCTGCAGCAACTCGTTGATGAACACGAGCACTCCTTGAACTACTTGCAGCGTCTCCTGCACCGAGAAGAAGGTGTCCCGCAGCGAGGAACTTGCCTAAAGCGTACTGTAGCCCGTCCATAGGCCTGAACGTACCTCTGCCTTCTGTTTCGTAGGTGTAATCAGTTCTCCTTCGTCGTCCTCATCCACCGAGTTCCCACCAGCCGACAGCCCTCGTTCCTCCCATCGTTTTCCATGGCTGAGACCGTCCGCGATGCGCCTGTAGACGTAGCCCTAGAAAATGGCGTATTTTCTGCTGTCACACTCCCTTTAAAAGGTGTCGAGATTACCGTACCTTCAGGAATAGGAGTAAAATGACCATTGGAGCATGGTGGAGCTGGAAGTTGTAGACGGTGATGATGAAGAGCTGAAAATGGAGCGTAGGCTGGCAGAGATTCTTTAGGAAAGGGCAGGCTAGCAGAGATTCTTTAGGAAAGGGCAGGCTAGCAGAGATTCTTTAGGAAAGGGCAGGCTAGCAGAGATTCTTTAGGAAAGGGCAGGCTAGCAGAGATTCTTTAGGAAAGGGCAGGCTAGCAGAGATTCTTTAGGAAAGGGCAGGCTAGCAGAGATTCTTTGGGGAAAGACCTACCAAAAACGCGAATAAGCTCCGGCTCCTCGATTCCCAATCGAAACAACTGTAGATGTAGTCCTTGTACTCGATGACCGACATGGCAAAATCCTAATAGGTAAAATTAGCGAGAGCGAGAGAGAGAGAGAGAGAGAGAAAGAGTTAGAGATAACGAAACGATACCTTTAACTCAATCACCACCGCCTTAAATTGGGCCGGCTTGAATTTCTGCTCTGGCTGGATGTACTTCTGCTCCCTGGGGTTGAATGTACGAATCGCTGCCCGAATCTGGAATTTACGTGTTTTACAGGGTACTGTAAACCTGTACTGTAACGTACACCTCGTAATATGCCGTATCCCCTTACCGGATTCCAAATAAGGTCCAGCTCCAACAGAATGTCCCCCCGCACTCGATTCATCAGCTTTTTATCCTTGAGGGCGAACCATTTCTTCTCGCAATTTCGGATCTGTACGGTTTACGTAGTGGCAGAATGGCTACAGTATTCTACCGTAATCAACGGGATCGAGACCCGGCCTAGGAATTCGAATTTGTTGTTTGGGTCCTCGTCGTAGACCGTGACTTCAAGGCATGTGTGGATGTCGCGGACAGAGCTGAAGGAGAAATATGGGTTCCCAAAGAATCCCTGCTAGGCTGCCCATTCCTAAAGAATCTCTGCTAGCCTGCCCTTTCCTAAAGAATCTCTGCTAGCCTGCCCTTTCCTAAAGAATCTCTGCTAGCCTGCCCTTTCCTAAAGAATCTCTGCTAGCCTCCCCTTTCCTAAAGAATCTCTGCTAGCCTGCCCTTTCCTAAAGAATCTCTGCTAGCCTGCCCATTCCTAAAGAATCTCTGCTAGCCTGCCCTTTCCTAAAGAATCTCTGCTAGCCCGCCTTTCGTTTCAAAGCCGACGACCCACAATATGAAAAGCTTGTTCCAGTGCGGTGATAACGTCTTGTACTCGGTGTGCGTCTGCAAGCGGGTGTTCACCTAGAAACCAAGATTACCACCGGAAGTACGGAAGCTTACTAATTCCAACACAGCGAACGGGTCGGACTTTCCGCCCAGATCCTTGGCGATCAGGTTCTCGGCCCGAAAGACTGGAATAGGACGTTTTAAAGGGACGGAGACACTGGGAACTTCGGGAATTTACCCAAGAAACTCTGCTAGTTACCTTTGACGGTCAAATGACCGACTTCTTTGAGGCATTGATGACTGTAGCGGAGTTCCTGGAAGAGCAGATTTTGAGAGAGAGAGAAAGAGGGAGAGAGAGATCCCGAGCTCGAGCTCAATATATAGCTAGAACAACATCAACCAACGCACAAACTTCTGGACGATGGCGTGGCGGACGTCGTTTTGGTTGAACTCCGCCAAGTCTACGACCGTATCTGTGGACTGACTGCCGGAGATGGTTATCCACAAACAAATGGTTGTAAAGAAAATGGGAAGATGGAACTTACCAGTAGCAGAACTTTTCCACATGGTGCTTCTTCCTCAACAGAATAAACGGTATGCCACTGCTGGACGGTGGTGTCGCGTTCGACGGCTGTCAGGTCGATTGAGGTTCTGGAAAGGGCAGGCTAGCAGAGATGCTTTAGGAAGGTGCAGCATAGCAGAAACTCTTGGAAAAATCTCCTCGATCTCTCCCTCTCGATCCCTCTTTCTCTCTCTCTCTTTCACTCACTCTCTCTCTCTCTCTCTCTCTCTCTCTCTCTCTTTCCCTACCTCCCGATACAAGTGCTCGTCCTCTTGTCGTGACAGCTCAGCTCCAACATCTCTGCTCCTCCCTCAAAAATGTGGAGGTCGAACTGCTCGATCCACTTGGGGTCGCCGGTTCTGGAGATGACCTAGAAAGGCATTTAAACTTTAAAGGCTTGGTGACAGCAAGCTCGTATAGATTCGTAGCTTCCCGACTCCTTTAGAGTATCCTTTCATACCCACCTTGCTCTTGTACTTCTCCTGGCCGAGCTTGAACTTGCAGTACGGATCTGGGGCTCCGGGAGCGGTCGCCTGAAAAGTTACGGTACCTTTAAGAGCCACAAAATCTCGGCTATGTTCCCAAATGGTCGTTGCTAGCATTCCCCCTGCTAGAGCTAAACCGATTACGTCATGTAAATTGGTCTGTAATGTACCTGTAAGCCCTTCGCCTCGACGAGAACCACATTGACGACCGAGCTCCAGATTTGGACAACTGAAAAAGAATTTAAATTTGAATTTTTGTGGTTTGAAAAATTCGAAAATTGGCAAAAAAGCGGTGCAAAACCCTGAGTATTACCCGGTCGGAGGAAGAGAAGGGAGAAATCTGGAGCCGATGAGGTAATTGATTACGTTATGGAATTAAGAGGCTTTTTAGGACATAGAAAAGCGATTACGCTATGAAATAGGGCGAATCGAGGGCTGATGGGATAGATTACGCTATCAAATGTTATATGCGCGCCGCAGGTAAGCTATTACGCGATAAAAAAGCCGAACACTGGGCGGCGTTGAACCGATTACACTACAAAATTCACCGGATAAAGAAAGGGTTAATCGATTACGCCAATTAATTCTGAGGGTCTACTATCTCTATAATCGATTACGCCATTAAACAAGAGCCTAACGGTTTGAGGTAATCGATTACGCCGTGAAACGTTTAGAAGGCACCGAAAACTCACGCCGCTGCGCCTTGACTTCTTGTGATGACAGCACACCGCCTCGTGACTTTTGAAGGAACTAAACGGAGTATTATTCGCTAGTCATGAAGTGAATGAGAGAGAGAGAGACAGAAAGAGATAGTGAGAGAGATTGAAAGAGAGAGAGATTGAAAGAGAGAGAGAGAGAGAGAGAGAGAGAGAAAGTTCAAATGCTACCTGTTCTTTCTCTTCTTGTGTTTGTGGCATAATCGATAGCGAGAGAGCGATCTGCCCGAGTTCTTCACCCTTAAAAAAGTAGTTTTAACTGCTCTTAATAAATTCAAGCTTTTAAATCATAAATTAATCGATTAAAAGCGTAATAATTGCACAAATTCACGGGGGATCAGCCCCGCCGACTTTGTTATGTCTAAAATTAGGGGTGACGCGCTCAATTGCCTGAAATATAGAGCGATTCGCTTCGAATTCAATCGAGTTCTGCCATTTTCTCTTGATTTTTTCAAATTTTCACGTTCAGGATTACTGTATTGAAGTTATATCTACTTTATTTTAACAAATTTAGGTATTTGGTAAGGTATCTATCAATTCTACTACGTTACTTACCTCTGAACACGTCCCGGGCGGCGCTCCAACCGAGGTGAGAGGTAGCGTCAATTCTTTAGGCCTAAAATAGGCATTAAAACTCGTTAATTTTCTCTATAACATCTAGAAAATGATAGTTTAACAACAGAAAAGTGGTTTCAAGCCGGCTCTAACCCTTACTCGTCGATTTCTGAGACGTCCCTGAAATTCGGAATTTTCGGAGTTTTCAAATGATCTCTGCTAGCTGGCCCGTTCCTAAAGAATCTCTGCTAGCCTGCCAAGCCCCCGAGAATTGCCCAAAGAATCTATGCTAGCCTGCCCTTGCCTGAAACCCACTGAAAAAGCTTCAGCTGGCTGAGATCGAGCTGGGCAGAGCCCATGAAGTCATCAGTGCAGAAACGGTCGTAGTCGTAGACCTAGAAGTGGCTGCTCTCTCTCTCATCTCACTTGCCCTCTCTTTCTCTCTCTCTCTCTCTCTCTCTCTCTCTCTCTTCTCTCTCTCGCTCTCTCTCTCACCTCTATCACGATCGGGCTCGTGATATCATCCACCAGCATCGAAAATTCTTCATCCCATACCGGATTCAGATTCTGAAACGAGCAAATGATCTCTGCTAGCCTTCCCTTTCCCAAAGAATCTCTGCTAGCATACCTTAAATATCGTATTACTCTTGTAGACGATCCTTTCCTTGTACTTGAATCGGACATAGGGGTCGCTGCTGCCTAAATCTACGGATTTAAAGGGACCCGCAAGTCTATCGGCAGGGGCTACGGTAAGCTAAACAAAGGTAGAAGCTATGGAAATGTAGATCTACGCTGTCGTTGGATGATTCCTAGGGTGGTTGACACGGGGACCAGACGCATCCTACGGGCTACAAAGTTTGGCGGTTTTAAAGGGACGTTGAACTTATGTCTCTACTTCTGCCGCCTTTGCCTGGTCTAAACGATTACGACGTATTAATGGGTTTTTAGAGGTTAAATAGGGCTTTTTTGACGCTGGAATATAGGTCTTGCCGCGCCGCGTCACGCAACTCGCACTGTTTTACATTGCGTAATCGATTGCGACGTAAGAATGAGTTTCTACATAAATCGGTTGTTTAAAGGACCTGTGAAGACAGTTTTTGCAGATTTTTTGGCTCCAGAATAGAGAGAGACTAGAGAGACGCAGTGAAAAGCCCAAAAAACAAACCTGACGCATCCCTCACGGCCAGCCCAATGCCCTCTTTCAGCCGTATCCGTACGAGGAATGTCACGTAGTGAAGGGAATAGTCGACACCAGCTTCCAGTGATACCTAAACCCAATGAATTAGAATTTTAAAGGGATGGTGACTGGACGGCCTCAATTCTAGCTGCCTAAAAATGAAAAACCTCATCCTCCGACGCTTGGCCATCCCCTTTCTCGGCGGAAATCTTTTTCATCAGGCTACGGATCATGCTCCTGGATATGGAGGGGTGAGAGCTAGAGACAGAGCGAGAGAGAGAGAGCGAGAGAGACAGAAAGGGAAAAGCGTTTTTACGCCAAAAAAGCTCAAAATAACACCCCCCGAATTGAAATTAGACGTGGAGTGTCCTGGCGGGGGTGTGTGGCAAGAAAAAGGCTGCAGCCTGGCCCCTCTGCCCACGATTTCATGCCCACAGATTCCATGGATTTTCGATAGAAAAAGGCGCTTCTGGGAGGGGAGGACTTGAATGGGGGCTCAAGACTGTCCGTTTGAACTTGAGGGGGCAAGCTAGCAGAGTTTCCTGTGGAAATCACAGGCTAGCAGAGATTCCTTAGGAAGGGGTAGACTATCCTTTCCGTCTCTCTTTTGCTCTCTCTCTCTCTCTCTCTCTCTCTCTCTCTCTCTCTCTGTCTCTCTTGCTCTGCCTCTCTGTCATTATCTCCCTCCCTCCCCTCTCTCTGTCTCTCTCTCTCTGTCTCTCTTGCTCTGCCTCTCTCTCATTATCTCTCTCTCTCTCTCTCTCTCTCTCTCTCTCTCTCTCTCTCCTTCCTGTTTTCTGCTTCATCATCTAGCTTTTGAGAATTTCCTATGTGTTTTAGGGCCATTCCGAGAGGCGCCGAATTGCCGGGGACGACACCGGGGATGTGGGAAAGAGTCGGCGCTGTTTCTAGCTTTTCCGCTTCAGACCTATCTACAAAAAAGCTAGAAGAAGCGGAAAAAGCGTCGGCAAGTTTCCAAAAAAATAGAATTTTGTACAGAATAAAGATTTTTAACGGGTTCTGACATCGTTTAGGCTTGCCTGAAACAATTCGGGTAATTTTTAAGGTATGTTGTAAGGCATAGAACTGGAAACCTAGAGCAATTTTAGGAAGTATAAAACAATCTAGGAAAATATATCAAAACCCGCTCCGTCCAGCCAAAAAGGCAAATACCCCCGGCCACTGTCCGCCTTCCCAATATTGATCCAAAAACAACAATTCGCCTGCCGGTCCGGTTCGCTGGCCCTTTTTTCCGGCTTTTCCCGAATTTTCATAAGCTCCCCCATGCTGGGGCCGAGCAGCTGATCGCATTTTAATGGGACTGGGAAGTGGCAGAATTGGCGGCACGCTCCATTTAATGCCGACTCGACCTTGTTGTTCCAATTTCCAAAGATTCCCATGGCTGGTGTTCAGAGTATTGTGGCGTAGCCGGACAGGTTGAGTATAGGAGCGTAGCGTAAAAGAAAACGAAAATAGCGTTGTAGGTAGTGGCCAAAAAGACGTCGTGGATAGTACTGTAGCGTAATGTTGGTCGTCGAGAGTAGCGTCGCGTACTCTGTCGTACCGTAGCGAGCCCCGCGATACAGAGCAAGGTAACGTAGTTTCTACGTAAGTACTATCGTCGCGTACTACAAAAGCAGGGGACCGTAGTAGTGTAACGAATCGTTACGTACTGTAACGTATCCCTTGCGTAAATAGTAGTATCCGGAATTTCCGACAGTCTCCTGAGAAAAATCCTCCCACGACTTATAGCCAAGTCGGCGTCTTTCAAAGGGCAATCCGCGCCAGAATATCCCCAGAGTTCCGTCGATATCGACCGATTTTTTGGGGCCAATTTTTGGGTCAGGGGTCCCGCAGCGAGAACCCGAATATTTTACGGGGGGCAAAACCTGGCGAACAGTTCAGGCTGGCCGGCCAAAATTTTTTTTGGGGCATCGCTCGTCATCATTTCGGGCCTCGCTCTCCCGGGGGCTTGCTCAGTCAAAATATTTTTGGTGGCAGCTGCAGGGGGCCCCGAGCGACTCAAAATATCGTTTTTAGGGTAAAAATGGCCTCGAAATCGTAAAATTAAGGAAAAACGTCGTTTTAAAGGGGGCGTGACAACCCGATGAGACAAAAACGAACTTTAAAGGGGCGGAGACAAAAAAAAAGGAGAGAGAGAGAGAGAGAGAGAGAGAGAGCGAGAGAGAGCTATAGAGAGAGAGCGATAGAGAGAGAGCGATAGAGAGAGAGAGAAACGGCGAGAGTCGAGAAATAAGCTTAAAGGAAACGTGACACCTGAATTTGCACTAGAACTGGTTTTAAGGGCATCAAGACATGCAAAAAATCTGGTTTAAAGGGATCGGGGTGGTTTTAAAGCGGTGGCGACATCCAGATTTCAGTGAAAATAGACTAAAGGGAGCGTGACACCTCAAATTTGCCTTAGAATTGGTTTCAAGGGGGTGTCACTGCCGTAGCCGGATGGGCCATAAAAACCAACTTAAAGGGAAGGTGACAGCCAGATTCAGGAACTAAGTAAGGAAGACCCACCTCAGCTGGTATCCCGATGCTTTGCGGTCTTCGCTGAGGGACCTAAACTCATAAATTATCCTGGAAAATGCTCCAATTACCGTAGGCTGTGGTAGGCTTGGTAGTCTCGGCTGTTCAGCAACTGGCGTCACGTCATCTGCTGCCACTTTCTTGCATTTTCGAGAACTAAAAAAGCAGGCTAGCGGAGATTCTTTAGGAAAGGGCAAGCTAGCAGAGATTCTTTAGGAAAGGGCAGGCTAACAGCGATTCTTTGGGAAAGCATACCTGAATGGCGAGACGATACTCAGCGTCTTCCACAACCGTTTTCGACGTGTTTTTGGTGACATTTCGGCTAAAAAATGGATTTTAAAGGGACGTGTAAGGCAGAGGAGCCACCGTGCAGATTCCGAAACTAACGTACCCACACTCTCGCAGCTAATAGGATAAGCTAGCGAGTAGGAGGACTCGAAGGAAGCACGGCATCCGAAGAGGCCGGCGCCTGGAAAGCATCCATAATTTTTTCGCTAGCTTTTCCTCAAAGTTCTTTGCTAGCCTGCCTCGGCTTGGAGAGACGGCCTCTTTAAGATGTCAAAGGAATAGGCGCAAGGCTACGAAATACACCAAATTCCAATGCGTTTCCGGTAAAATTGGCCAATTTGAAGCTTCAAGATACGCAGAATTTAGCCAGGATTTCGACAATATAGCTAAAATCTAGAAATTCAAGTAATTTCTCGGTATATTTCGATAAAAATTGAAACATCCGCAGGCTTCCCAAGCCTAGCCAACCCCTTTAAAACCTACAGCAACCCGGCGTACGTCTGGAAGACGTAGGGGAGATACGCGGGGGTGTACACATCCATTCGGGAGGACAGGGAATAGAGATAATGGAAGCAGAAGGGAGAGGTGTGAGCGAGTGAGAAGAGCACGAGGAGATGTGAGAATGAAATTACTCTCCATCCCCATCCAATCCCCCAAAAAAAAACACGGCAGATCTCTTTCTCTCCCTCTCTCTCTCTCTCTCTCTCTCTCTCTCTCTCTGCACTTTGTGGACCTTTCCTGAACGGGCAAAAAACGGAGAACACTCCAGGGCCACTCTAGTATTGCCTCGGCATATTTCCGGCGTTCCCCGGGGCTCCGAATTGACGAACCGGTGCGATTTAGGACCTCTAGAATTCTCTAGGGTTTCCACAATGACCTTTGCTAGCTTGCCACAGTTTGTAAATTTTCCTAAATAATCTCGGCTAGTTGTGTGTTCGGGAAAGATCTCTGCCGGCGTGCCCTTTCCTAAAGAATCTCTGCCAGCTTGCCCTCTCCTAAAGAATCTCTGCTAGCCTGCCGAATCGGCCAACTAGTAATTTGTTACGGTAAATTAAAACAATAAGTCTGCAAAGTGGGAACGAATGAAATATTTCGCATTGTTATGCGCTGACGCAAAGAGGGCACCAGAAAGGAAGAAAGGAGAAGGAAGGGAATGACGGGGGACTGACGATCGCTCGATAGTGATCTATATGGGCTGACGTATAATTCACAATCTTTCTCTCTCTCTCTCTCTCTGTCTCTTGCCGCATAAATTCATAACTGCGTCTTCCGCTTCTGCAGTTTGTGCGTCACTCAGAAAAACAAGGGCAGGCTAGCAGAGTTTTTTTGGGAACTCACCTTTATTCCTTCGCCTCACCAACGGGCTACATCCAGCCGATCGACTCTCCTCGCACCTAAACATCCAGAAGATTGAGAAGGTTGCTGAAGAATTACCCTCGATTCCCAATTCTCCTCGCGAGAAAGAGAGAGAGAGAGAGAGAGAGAGAGAGAGAGAGAGGGGAGAGAGAGAGAGAGAAAGAGAGAGAAAGAGCAAAAAATATCCCTTTGAAAATCCATTTTCTTCCCTCTGCCCCGCTGGGGTAAATATTCATCAGGCTCACCCCCCCCCCCATTTCTTTTTCCAACGCCCGGGAACGCGCAAAAATAAATCAGCAGCCAAGACACAATGTAGAGGGAATTTGAGGGGGCCGGAAGTGAATTCAAGGGGCTGGGAAGTCAAAGAGTCGCACTAAATGATATCTGATAGCCTGCCCTTTCCTAAAGAATCCCTGCTAGCATGCTCTGCGCTTCGACCTTACTCTAACTGCCGATCCGCAACCCGCCGCTTCGCGGTTCCCTCATAGTCTTCGCGGGGTTCATGCGCCGATGGGACGACACCTTCAGCCGATGACAATCGCCAACGATCATCGGCTCGCATGCGGGGAATTCCCTAGATTACTTAGAGTTCGTATTTAAAGCAGACAGAGAGAGAGAGAAAGCGAGCGGGAGAGAGAAAGCGAAGAGAGCTAGAGAGAGAGCGAGAGAGAGAGAGAGAGAGCGAGAGAGAGAGAGAGGGAGCGTGAGAGAGAAAGAAAAAAGACAAAAAAGTGAAATGAAACAAATTAACCAAAGGTTAATTTTACTAACAAAACAACCAAATTTTACTCCAAACAAAGACAAACGAAAAAGCACCAAAAATAGAGAAAGAGGAAAGAAATCGAAACAAATTCCATTTGCTTCCAAAAAAATGAAGCCGTATGACTCGAAAAACCTAGAGGTGAAGCCAAAAAAGCCCAGGATCGCTGACCACAAAATGGAATCTCTGCGGCTGCGGGGCGGAATCGCATTTCCGGAGCGAGTGCGGGGACGGATTAGAAACTCCACTAAATGGAGCGACAGCACTAATTGAGTTCAGACAAAAAATGGATATATTAGGGCAGGTGTTTTGATCAGGATATTGTTCTATGTGGAGAGAACCACGTCGACGGACGTAGGTAGGTAGGTAATAAATCGCGTAATCTAACAACTCTTTCTCTCTTTTTAAAGTTACGTAAATGTCGGGATACGTAAATTGTAGGTAGCCACGGTGGATGCAGAATTCAGTCCCAAATTTGCCAAAGCCTCAGAAGCCATAACGATTTCTGCTAGATTTCGGATTCCTGAACCCACTAGCAGTCCACAATTTTTTTCTGCCTTCCGAATCCCTTTAAACCCAAAAATCAGGCAAAAAGCCCGGAATATTTTCACTTTTCCGGGACGTAACTCGCTTTAGGGAGTTCCAGAGCCGGGGGGAGTAGCAGGCGTGGAAGTCACCCCAAAATTACCCCCGGCCATCCCGCCAGGGGATGGGTGCCAAAAGCATAGCCGTCCAAAAAGGAGGGGGAGACTCCTAAAATGCAATTGGTTGTGCCTCTTTCTCGACTACTCGTCCGCCTCGACGTCGCCCGCCCATCAGAATGCGCGCCGGGGTCTCTAGCCCCCTGCTGCCCGCAAAAGCGGCAAAAAGCAGCTCAGATATGGCCCTCCGGAACCCCCAGAAAAAGCCCTCTTTCCGTCGCTTAAAACCCCGCAAAAAGCCGCCAAAAATGAGGCACCCCAAAAGATGGGACGAGCCCAGATCAATAGGCCAAGAGTGGGCGAGGCTTTTTGTTGGTTCCGGACGATTTTGAGAGGGTTTCAAGGGACTGGCAAGCAGATAAATCGAGACGTTTCGCCTGAACTAGACCTCGGCAACTACGCGACGCTCCAAATTACGAATTTTAAATTTTTAAAGGAGCCAGAAAGTAAAAAAAATCGACATTCGGCTCCTACTAGCCCTCGACAACGACGGGACGCTCCAAATGATGCATTCCGGCGATTTGAAAGGAACTGGGAATCGCAAAAAACAGACTATAGGCTTTTACTAGGTCTTGAGAATTACGTGACGTGCCAAATGACACTTTTAAAGGTTCTAACAAGGGAAGGGCACGTGGAAGAAGTGGAATTTCCGAAAACGCTCGCGGTACCCCGGGTAATCGACTGCGGTGAGCACGCTGCAGTTGCCCAATCGTCCTGTGGACCAGACATGGCAATCCCGGCCGGCCTAGCCGCACGGCCGAGCCGCCGGCCCAATTTCCATAAAAACCCGGCCCCATACGAGCCGCGTTAATGACTTACTTCCGGAAACCCGGCTTCCCGGCCCAGCCGGCTTTTGGTTTCGGCCCGGCCAAGCCGTTCCGGCCGAGCCGGGAAACCGGAAGTTGTTCATTTACGTGAGAATCCGTGAATCCTATGCAAAATTGTGAATGGAAATGCCCAAATTTCTATGGTGGGGTGGTTTTTCTCTTGCCATAAAGCTAATTATTGATTGAATCCGCAATTTGCGTACCGGAAACGCGAAAATCTCATTTGGGTCCGGCTTTCCGGCTTTTCAAAAGCCGGCGGCTTGGCCGGGGCTCCGGCCTCAAAACATAAAAAAGCCGGGGCCGGACCGGAAGCTCCGGCCAAGCCGCGCGGCTCGGCCGCAAGCTAATTTTTCCGGCCGAAAAAAGCCGGCGGCCCGGCCGTTTGCCATGTCTGTCATGTATGTCCACAGTGTGGACAGAGTTTTTGGGGTTTGGGAGATTGGGGGTTTGGGGGATTGGGGGGGGGGGCGGGGGGGTTGGGGGGGTTTTGGGGAGGGGGGAAGGGGGAGAGGGGAGGGGGACGGGGCCAGGGGAAAAGCACTGTGGGGGGGGGGGGTGGGGGCACAATGCGAAAATTGGAGGGAAATTAGCCTTTTTGGCCACCACGAGTATGGGCCAGGCTTTTTTGTAAGTGCCGCGCCTGTGGCTGCAGCCTTACCAACCGGTTGCTTAGGCATTTGGACTACGTAGAACACCTAGCCAAGCCAGTACTTTTATACTGCGAAGCCGAAGCTTTTCAAGCAGTTCAGAAGCCGTAGCTTTTCTCTAGGCATTTAGGGGAGCCATTACACCCATTTTCAGGCATTAAGGGGAGCCCTGACACCCATTTGTCAGAAGGTTGGGGTGAACCGACTGACGAATTGAGGTGGAGAGGCTTGGACTATCTGTCCACATAGTGGGCCAGGTGGGGGGCCATTGGGAAAGCGCGGCGGAGCCCGGTTCAATTACCCAAGTTTGCGGTTAATTACCCCGATTCTTAGGCTCGGGCTTAGGTTAGCCTGAGGCTCACTAAAACGGATAAGCTTATGCTAGAGCTTAGGCTTCGGCTTAGCTTCAGTTTTTCCATAAATATCACAAAAGCAATTTTTTTTGTCATTGTTATTTGGAATAAAATAAATTATTAATAGTTACTACTAATTTTTTTATAGAAAAATCGGCTATAAAACCTAATCCAAAGATTTCAAAAAATCGAGCCGAGATCAATGCGCGGGGCTTGGAAGCGAATGGATGGAGAGGCCATTTCTCACTCCATTGACAGAGGGCCCATTTTGGGGGGCCCACTTTTTTGGCCACTGGGGGCGTCACAGAGGGCCCCCCGGACAAGAAGAACGAACTTTTGCATTGCTGAGACAACGGCGCGGAAAAGGCGAGCGAAATTTTGTGCGCCTGCTCGGGGCGCGGCTATTTGTGATGCATGGGGTGAGGTGGGGAAGTGGCGGGAAGCGGTCAAGCGGACAGGAGATCGAGCTCGAGCTCAAGGAGGTAGATAAATTATGCGGGATCAGGAAAAAATTTCAGACTTGAGAAAGCGTTCTCTGCTAGCCTGCCATTTCGTAAAGAAGTTCTGCTAGTCCTACTGAATGCTTTCCTGAAGGCTCTCGGCTAGACTGCCCTTCACTTTAGGGGCACGCACCCTTTAATCCCAAATGGTCTCTGCTCTCTGCCTTTTTCTTCAACTGTTTAGAAAGGGCAGGCTAGCAGAGATTCTTTAGGAAAGGGCAGGCTAGCAGAGATTCTTTAGGAAAGGGCAGGCTAGCAGAGATTCTTTAGGAAAGGGCAGGCTAGCAGAGATTCTTTAGGAAAGGGCAGGCTAGCAGAGATTCTTTAGGAAAGGGCAGGCTAGCAGAGATTCTTTAGGAAAGGGCAGGCTAGCAGAGATTCTTTAGGAAAGGGCAGGCTAGCAGAGATTCTTTAAGAAGTTTTTGGTATTTTTATTTGAACTTTTGTCGATATATTGTCGATATATTGCTTGTAAATTCTTTATCGAAGCGATTAGCTCTCTTCGCATCCGTTCTAGTGCTTCTTGGCGAAGCGGTTGACGAACACGGCCGAGCGAGGTGGGCAAGGGCAGTAGGCCGCATCGGTTCCGGGGAGTCCGGGGCCTCCAGGGCCACCGGGGTGTCCATCTCCACCGGCGTTTCCGGGGCTGCCGGCCGGGCCGGGGGGTCCCTGAAAATGAGAGGTATTGATGCTCTAATAGCCTGTCCTTTCCTCAAGAATCTCTGCTAGCTCGTCTGAATTCTGTAATCTCTCTCCCTCTCTCTCCCTCTCTCTCCCTTTCTCTCTCTCTCTCTCTCTCTCTCTCTCTCTCTCTCTCTCCCTCCCTCTCCGCCACATACCTGAGGTCCAGGGGCTCCGGGCTGTCCATCGTTTCCATTCTGTCCAGGTTGTCCCTGTGGTCCAGGCTGTCCAGCGGGTCCCTTCTGTCCGGGCTGTCCCCTTCCGCGTTGTCCATCTTTACCGGGGGCTCCTGGCTGTCCAGGGCCTCCAGGCTGGCCGGGGGCTCCGGAATCTCCGGCCGGGCCGGCGGGGCCGGGCTGGCCGTCGTTGCCGGGGTTTCCGGCAGGTCCGGGTTGTCCGTCGGGGCCGGCGGGTCCCTGAAAATTTGGTTCAAAGGGAGCGTCACAGCGGATTTTTGATTGGGCGTCAAGTTCGGCAAGTTCAGGCTTAGGCCCAGGCTCAGACTTAGGCCTTTGCTGCCATCTACCTGGTTTCCGTCGGGTCCAGCGGGTCCAGGCGGGCCCTGAGGGCACTTGATGCAGGCGGTGTCTTGGGGCGGGCAGGTGAGCGGGGCGTACGTCTGCTTGTTGTCGTCACCGGGGGCTCCTGAAGGGAAATTTAGCAGTGATGGTAGATGAACATCGTTGAATATTTTTAAAGAACCTCAGTTGCTCTGTTTTTTTTTGCCAAAGAATCTCTGCTAGCCTGCCCTATCCATCAAAACACCTACCAGGTGGTCCAGGCTGTCCAGGCTGTCCGGGCTCTCCAGGAGGTCCAGGCGGTCCGGGCGGGCACTGCGGCTTCGTCGGCTCGCACTGGCACCAGGCCGGAAGTCCGGCAAAGTTTTGACGCTTCTGACGGAAGATGGAGTTGAAGGGGTTCTCTCTGAAACGCGGGAATGGTATTGATCAACCGTTAAAACCTAAAATTTTCAACGCGAGATTGCTTCAAACTTTTAAAGGCGCTGTGACAGTACCTGGGCTTGGACGGCGGGGTGACGACGATCTGGATGTCCATCATCTGGGTCCAGGCCGAGTCGGTCTCCACGCGGAAGACGTTGACGCCATCGAGGACGGCGTTGTGGACCTGGAAATGGGAAAATTAGGAATTTCCTAAAGAATCTCTGCTAGCCTGCCCTTTCCTAAAGAATCTCTGCTAGCCTGCCATTTCCTAAAGAATCTATGCTAGCTTCCCGGTCCCAAAAATCGAGAAACACCATACCTCGTTGATCTCGTTGTACAAGCTGGGGATGACGATGAGGGTGGCGCAGATGGCCAAAGCCGAGCAAGTGCTCGCGATGCCCACAAGGAGCTTCTCCTCGAACATTTTCTAGCGTTAGATCAAGGAATTGGTGGAGAGGGGAGGGATTGAAACAGTCATGGTCTTCGCCAGGTTCCCCGAGCTTTATACCCTCGCCAGAGGAGGCGGAGCTTCTGGAACCCGCTGAGACACCTCGGGGAAACCTGAGAAAACTACTGTTTCTGCTCCCTCTCTCTCTCTCTTTCTCTCTCTCTCGCTCTCTCTCCTTTCTCTCTCTATCTCTCGCTCTCTGATTACAGTACACAATGCCCAGCCTGTTTTGTCTGATTCCCGGCAAATGACCCTCAATTTGGGGGAGGGAGTGGTCTCTTAGTGAAGAAAATTTTTTCCGAGAACTTTCCGTTTCCGCGCATAGCTGATTCCTGGCGATTTTATCAGCTGATCAGAGGGCAGGCTAGCAGAGATTCTTTAGGAAAGGGCAGGCTAGCAGAGATTCTTTAGGAAAGGGCAGGCTAGCAGAGATTCTTTAGGAAAGGGCAGGCTAGCAGAGGTTACTGGGGATTCGGCTTGGGTAAGCTTTTAAAACTCCCAGATACCTTTAGCCAATAATTCCGGGCATCTGGCAAACCGCAAACCCTTCCCCACTTTGCCGGTCAGCCGGAAGCCCTCGAATTTGACCTGTCGTACAGGGTTGGGTAATGGCGTAGTTACAGCTTCTCCAGAACGTGCCCTGCAGCCTTCCCAACAAGGACATTTTGGGGGCAGTGAGAGAGAGAGAGAGCGAGAGAGAGCGAAAGCGAGAGAGAGAGAGAGAGAGAGAGAGAGAGAGAGAGAGAGAAAGTGCAGAGCTTTGTCCTCCCTCCAAGCCCACCACAGTCGAAAGCCCGGGGCGAGATGACGGATGGCTGATTGAGTCATGAAGCTTTGAAGCGAGAGGAGAGAGAGACAACCCTAAAAAAGGGAGTCGAAATGACAGGGATGACAGAGACGATTTACTCCCCTTGTTCTAGGCATCGGAGGGGTGGAAAAAATGCACTACTGATTGTGAGGAAATCATGGAAAAAATCTGGATGTCTTGAAGAAACTCTGCCCGTCTGCGCCCTAACGAATCTCTGCTAGCCTGCCCTTTTCTAACGAATCTCTGCTAGCCTGCCCTCTCCTAAAGAATCTCTGCTAGCCTGCCCTTTCCTAAAGAATATCTGCTAGCCTGCCCTCTCCTAAAGAATCTCTGCTAGCCTGCCCTTTCCTAAAGAATATCTGCTAGCCTGCCCTTTCCTAAAGAATCTCTGCTAGCCTGCCCTTTCCTAAAGAATCTCTGCTAGCCTGCCCTCTCCTAAAGAATCTCTGCTAGCCTGCCCTTTCCTAAAGAATCTCTGCTAGCCAACTTTTTCCTAAAGAATCACTGCTAGTTTTCTCTTTTCTAAAGAATCTCTGCTAGCTTGCCCGATTTTAGACACCACCAGTATGCCAATTCCCTTAAAGTTCACTCCGAGGTCGCCTCGTTCCGCCTCCCCGTTTCCAACAAAGTTCCCGTCATCACCAGCTTGACGATTTTTCGTGAAGGCCGAATTAGGCATACCCGGGGTTTTTTGAGCGTCTGCCAACTCCCAATTCCTCTGGACGGTTCGGTTGTGCCGACGAGGCAAGGAAATTGGGCTTCATTTCGGGTGTGCCCCCGAGGGCTTGACTCGTCGCTTCTCCCCCTCGCAAATACCACCCATTTTGTCACCTTGAAGGGGGGAAAGAAGGGTGTGACTCGTACACGAGAAAAACTGGCTCTAAACAGATGCATTTACGGGTGGTGAAAGGTAGGGTGGGTGGCGCAATTTAGGGGGGTCGTGAACGTCTGGGTTCCTAAAGAATCACTGCTAGCCTGCCCTTTCCTGAAGAATGTCTGCTAGCCTGCCCTTTCCTCAAGAATCACTGCTAGTCTGCCCTTTCCTGAAGACTGTCTGCTAGCCTGCCCTTTCCTCAAGAATCTCTGCTAGCCTGCCCTTTCCTAAAGAATCTCTGCTAGCCTGCCCTTTCCTCAAGAATCTCTGCTAGCCTGCCCTTTCCTGAAGAATCTCTGCTAGTCTGCCACCTCCTTTCACCCCTGGAAACCTGCCAAATAGCGAAAGTACAAGCCCTGACAGCACAAAAGCTGCGGTTTTCCTTTCAAGGCTCTGCCCACCCATGTCAAAAGGTGCGTGTCGTACAGTTGCGCGCGCTCCTAGACATGCAAATGGGATGGGGCACCGACCGTTACTCGCTAGTCTTCGCTGTGTCTCTCATTCTCTTGCCCGAACCCGTCCCAGGCTTGAATCGAGGAGGAGAAAGTGCCCGGGGAAGGGGGGGGGGCACATTCCGACCCGCTACAGATAACACCTGGGAGCGGGTGGGTGTTCAGGGGAATGGGGCGGAACGAAAAACACGACGGGGCTCTCGGAATTGTAGTTGTGAATGTAGATGTCGTTGTAGACCGAGCCGAAGATCAGGGCAAACTAGCACTGGTCGTTGGACGTCTCTCTCTCTCTCTCTCTCTCTCTCTCTCTCTCTCTCTCTTTCAATCTCTCAGTCTCTCTCGCGCTCTCTCTAGCTCGAAACAGGGTGCCAAAAGCCAAAAACATCATCCCCTACAAGCAACACCCGAAGGGGAAACAAGACAACTTGTCTGGATGCCAAGTGTGTCCTGACGTGCTCTCTCTCTCCCTCTCTCTCTCCCTCTCTCTCTCTCTCTCTCTCTCTATCTCTCTCGCTCCTCCCAAGCCAATGCCAAAACAGTTGGCATCCCCAATTGGGCAGATGAGGATCAGAACTCGTTTCCAGGGCTGTCATTTACGTAGTAGAAGCTCGGGAGAATTTTAGAATATTCGTGCAGGTGGCAGGGAGCATTTGGAAAATAAAACTATATGTATATGTTATATGTTATATATGTTTGCACATAGAATTTGGTGGCAGTGAAGCGATAACTGAGGGATAGATGGAGGTAGATATGGGACAATTCAGGGACCATATAGGCAGCTGCTATGGAGAAGAGCTTGCGTCAGCTTTGAGGGGAGTTGGCGGAAGGGATAGCCGGATGGCGCGAAGTAGCTGGGCTTCTGGAAGACTGCAAAAAATGGAAATTTGCGAAACGGCCGAGTCTTTCTTACGCTTCCGGGAGATATCCGACCAAATCCAGGCCGATCAGCCATTTCGCATAACTGAAATAAGGAACGGGGTAAGCAGGCCGTTGACCGCTGACCGTGTCCACAGACCATCTGGATTGGTGTAGGGAGCTTTTGCTTCTTTCACGGTAAAATATCCCCCATCGCCTTCAATCACCAAGACGGCGTTGGTCGGGTTTTTGTAAAGATGCCCTAAAATTTCGCCATTAAACGGAGCGTCTTTCTCTCTCTCTCCCTCTCTTTCTCTCTCTCTCATCCTCTCTCTCTCTCTCTCTCTCTCTCTCTCACTCACAGGCCACTGGGACGCGGCATTTACAAAGCACGCTGATCTGGAGAGCCTCGATGACGTAGCTGACCTGGAAGCGGAAGAAAAAATTTCTGCCAGCCTGCCCTTTCCTAAAGAATCTCTGCTAGCCCTCCCTTTCCTAAAGAATCTCTGCTAGCCCTCCCTTTCCTAAAGAATCTCTGCTAGCCTGCCCTTTCCTAAAGAATCTCTGCTAGCCCTCCCTTTCCTAAAGAATCTCTGCTAGCCTGCCCTTTCCTAAAGAATCTCTGCTAGCCCTCCCTTTCCTAAAGAATCTCTGCTAGCCTGCCCTTTCCTAAAGAATCTCTGCTAGCCCTCCCTTTCCTAAAGAATCTCTGCTAGCCTGCCCTTTCCTAAAGAATCTCTGCTAGCCTGCCCTTTCCTAAAGAATCTCTGCTAGCCTGCCCTTTCCTAAAGAATCTCTGCTAGCCTGCCCTTTCCTAAAGAATCTCTGCTAGCCTGCCCTTTCCTAAAGAATCTCTGCTAGCCTGCCCTTTCCTAAAGAATCTCTGCTAGCCTGCCCTTTCCTAAAGAACCTCTGCTAGCCTGCCCTTTCCTAAAGGATCTCTGCTAGCCTGCCCTTTCCTAAAGGATCTCTGCTAGCCTGCCCTTTCCTAAAGAATCTCTGCTAGCCTGCCCTTTCCTAAAGAATCTCTGCTAGCCTGCCCTTTCCTAAAGAATCTCTGCTAGCCTGCCCTTTCCTAAAGAATCTCTGCTAGCCTGCCCTTTCCTAAAGAATCTCTGCTAGCCTGCCCTTTCCTAAAGAATCTCTGCTAGCCTGCCCTTTCCTAAAGAATCTCTGCTAGCCTGCCCTTTCCTAAAGAATCTCTGCTAGCCTGCCCTTTCCTAAAGAACCTCTGCTAGCCTGCCCTTTCCTAAAGGATCTCTGCTAGCCTGCCCTTTCCTAAAGAATCTCTGCTAGCCTGCCCTTTCCTAAAGAATCTCTGCTAGCCTGCCCTTTCCTAAAGAATCTCTGCTAGCCTGCCCTTTCCTAAAGAATCTCTGCTAGCCTGCCCTTTCCTAAAGAATCCCTGCTAGACTGTCACCTTTCCTCAAGAACCGAAACATTACGTCACAGTCAATTTTCTGAAACTAATAGGCCTTGCCCACCTTAATCTGAAGCATCATATCCAGCGCCGAGTCTCTCAGATCGCTGACGTCTCCAACGGCTAGCGACACCATCAGGTTCATGAGCAGAATCACGGCCACGACCTCGAAGACCACAACGACCAGGGCTGGCAGCCATTGTTTGGTTTCGAGGATGGTATTCGCATCGAGCTGAAAAAGCGGAGGAATTAGCTGATATTGAGAGGTAGTGCCCTCATTACCTCTCCAATCATCATACTCAACGTCTTGGCGATGGCGCGCACGACGATGATTAGCGTCGGAACCGATGATGTGGTATTCTTACCCTAAAATAGGGTGGGTTAGACTTGGCAGCAAGAGAAAGAGAGAGAGAGAGAGAGAGAGCGAGTAAGAGAGCGAGAGAGAGAGAGCGAGAGAGAGAAAGACACTTTCCCGCGTACCTCCTGGTCCTTCTCAACCATTGACCATGGCGTCTCCACAGTTTCACGCATCAGCAGATGGAAGGAAAGCGCAAACGTGACGAGGGTCGGCACCCAAATTGTGCAGACCGGAAAAAAATAGTTTGGCAAAACAAAACGGACAAAACAAAACAATTTTTTTTCCGGAGTATGGGCTTAGAGAATAATGACATTCGAAATGAGGGCGACGACCGCGGTTTCGCAAAGTTCAGGGCTTTATTTAGCACTTACCTTGGCAAAAGACCAGAAAATTCGGGCCATCATGAAGGTATAGATGCCGTAGGGGCTCTTTCGAAGGACGTAGAGGAAGTTGCCCCAGGCCGAGATGATCGTCAATATCGGCAGGATGCGCATGATGACGTTCTAGGTATCTTGAGTTAAGCCGGGCTACCCAGAAATCTCATTGGCTCCGGGTTCCCCGCTGTTTTTTAAGGCCTGGAGGTGCTTCATCGTTTTCGCCGCCACCTTGATCTCCATGTGAAAGTCGTTGGACTCGAAGGCGACCGGCAGCCAAACGTAGCACCCGGTGGTGATATATGTCGCGTAATTCAGGACCAGGCCCGCCACTGCCCAACCGGAACAGCTTTCCTCGATTTGCGCCTTTCTCACCGCTTTGACGGTCTTTAGCGGGATTTATTGAAGAATTCGCTGATCCAAGGCTTACGGTTATGAAAAAGAGAAAAATCACGAAGATGCTGATAATAATCGCTTTGAAGAGCGTCTTCCAGTAGACGTGCCACGATAGCACCACCAAGAAGATGAAGTAGATGATGATATGGAGGGTGTACCAGACGGCGCATTCTGGGAATGGTTTTGTCTTTCGCTAAGGTTGATCATGGGTGCTTGCGGGACCATTACTTCGCCACTGCGCGCTCTCGCTTAGCAAAGACAACTTTAAGCAATTTGAAATATCTTCGAAAACTTACCCAGGAGTCGTTCGTTTACGTAGTTCAACACCATCGGGTGTTTAATCAATGCCCAGTTCTTTTCATCTTTCTGAAATTGCTCTCTCTATCTATCGCTCTCTCTGTCTCTCTCTCGCTCTCTCTCTCTCTCTCTCTGTCTCTCTCTCTATCCTGCGTATAAAAAGGCTAAACTCCAGATAAACCCCCCCAGCCGACCCCCACCTACCGTATCTCGGCTCCCTGTTCATCTACAGGTGTGTAAAGTATACCAAAATACTCGCCACAGCAAGACGAACATTTTGGTATACTTTACACACCTGTAGATAAACAGGGAACCGAGATACAAAAGTTGGGGGCCGGCTGAGGGGGGGGGGGTTATCTGGAGCCTTACCTATAAAAAACAGACAACCAAATTTTTTCATCAGCAACTGACCAATTTCCTCAGCGTTCTCCAGTCGATCACGCCGTAATCGTTTCCAACTCTCTCTAGAGCAGTGGCGTTAGCGCCATCGGCCTCTCCGGGGATGTAGTTGAACTCGTAGCGCCGTGGATTTGCGCCCAGCGTCGTTCGATTGTCGTAGTACTCCAACGTGTTGCTAAACGTGCGGCCTTCGGACAATTTCTTAGGAAGGGTGTTTTTGGCATTTCCCCCGACGGTCGGCTAGATGCGCTCCGGGATTCGTTAACCCGGTTTACGACGTGTTAGCCGCTAGCAGAAGTAAGCAAGAGACGACTAAATATATAGGCGCTGGTGGCCATATTTATCTTTTTTTTCGGCGCAGCTGGATAGCTCCTATCAAATTTTAGGGGCGCCCGGCACCCCCAGGAGCTCAACAGGCCGATGAGGCTTTTTCGAAA
The DNA here is from genome assembly GCA_958295435.1 of Mesorhabditis spiculigera. Taxonomy (NCBI): domain Eukaryota; kingdom Metazoa; phylum Nematoda; class Chromadorea; order Rhabditida; family Rhabditidae; genus Mesorhabditis; species Mesorhabditis spiculigera. The sequence continues at coordinate 644,744 of CATQJA010002639.1, forward strand.
CTCGACAGGATTACGGTAGCAAGGCCGGATCTTAAAAAAATTTGGTAAAGGAAGTTTGGCAGAGGTGTTTTGGGAGCAACATGGATCGGATCCTCCGAACGATTGAGCCGAGCTTTTTTTTCAAAACTTACGGCTCTACAGCTCCATTGGCCGCTCCATTGGCCGCATTCGGCGGCCTGAAACTTTTTTTGATAAAATCAATTCATAAGGCGTGATTAAGTTGACCCGAGCGTATTTTCTTTAAAACGCTACGCAAACAGGCTACGTCAGCGCTTATTTACGTAAAAATCGATGGAGCATGCGTAATAACTCATTTGCGGCTGTGCATAAATTCTGCGAACGCGCGTTTTAGCAAAAACGGCGTTGCAGTGGGGCGCGAAAGATTTTCGATGTGCCAAAAGACGGGTGCAGTTTTTAGACAAATTCGTTAAACCAACGCGACGGCCGGCTGTGGCATGAGCGGACGCCGTGCTGGATCGGCCATGATCCTGAAAAACGTATCGTACCCGGTTGGCAAGAGTAACTCAATACAACAGCAAAATCAATTCTACTAAATCAAGCTATGCAACGCAGCAGTGAGCATTTGCGGAAAATGGCAAAACGCTCGAGCACAAGCTAGGAAACTTTTGGGACGACCCGAAGCACTTCCAATCCCCCATCGACGTGCGTTTTTATCGACCTTCCCCGCGTCTCATTTAAAAATTTTCCTGCTCCCCGGCTCCTCATCAAGTTTTCCACAACATGTGTTTATCAGGGCTTTTCGCGCCCCGGATCATAAAAACGTGTCGGAGTGATGGGCGACAAGCCCTCCCAATCGCCTTAAAAAACGGTTTTAGGGCACCCGCCGGCCGCCCGGGGTCGCCCCGCAATCGAACAAGCAATTCGGCCCCCAGATACTTTTCGTGAAAGCAACACCCGGCATCTAATTTCGACAGATCTATTCTATTTTTATTTTTTCGGATTATGTTCGAGAGATGATTTTGATTGGATTGGTTCTAGCTTGCATAAGTGGGATGAAGGCTAACTCGAAACTATTGGTGCTTAATCGATGTTTCGACAAGATTTCGTTATGGTTTTGTCTCTCAAGTGCGTACAGTGTTTTAGTTATAACTCAAAAATTCCTAGAACCATGTGGCTGTCAGTCTCTGGTTGTGGTGCGTCGGATACACCTCTGGGCAAATTTAGGGACCGATTTGATGTAAGGCGGTCAAATCCGGCGTGTTTTATTTTTTTACGTTTTGTATAACGCGTCCTAGTCCATCTAAAGGCAACAACTTTCGATTAAAAAGTCTGGTTGATCCCTTACATACCCCCGTTAAGGTCCTCCGAAATAGAAAAGAAAAATCCAGCGATGAAAGTGCAAATTTTGACGGGTTTACGGCTATGCCTTAGCATGCAAAATATTTTTGTGCAGTGTAAAATTGGTGGCGACCGATGCACGTTATTTTACCCTATTAAAGAACACCAGGGTTGAAAAGCCGCTTCGCGCCTTTTCAACCCTGGCCCCGTCTAGGCCCCATGATGGCCCTACTTGGCATTATCACACCCGCCTGCCCCGAACAAAAAATGAAAATCACTCGCCCTCCCGTCTTTATATAGGCTCTCTTCACTTCCGGCGTATGCAAATTGATTCCTAACAAAGAGGCCGAGCGAGATTTTGACAAAAACCTATTTTTAATGTCGAAAACAGCTGATTTTGAAAAATCTGATGGGTGTGCATTCGTGTCATGACCATTACGCACCTAATGACGTATCACACATGCCCTTAACTTCTTCCTCTATTGAGATACGACTGGAACATACGGACGGAAGTTGCATGCAAATGCACACACACACACACACACAAACACTATTTTTTTATATATAGTAAGATAAGATATAGTAAGATAACAAAATCGGTGAGATCGCAAAAATTAAATCACTATTAGAAATAGAAATAAAAGACCCAGAGTTATATTAGAAGAAGGCCCTCATATTTAAATTCATGGAAGGATTAAAAGTGCGCCGGTCAACGGCCAGCCTGGCTACAGTATTTGTCCTAACATTCTGAAAACTTTTGCAGCGATTTGTTTCGTTTGTTGCAAAAACTGGCTAAATGCCATTGGCTTTCCCCGAATTTATTTATGCCCCTTTTAGGATTACTGTAGCCAGGCTAGGATAGCCCAGTTTAAAATGAGTTAAGGGGAGAGAGGTAGCTGAAAAAACCACGAATGAACTGCCCGACCAGCTTTATGGAAAAAATTTTCTTGCAACATTTTATCGGGATTGGTGGGCAGCAGGGGTGGCCCGCCCCCTAAGACTTACGGTATCTGCTACAGCCACAAGATTCATGGCGCTTATCAGGCCGAGCGTCGCGAAGCCGGTTTTTCACACGGTTTTTCGTACGAAACCATTGATTTTCTGGATCAGAAAATAGGGGGGAAACGGTGAGCTAAGAAAAGTGGATGGGAAAAGTTACGGTGGTATAAATTCACCTTTCCATAGCTAAATGTGCTATGGAAAAGCCAGAAGTAGGAGTTTGGAGATGTGAAATTCCACTTTTGACAACGCTGCGGCCAATATCTTGCATCGAAAAAATAGTTCCCGGCCCAAATTCCCTCCCGTTTTGTCCGCACTGCCGTTTTGGCAACTGTCGATTGGCCCGGGGGGATCGTCACGAGATTTCCCCGGGGGGTGTAAGATAGTGAGTCACTACCTTCATCGAGATCCGAACATTTACCGGTGTTTATACGCTTTTTGGGGGTTCGTTGGTTCCGGCTCACCACGAGGAGCTCAAAACCCCGATGGGCAGGCTAGCAGAGAAAATTAGGGGAAAGATCCATCCAGGATTTCGTGTGGTAGCGTCTTGAAATAAAATATCGACAGTCAAAATGCCGACCAGCAGGATGCCGAAATTCAAAATGCCGACAGCATACCATTCAAATCGTGATAATAATAATCAGCTTGTCGGCATTCTCGCTGCAAAGGTCACAGCTGTCGGTATTTTCCATTATCGGGATTTTGGCAGGGTATTTTGAATCTCCGTTTTTTCTGGTTTCGATGTTTGACGACCTCGTGACCTTTTCCATATTTTGTTTGTTGGTTTTCCTGGTCAAAAGTCGAAATCCATGAGCGTTTATTGCACTGAGAATTCTTAAGGGGCAGTGTGACGAGGGGAGAGGTAGTGTTTCGACTTCTAGAGATCCAAATATCCGGTCCAGTCCAGTCCGATCAACCATTTTGCGTACCTAAAAACAGCAACTTTCGTTAAAGGATTAAGGGCCAAAATACCGCCTCTGCCATCCATCACGGCTATCATGACTTGGCTTGGCCTCGTCGGCTTCTGGCTGCCAGTTCGGGATGCCGGAATCGGGCGCTTCTTTGAAGACAATCTGGACAAGGAGCGATACAGAGAGAGGGCAAGAGAAAGCGAAAGAGAGAGAAAGAGATAGATAGATAGATAGAGAGAGAGAGAGAGAGAAGAGAGAGAGAGAGAGAGAGAGAGAGAGAGAGAGAGAGAGAGAGAGAGAGAGGGAAAGAGATCGCGAACCTGGCAATCCTCCAAGTGAACCATCTGGTGACGTCCGGCCAGCAGTTCCCTACGAATCCGCACCCGCATCCGCGGATTCGTGAAGTCCAGGCGGTATTTCTAAAATTTGATAGCTTTTCCGGGAAAGCACTTCCTAAATTGTCTCTGCTAGCCTGCCCTAGCCGCTCTTGAGGCTTCTGAACTTCTTGGTCAACTCACATGGTCATTCAATTCGGAAGCGGGGCGTCTGTCAACCGTAGCGTTCCGGAAAGCATTCTTTGACCTCATCAGCGTAAAATAGTGCCCGTCCCGCTCGACGATCAACACATTGTTGGTTTTGCGTTTATGAAGCAGCCCTGGGATTTAGGGTTGGAGAGAGCGAGAGAGAGAGAGAGAAGAGAACGCTACACTCCAACTTACAGCTGTCCGGAAGGGTTTGCGGAAGGACCTGGCTGAATTGTAGGGCCTCGATGACAGAGCTGACCTGAAAGTTAATGTTTAGCTGCGCCTCTTTCTCCTCTTTCTCTCTCTCTCTCTCTCTCTCTCTCTCTCTGTCTCTCTCTCGCTCTTTCTCTCTATATCTCTATGTCTCTCTCGCTATCTCTCGCTCTCCTACCTTAATCTTGAGCAACTTGTCCTGAGCAGAGTTCCTGAGGTCACTGACGTCTCCAACTGCCAGCGACACCATCAAGTTCATCAGCAGGATGACGGTGATGATCTCAAAGGCGAGTACGAGGATCGAGGGAATCCACTGGCGAGTGCCGAGGATGTCGTTGGCATCAACCTGAAAAATATTGGATGTGGTAGATGGAGAGAGAGAGCGAGAGAGAGAGAGAGAGAGAGAGAGAGAGAGAAAGAGACAGAGAGAAACCAAGCGGTATCTACCTCTCCAATCATCATCGTCGACGTCTTAGTAATCGCCTGAAGGACGACAAACAGCTTCTGCACCATCGTCGAGTTGGTGTCCTGAAAAATGGTCATCTACCGTAGCATGTTGTTAGTCTTAAACTCAAGCTTATTCTAAAGCTTAGGCTTGGATGCTCCTAAAGAATCTCTGCTACTCACCCTCTCCACGCTAATCCAAGGCTCGATTCCAGAATCCCTCATGATCAGATGGAAGGCAAAGGAAAACGCGATCAACGTCGGGATCCAGATTGTTGCGATCTGAAAGTATGCCGAGCTTGAGAAAGCTGATGCTCGACTCACATGTCCAAACGATCGCAGGATCCTGACCATCATAAATATGTAGATGCCGTAGGGGCTTTGGCGCAGAATGTACAGGAAGTTGACCCAGGCTGAGATGATGGCCACGATCGGGAGAAACCAGAGGACGACGTGCTGGAATTGGAGGTCGTTTTTCAAAGAATCTCTGCTAGCCTGCCCTTTCCTCAAGAATCTCTGCTAGCCTGCCCTTTCCTAAAGAATCTCTGCTAGCCTGCCCTTTCCTAAAGAATCTCTGCTAGCCTGCCCTTTCCTAAAGAATCTCTGCTAGCCTGCCCTTTCCTAAAGAATTTCTGCTAGCCTGCCCTTTCCTAAAGAATCTCTGCTAGCCTGCCCTTTCCTAAAGAATTTCTGCTAGCCTGCCCTTTCCTAAAGAATCTCTGCTAGCCTGCCCTTTCCTAAAGAATCTCTGCTAGCCTGCCCTTTCCTAAAGAATCTCTGCTAGCCTGCCCTTTCCTAAAGAATCTCTGCTAGCCTGCCCTTTCCTAAAGAATTTCTGCTAGCCTGCCCTTTCCTAAAGAATCTCTGCTAGCCTGCCCTTTCCTAAAGAATCTCTGCTAGCCTGCCCTTTCCTAAAGAATTTCTGCTAGCCTGCCCTTTCCTAAAGAATCTCTGCTAGCCTGCCCTTTCCTAAAGAATCTCTGCTAGCCTGCCCTTTCCTAAAGAATTTCTGCTAGCCTGCCCTTTCCTAAAGAATCTCTGCTAGCCTGCCCTTTCCTAAAGAATCTCTGCTAGCCTGCCCTTTCCTAAAGAATTTCTGCTAGCCTGCCCTTTCCTAAAGAATCTCTGCTAGCCTGCCCTTTCCTAAAGAATTTCTGCTAGCCTGCCCTTTCCTAAAGAATCTCTGCTAGCCTGCCCTTTCCTAAAGAATCTCTGCTAGCCTGCCCTTTCCTAAAGAATCTCTGCTAGCCTGCCCTTTCCTAAAGAATCTCTGCTAGCCTGCCCTTTCCTAAAGAATCTCTGCTAGCCTGCCCTTTCCTAAAGAATCTCTGCTAGCCTGCCCTTTCCTAAAGAATCTCTGCTAGCCTGCCCTTTCCTAAAGAATCTCTGCTAGCCTGCCCTTTCCTAAAGAATCTCTGCTAGCCTGCCCTTTCCTAAAGAATTTATGCTACTTACCTTAACTTCCGGGTGATAATCATCGTATCTGAACAGCGTGGGCAGCCAAACATACGCAAACGTGACGAGGTAGGTGAGAAAGTTGAAGAACAGGGCAACAGCTGACCACTTGGACACGCCGGTCGAGATCTGGACCTTCATGGCGGTCTTGACGAACTGAAAAAAACGTGGTACTGCGTTTTAAAGGGCCGTTGAAGCCATAGGTACCTCGATCTCCGGTAGGTACTTTATTTTTCATCCTTCAATTTTTTAACCGGTTTTAAAGGACCCTAGAAGGCATCAAGCCCTTTCCAGACCCGTGCTCGTGGCCAGTCGGTCCCGCCCTGGTCGCCAGATGCTAATTTCCGGTCCCCTTTAGTCCATGACAAATAGCGAGCCCCGATCCGAATTGCTGTCCGGATTTCCTGTTATTTGGATCGTCGCGTAGCTGGGAAAATTGCACGCGAAACGGGTTCAAAAGCAGGTCTTGGAGCTTACAAAATCGATGAATTACGATTTGACGGCTTGATCGAACTTTGTTCATTTGATATCCCTCTTACCATCATAAACACGAAAAATGCCAGATAGGCCGTGATGAGGAGGTCCTTGTAGAACGATCTCGAGAAGACGTGCCAAGAGAGAAGGAGGAGGAAGGAGAAGTAGGCAATGATGTGGAATGTGTACCAACTGGACATATCTGAAACGAAGGGCTGGTTAGAGGACTAGCAGAGATTCTTCAGGAAAGGGCAGGCTAGCAGAGATTCTTTAGGAAAGGGCAGGCTAGCAGAGATTCTTTAGGAAAGGGCAGGCTAGCAGAGATTCTTTAGGAAAGGGCAGGCTAGCAGAGATTCTTTAGGAAAGGGCAGGCTAGCAGAGATTCTTTAGGAAAGGGCAGGCTAGCAGAGATTCTTCAGGAAAGGGCAGGCTAGCAGAGATTCTTTAGGAAAGGGCAGGCTAGCAGAGATTCTTTAGGAAAGGGCAGGCTAGCAGAGATTCTTCAGGAAAGGGCAGGCTAGCAGAGATTCTTTAGGAAAGGGCAGGCTAGCAGAGATTCTTTAGGAAAGGGCAGGCTAGCAGAGATTCTTTAGGAAAGGGCAGGCTAGCAGAGATTCTTTAGGAAAGGGCAGGCTAGCAGAGGTTCTTTAGGAAACCGAAAAAACCTCGAAAAACTTACCCAACAGTCTCTCATTAACATAATTCAACACCATCGGATGCCGGATGACGCCCCACTTCTTTTGGTCTTTCTGAAAAGACACTTTTGGCTTCCTCGCTCCTTTAGAACCAAGTACCGTACGTCGGGAAGGTTTTTAAGAGTAATGGATCTTACTTACGAGTTCTTTAAGCCGTTGCCAATTGATAATCTCCCGGCTAGCGCCCTCCTTGGTGTAGTCGAAGTAGAAGCACACCTTCTCCTCCTCATCATCGTGATAGACGCGAGAGCGCGCATTATAGAATTCCAGGGTGTTTCTGGAAGTTTCAATTTTTAAAGGGAGCGTGACATTCGATTTTACTAGAATTCCTAGCTCTAAGCCTTAAAAGAGGGAGTTACAAAGTGATTATGGCTTTGCGAAGACTTACGGATTTTCCTGGTTTACCAACAACTTCTGCTTCTGGGCCTCGACCTCTTCTGGAGAAGCCATTCTGAAAAATGGGCATGGTAATTGAGCAGAAAATAGGGTGAGCTAGCAGAGCTTTTGTAAGGAAAACAATTTCGTGCTCTAACCCCATGTTTTCGGACAAAGGATTGCCGCGTAGCCCATGCCGTCGTCGACCTCAAAAATAAACAACGGGCCCGCGAATGGGCATGCAAATTAGCTGGGGTCCGTTTCGGGGGTGTCAGCTAGAGAGAGAGAGAGAGAGAGAGAGAGAGAGAGAGAGAGAGAGAGGGAGGGAGACACAAAAAATGCGCCCATTTACAGCCCCTACCCTCGTCCACCCTACCCGGCCAGCTGCACGCCCCCAAAAAAAGGATGAAAAATAGGCGATTTCATGAGCCGCGTCATACCAGATTCCACAAATGGTCTCTGTTAGCGCCCCTTAGGCTTTTGGGGAGGCCTAAAAAAGAGGAAAAGCCTTAAAACACTGCCTGTCCTTGCCGCTAACCACAAAAAAAAACTGGTAATTACTTGAAACTCTGAACCCCGTATCAGTTAACTGGCCCCCAACGAAAATTTTGGGCGCTAAAAACAAGTCGAGCACTTTCTTTTTCCGTGTTTACAGGTTTGCTTTGGGCTTATCAGATTCAAAATGGTGTCTAAAACTAAAATAAGCAACCGGGAAGCGAGCAGAGGTCATTTGGGAAAATAAAGGGTCGGCTCTGAATTCTCGGCACCTTGAAAAAGATCAGCAGTGATTCTTTAGGATGGGGAGGCTGGCAGAGATTTCTTAGGAAAAGGCAGGCTAGCAGCGATTCTTTAGGAAAGGGCAGGCTAGCAGAGATTCTTTAGGAATGGGCAGGCTAGCAGAGATTCTTTAGGAAAGGGCAGGCTAGCAGAGATTCCTTAGGAAAGGGCAGGCTAGCAGAGATTCTTTAGGAAAGGGCAGGCTAGCAGAGATTCTTTAGGAAAGGGCAGGCTAGCAGAGATTCTTTAGGAAGGGGAGGCTAGCAAAGATTCTTTAGGAAAGGGCAGACTAACAGAGATTTTTTGGGAACCTTGTGTGCTTGTTTTAGTCTTGCTAAAATAACAACAACAAACAGGACACGGCTTCCAAATTTTAGGGAAACCCGACCGGGTGGCCAGTAACCTGGGGGCATCCACCGCGGGAGAGAGAGAGAGAGAGAGAGAGAGAGAGAGAGAGAGAGAGAGAGAGAGAGAGAGAGAGAGGAACGAAAAGCCCGTTTCGAAGCAAATTGTGACCACCCGGAGGGCAGCGAGGCCATATTACAGCCGACCCTGGCCGCCCCAGCCCCGAGTAATCAGAGGGTATTCAGAAATGAGCGAATTTCCGACGGGCCAGGGCAGGTTGGCAGAGACCCTTTAGGAAAGGGAAAACCAGCAGAGATCGTTTAGAAAATGAGGGAGTCGTCTGAAATGCCAACCGAAATTAGATCATTTTGGGGGGCTGTTCGGAGGTGTGGAGTGTACTCGAATTGGGGGATGAAACGACTGAATATGTGGGTCCGTTTCGAGTGTTTGGCAAACAAACAATATCGAGGCCATTATGGATTCAAAACGGGGCCAATATTTTCCCAAATGACCTCTGCTAGCCTGCCCTTTCCTAAAGAATCTCTGCTAGCCTGCCCTTTCCTAAAGAATCTCTGCTAGCCTGCCCTTTCCTAAAGAATCTCTGCTAGCCTGCCCTTTCCTAAAGAATCTCTGCTAGCCTGCCCTTTCCTAAAGAATCTCTGCTAGCCTGCCCTTTCCTAAAGAATCTCTGCTAGCCTGCCCTTTCCTAAAGAATCTCTGCTAGCCTGCCCTTTCCTAAAGAATCTCTGCTAGCCTGCCCTTTCCTAAAGAATCTTTGCTAGCCTGCCCTTTCCTAAAGAATCTCTGCTAGCCTGCCCTTTCCTAAAGAATCTCTGCTAGCCTGCCCTTTCCTAAAGAATCTCTGCTAGCCTGCCCTTTCCTAAAGAATCTTTGCTAGCCTGCCCTTTCCTAAAGAATCTCTGCTAGCCTGCCCTTTCCTAAAGAATCTCTGCTAGCCTGCCCTTTCCTAAAGAATCTCTGCTAGCCTGCCCTTTCCTAAAGAATCTTTGCTAGCCTGCCCTTTCCTAAAGAATCTCTGCTAGCCTGCCCTTTCCTAAAGAATCTCTGCTAGCCTGCCCTTTCCTAAAGAATCTCTGCTAGCCTGCCCTTTCCTAAAGAATCTCTGCTAGCCTGCCCTCTCCTAAAGAATCTCTGCTAGCCTGCCCTTTCCTAAAGAATCTCTGCTAGCCTGCCCTTTCCTAAAGAATCTCTGCTAGCCTGCCCTTTCCTAAAGAATCTCTGCTAGCCTGCCCCCCAGTATATCCAAAAATAACGATACCCAGTGTGGCGATCAATGTATGGCCAGTCAGTCTAGCGGTCCCCTTTTTCAGTCTCCCTCTTCCTCTATGCCGTGTGTCCTATTCGGAATTTCTATGCCTGTCCGTCGGTCGGTCTCTCTGTCCGTTTGTATGAATACAGCGAGTTGACACAGCGGTCCCGACAGCTCAACCCAACCCGGGCCATACACAATTATCAACGGGTACGGGATAGGCTTGGTATCTGGTTGGATGATTTAAAGGCATTGGAAAGTTAAGAGAAGCAATTTTTCGCAAAGAATCACTGCTAGCCTGCCTATTAACGTTTATGCATTTATATCATCTTTTTAGATGGAATAAATCGGAAGCACTTAACAGGGCTGGGAAGTCAAGGGGAGGAGTTCTCCGCAAAAAATCACTGCTAGCATGCCCTTTCCTAAAGCATCACTGCTAGCCTGCCAATCTACTTACCTCCATTTCGGGTCCCACGGAGGTATTTTCATAGAAGTAACTTCACGAAATGAAGACACCCGATTCCCACTTTCCAACTAACTGGTTTGAAAGGCGGCGATTAAAGAGTTTTTTGCCCCTCCCCCAAAAGCCCGTGGCACTTGATAAGAGCGTATTCAGATGTCAAATAGGAAACAGTATTTGCGATGCTGAGCTTCTTTCAGGGCTATCTAGCAACGATTCTTTAGGAAGGGCAGACTAGCAGATATTCTTTAGGAAAACGAAAATACTAATGCCTGTGGGTGATGACAGCCTAGGGCTATGGCCCTCGATTCTGATGCGTGTGGGGGGTTATACGGGGATGCCACGAGTAATTAGGGTGAGTGCCCTCCAGGGGGTATTCAGGGATTTGGGCATGGACGATGACAATAAGCCGATCAACAACCCGCATATAAATAGGTGGTGGGCGGCGGCTAGCAGTGATCATTTGAGCAAATGGCAGGCTAGCAAAGTTTCTTTAGGAAAGAGCAGGCTAGCAGGGATTCTTTGGAAATCCGCTGCGCCTTTGAAAATAATCGATGTTGCGGGACCTACTGCCCCCGAATTGGTCTCACCACTGCAGTGTTGTTGGGTCCCGGAGAAGATCACATTTCGTTTAGGGGACGGGAAGGGACCCCTCCAAACACGTTTAGGGGAGTGAGGGCAGAGGCGGGTGCTTAGGCGTCAATCGGAAATGTTGCGAGGGCGGGCAGGCTAGCAGCGATACTTTAAGAAGGACAGGCTAGCAGTGTTTATTTGGGAATGGACAGGCTAGCAGACACTCTTTAGGAATTAGCAGAGATTTTTTGGGATTGGAATTGTAGTCTTAGGGCTGATGGCGGGCTAGCGGAGGTAATTTAGGAAATCGACGTGCGGGCAAGCTAGCAGAGGTAGGCCGGAAGCCAAGGTTAGCGGAAGAGAAGTTGTACGAAAGGTGCACTTCCTGAAGTACCGACGCCTTCAGGCATGCTAGCAAAGATTCTTTGAGGAAGTAGTGGACCAGGGCAAGCTAGCAGAGATCTTTTAGGATGGGCACTAGGTCCAATTTTGGTCAGAAACAAGAGAATTAGAGAAAAACACACTACCCTACTCGGCATTAGGCCCCATCCGTAGCCTAGTAAATGAGGGTAGCAGGGGGGATGGGTATTTCGGGGGCTTAAAGCCTTTTACTGGGGGCTTCCAGGGGGGAGGTCTATAGCCAGAGGGCACAAGAATCGACGATGCATGAGTGGCTTCGGAAGCCATTCTAGGGGGGAGGGTAGAAGGGGAATGGGAAACCCATCAACCCATCCAGAAATTGGGACCCCGGAAAACAAATCGAATTTTGGGGTAGGCTAGCAAGGATTTTTTAGGAAAGGGCAGGCTAGCAGATATTCTTTAGGAGAGGCTAGCGGTGATCATTTGAGAAGCTCTACAGTTTTTCGAAACCTTTGACGAAGTGAAAAAGACAAAAAAAACACTCTGTCGGCCCCTTTAAAGGGGGCGTACAATGGCAATTCCCGGAACGACAGCGGTGGGTGGCCCCTCCCCGCTAAATGGGCAATTTATAGGGGTTGCCAAATTGCGGCATCCCCTTCCCCGAGTTTCCTTTCGGCAACTTTTACCGCAAGGCCACCCAGGAGGCGGTACCTCGCTTAAGAATCCATGTTTAAACCCTGAAATTCGTCTCGTATAGTATTGAATCTCGCTTATAGGATAGGATTCCGGAATCCGAAAATGACAGAAGCTGTCAGGCGCCAGAATCGGAAATTGGACGTGGAGAGGGGTGACGATTCGGAAATGGCTTCCTATAATGGGAGACGGGAGGAGATGGATATAATTGTGGAAAGAGAGAGGGGTAAAGAGAGAGAGAGAGAGAGAGAGAGAGAGAGAGAGAGATGAACCTTGAGCCTAATTTCCAGGTTTTCTACTACCCTGCCCTTTCCTAAAGAATCACTGCTAGTCTGCCATTTCCTAAAGAGTCTCTGCTAGCCTCCCCTCTTCTCTCTATCGCAACTCCAATCTATTCCTCCCCCTCAGGCATCATTTCCCATCGTTTCCCCTCGAAAAAAGAACAATGCATCATCGCAAAGAAAGGAAAATGAGCACGAGAACGTGCTCACCACTTTCGGACACCCACTTTGCCGGTCCTCCTCCCCAATGGCACTCTATTTATTCTTTTTCTGGTGTTTTCTAATTTATTCCCCGGTTTGCCGGGCTCAGTTTCATCCGTTTAACTTGCAGGTAGCTTTCCTAAATAATCTCTGCTAGGCTGCCAAATTTCTAGGCACAGTTGAACGCCATTTTTCAACCAGCTTTTGCGTTTCCGGCGTCGTTCCAGTTCCCGAACGGGTAGGTAGATGTTTTTTGCGTTTTTACATAATCATTCCTGGTCTTTCTACTGTCACACTCCCTTTAAAACTAATTTTCTATCGATTTTCAGTTTTCAATCGCTCCCGTCAGCTTCAACCACTCCACCTCAACTCCAGCAAGCTCTTGCTCAGAGTTTTGGAGCCACCCAAGCTCGCCAAACTGCCGAAGCTACACCAGCAAGTCAATCCGAAGTTTCTGGCTTCGAGTGGACCGATTCCGAGCAGATACTCGCGCCGTACGACTTGAATATACCGACGCTGAGGCCAGTGGCTGATACCAGGTCGGTTTTTAGCGGTGATCAAATGGTCTCTGCTAGGTCTCTGCCTTTCCTAAAGAATCTCTGCTAGCCTGCCCTTTCCTAAAGAATCTCTGCTAGCCTGCCCTTTCCTAAAGAATCTCTGCTAGCCTGCCCTTTCCTAAAGAATCTCTGCTAGCCTGCCCTTTCCTAAAGAATCTCTGCTAGCCTGCCCTTTCCTAAAGAATCTCTGCTAGTCTGCCCTTTCCTAAAGAATCTCTGCTAGCTGCCCTTTCCTAAAGAATCTCGGCCAGCCTGCCCTCTAAAATTTGTCGTTTCAGCCCGATTTCCGCCTCGCTCCAAACAACCACCATGTTCTCACTTCGTCGATACCTCGAAACTCGAGACGCAGCCCCGGTGGTGCTCCCAAAAATTGATTTTATGGAGGATGAGTAGGGTTAAGCTAATTTTAATGATTGTATTCTCTTAAAGGAACTTTCAACACTGAAAAACCGACTCTCAAGATATATATTTTGTATGATAAGTTTAGAAATTTGATGACTGCTCTAAATGGACGTTTAAAAGCTACCAAAATTCCTTTTTTATGCGTATTTTAGTAATGTGTACATTTACGGGTTTCTAGAATTTTATTGCTTTAAAAATTGATTTTTACTGTATTTAAAAAGCTATGTGTTTTGAAATTGCAACGATAAAACTTTATCCACAACTGTCGAAACAATCCAATGCATAAAATTCAAGTAAAGTAAATCGAGGAAACATCCGGAAACGAGACATTTTGTTAAGGCATTTCAGTGTGGTGCGGGTTGTTGACTAAATTCAGTGCAGGGGGAAAGCTATGTAAGAACAGCACAAAGCAAAGAAAAAGGAAGCTGGCGGTGGTTTAAACCTAGGCTAAGCTTAAGCTAAGCCTAAGCTGAGCTTAGGTCTAAGCCTAAGCTAAGCCTAAGCCAAGCCCAATCCAAGCCTAAGCTAATCCTAAGCTAAGCCTAAGCTAAGCCTATGCAAAGCCTATTTTTAGCCCCAGCCAAGCCTAAGCCTGAGCTAAGCCTAAGCTAAGCCCATGCCAAAGCTAAGCCAAGTATAAGCTAAGCCTAAGCTAAGCCTAAGCTAAGCCTAAGCTAAGCCTAAGCCAAGCCTAAGCTAAGCTGAAGCTAAGCCTAAGCTAAGCGAAGCTAAGTCTAAGCCAAGCCTAAGCTAAGCCTAAGCTAAGCCGAAGCTAAGCCTAAGCTAGGCTAAAGCCAAGCCTAAATTAACCTAAGCCAGACCTAAGCCTAGGCTAAGCTAAGCCTAAGCTAAGTCTAAGCCTTAGCCAAGCCTAAAGTACGCCGCCAGCCTATCAAAATTAAGTAAGATTTTGGAGCGGAAAAAATGCCAAATAGAGAGAGTCTTTCGTGGTGTCGTAGTGGTTTAAAGGGAGGGTGACAGGTGAGAAGCGGGGGTAGACAGGCAGAGAGAGAGAGAGAGAGAGAGAGAGAGATAGAGTGAGAGAGGGGGAGAAAAGCAATTTTTGTACATATAGGTGGAGGAAAATTCGAGGTTTAAAGGGATCGGCAAGGCAGGGCTTACATACCAAAATCTAAAAGATTGCCTTGCCGGTCCCTTTAAAACGCGGAAAGCCATGGAAATCATCAAATTTTCATAAATCCAAAAACAATCAAGCTATCACAAATCTCGGATATTTAAAAATAAAACAAAAACACATAAAAACACATTTCTAAAAAAATTCCTGATGATTTTTTTCGGGCGGGTACTGTACTTTAGGGTATACACTATATTACTGTCTACTCTCTAAAACTTTTTAGACTAGATTTTAATTAGGGGGTGATTTTGCGTTGGGTACAGCACAATTTTGGCGCCTATATTCACAGCATAAAGGGGAAAAAATGGGAATTGGACATTTTAAAGGGCCATTGAAGTCCGAAATCTCATTCGCAACCTGCCAAAGGGGGCGTGGCCTATTCTTTGCCTTCCCAACTCCTTTAAAACGCCTCTCAAGTCTCCACTTCTGAAGATAGCGCCTGGCCGGACGGGGGTAGCATCTCGCGGATACGGTACCGATCCCGCAGTACGTCACGCACGTCGTGTTGCTGAAAAAAATGGATCTTTGAGAGGGCATGCTAGCAGGGGTTCTTTAGGAAACCAGGCTAGCAGAGATTCTTTAGGAAAGGGCAGGCTAGCAGAGATTCTTTAGGAAAGGGCAGGCTAGCAGAGATTCTTTAGGAAAGGGCAGGCTAGCAGAGATTCTTTAGGAAAGGGTAGGCTAGCAGAGATTCTTTAGGAAAGGGCAGGCTAGCAGAGATTCTTTAGGAAAGGGCAGGCTAGCAGAGATTCTTTAGGAAAGGGCAGGCTAGCAGAGATTCTTTAGGAAAGGGTAGGCTAGCAGAGATTCTTTAGGAAAGGGCAGGCTAGCAGAGATTCTTTAGGAAAGGGCAGGCTAGCAGAGTTTCTTTAGGAAAGGGCAGGCTAGCAGAGATTCTTTAGGAAAGGGCAGGCTAGCCGAGATTCCTTAGGAACTCACCCTTCCGGCCATATACTCCAAAAACGGTATCAGCGCCAGCAGCTCGGTGTCCCGTTGGTCTTGGAACCACGACTCGATCGGGATGCCGTTGTCGATCTGAAGCATCGGGTTTTAAAGGGGCTGGAAAGGCAGAAAATCTATGAAAATCCAGCCCAGAAATGCCGAAAATTTACCTGGTATGCAAAGGATTGTGGGGAGTTGTCAATGATGATGGTTTTGGAGAGATCTCGGCCGAGGATGGAGAGGTCCTGAAAGGAACAGATTCCGTAATCGATTGTAAGGTAAGGCTAGCAGAGATAATTGAGGATCCCTTTGATTTTTGCTTGCAAATGATCCCTGCTAGCCTACCTGTTCCTAAACAATCTTTGCTAGCTCGCCCTGTTGATCACCCATCACTTACCTTGACATAATTCCCAAAAACGCTGACACAATGCTCCCGGAATAGCCGATGCCGGACTAGCTTCTTTCCAGGGTCCAGTAGGTTCTAAAACAGCAAGTTCACAGTATTGCCGCGTAGCATACCATCAATTTATCGGCGTATATCCGCTTGCTGGCGGTGAAGAGGATGATCTCGTAGGAACGGGCCAGCCGCTCGAGGAATTCATGGAGATGCGGCCGTATCCGGACGTACACCTGGAAAACGGATTCCTCAATTGTCAATGCTAGGCTGCCTTTTTCTAAAGGATCTCTGCTAGCCTGCCCTCTCCTCAAAAATCTCTGCTAATGCGGCCCGACGATACTCACCTCATAAGTACTGTTCTGAAACGTCACGGGGAACATCAGCGACGCGTCCGCCAGCGGCGTCAGCGAGCAGTGCACCAGCGTCTCGTCCAGATCGAGCACCAGTGAGAATTCAGGGGTGGAGCGGGTCCTGACGGGAAGGGCAGGGCACCGGAATCTCATCGCGTCGGTGAGGGGCGGCATGTTGGCGAGCATGAGGCGCCTGGCAAAGGGGCTACTGTAAGAGGCGAATTCCCAAAGAATCTCTGCTAGCCTGTGCTTTCCTAAAGATTCTCTGCTAGTTACCCCCAACTTACGAGTCCATGTCCAGCTGCACCGGGCTCTTCACCCATCCATACTCAGGCTCAGATTCCACATGATTCCTCTTTACGCACGGGCCCGGCTCGGCGGCCTGGTAGATCAGAGGGCCGTCGGTCTAAAGCATATTTTTAACTTTGCTGGCAGGTTAGCAGAGGCCATTTAGGAAAATTTCGGTATAAAAAAATACCGTATCCACCGGCTCGGGCGGCCGAAGTACATCTACGGCGGCCATCCGGTCCGCTTTGCGCTTCATCTACGTGGCATTTGGACCACTGAAATTAGGAGTTACTTTACTTGGGCGTTGAAGGATTGAAAAAAGGAGAAAAATGAGTAAGGCGTCCACAAGAATCTCTGCTAGCCTGCCATTTCCTAAAGAATTTCTTCTAGCATGCGAAAGAACGAGAGAGAGTGAGTGAGAGCGATAGAGAGAGAGCGAGAAAGGGAGAGAGAGACAGAGAGACAGAGAGCGAGAGAGAAAGCGAGATAGAGAGTGAGAGAGAGAAAGAGAGACAGAGAGAGAGAGAGCAAGAGAGAGAGAGAGAGAGAGAGAGAGAGCGAGAGAGAGAGAAAGAGAGCCGAGAGCCCAGTAGCGATATCGAGTTTTTACGCGTCCATGACTCATCCGCCACCTCCCGCGCCCGACTTCCGAGTGAGGTCAAACTTGGCGCCCGAAATGGCTTTTGTCCGTCGTATTTCGAGGCTTTTTTCGGGGGACAGGTTCGCACGCGACTACGCAAAACAACAAACAACAGCCCCACCCACCCCACAGCCGTTATCGGCCCCGAAAATAGGTGCAAACAATTTTTTTGGCGGTCAGCCAGCTGGTGGCTGAAGGGAAATGTGGCAGGACAGGATTTAAAGGCATGGCAGGCTAGCAGAGATTCTTTAGGAAAGAAAAGGCACGATTATCTAGCAGAGATCATTTCGGTATTCAACGGCAGGCCAGCAGAGATTCTTGAGGAAGCGACCTTAAAAACAGCCGCACAAATTCGGCAAACTAGCTGAGAGCATTTGCAGCAAACTAGCAGAGAATCTTTAGGAAAAATTTTGGAAGACCGATCCAGGTCCAAAAACGTCCAAGACAAACTAAAAAATCGTTTCGGGAAGCTAATCCCGTCTCTAGTTTCGAATATGGTTGCGTAACCGGTGGGCGGGGTTAAAGGGGCCATAAAGTGACGCCCCGTAGGGGGGAGGAGCCGTGAAAAAACAGGGACAACCGGCTGGCAGCCAGTGCGAACAACATTGAAACGGCCGGGCAGGCGGGCGGGCGCTTTGCTTGGTGTGTGTCGGCGCGCGGGGGGCGATCAATGGATGGGACACAACCCGAAGGGAAAAAGGGGGCGGGGCTTGGCGAGGAGCCGAGTTGAGGGTATGACTCTTTGGTGTCTCTCGTACATCTGCACTCTCTCATACTTCTCTGCGCCCTCTCTCCCCAACTCGCTCTCTCACTCTCTCTCTCTCTCTCTCTCTCTCTCTCTCTCTCCCCAGGAGCCCCGAAAAACTCTGCCATCTCCCCCCTATACCTTATCTCTCCGTCTCTCTCGCTCTCTTGCTCCATTTTTCTCTGCCGTCTCTCTCAGCTTCCCACTCTCTCATGCGGATATCTACCGTCAGTGTTCTCTAGCGGAATCCCACGAAACTTAGCCCCTCCCTCTCATCTTCTGCACCCTCCTGGGAGGAGTGTTCTCGACGCTGGGATTTTCCGGGCTGGGTCGAGCTACTAGGAGTTAAAGGTACGAGCATGTCAAGTTTTAAGAGATAGGCTAGCAGAGATTCTTTAGGAAAGGGCAGGCTAGCAGAGATTCTTTCGGAGGCAAGCGAGCAGGGATTCTTGGCAGCCTGCCAAAAGGTCTGAAATTGCATGAGCGCCTTACTTCCAGAATTCAATGGATAAACGTCTGAATTTTGACGCCAATCTCTATAGACATGCAAAACACCTGTGCGAAACTCACAAGCGGCCATTTCCATCTTATAAATACTCACCACTCTGATTTTACCGATTCTATCCCCTGAAACACTCGGATATGCCATTCTACCGTACCCTCTTCCTCATCGCGGTCATGCTCCTTGGAGTTCTGTAGGTTTTCGAGGCTTTCAAGCGAAAATTGAACTCGCAATTTTTCTGTATCTTGTTTCCCTGATTGTTGGTAAGCTGTCTCAATTTATAGTAGTTTTTCAAACAGCTTAACTCAGCCCTAATTAAATAAGTCTAAATCAGCCCTATTCCATTCGGATTCTATTTTAGAGCCAAGAACCGGAAGCACGGCTACGCCATCCCGCACGACTACAAGGCCAACGGGAAGCTGAGGGGCTGACCGTACAAAATCTTTTATTGTGCTGATAAAGTTCAAGTTTGTTAATTGTGCATGAAAATACTGTACAAATGCGATAAGCACCAATTTATTCAAGTGAAACACAAAATTATGGCCGCAGCTCGTGGGTCCAGGTGGCCTTGCCGGAGACGCTGAGGTGGCAGGCGCCGCCGATGCAGCCTAAATTCGTTAAAATCATCTTCCTAAAATCCTAAAATCTTGGTTGCTCTTTGAGCGCGGACAAGCAGAGGTAATTTAGGAATTTCTAACACTAACAAATGCACAAAAATGCTTTTCCAAAAAAGGATACTGCTAGCTTGCCCAGTTGAACGCCAAAAATTGCCTTCCAACTACCTCTATTAACGTCGAGCATCTCGAGGAAGATGATCTCATTGCTGCCCGACTTCAGGTAGTTCGGGTCGACGTAGATCGACAACTAAAACGGGGGTGTAGATTTCGAAATTGCTCGGATTTTCGCCTTTCCGGGCGAAGTTTTTGAGTTTTACGGTTTAGATGAGAGTCCTTGAGGATTCTAGGCGCCGACGTCAAATACGCCTCAACGTCGCTACCGTACCCACCTGCGGCCCTATACTCCAGTACCGTCCGATGTTGTTCCCGTTGACGAACAGGACACCACGGCCCCAATTCTCGAACGAGATGTGCACAGGGGTTTCAGACGACAAGGAAGGCAAGTTCAGGTATCCGCGGTAGAGCCCTGCGCCGTAGTTCTGGACAAGCCTTCAATTTAGCGCTGAACGATGCCTAAATTACCCCTAGCCTTGGGCCCATGCCACCGAGGAGCCGGATGTTGGCCTCGGTGAAAACGGCCGTGACTAATTCCTTGTCGTCAACGGCCGTGCCCTGAAACAACGCAAAGGATCTCTTTGTTAGCCCCTTGAACATAGAGTGAGTGATATTGGCTAGCGAATGGAACGTCGCTTACCCATTTCGAGTTCTTCGACGGATAGTTGATCCGTCCAGTGTTCTCGACACACCAATAGTCATCGCCGTAACAATAAGTTTGGCCGTAGGACTGTGCGGCCAGCATTTCACAGGTGTGACCAGAGCGGCTATGGTAGCACAGCGTGCCGAACGGGAGTCCGCAATCCGCGAAGGTGCCGCACTTTGTTGGGACCAGGACGGCGAGCTGGAAAAGGAGATGGTGATTGCGAGAAGGAAAGCGAGAGAGAGAATGAGAGAGAGAGAGAGAGAGAGAGGGAGGGAAGGAGGGAGGGAGAGAGAGAGCGAGCGAGAGAGAGAGGTAGAGAGAGAGTGAGAGAGAGACGAAGCGAGCAAGGAGACGGCAAAGATTGAAACCGAGAAACCTACCTGATCAATCACCTGTTGTATCGTGATAGCCTGTACGACGGGCACCGTCAATGCCCACGGTGCTCTAGTTCTAGGCCGATCGAGACTGTAACGTCTTGGATCCTTGAAAATACACATGGTTACTGTACCCTCCCGCCGCTCGGTCAATGGCACTTCTCAACGCGTACCACAGAGGGCGCAGCGTGCCGTCCTCGCGTATCGGAGCACCGTAGTCGTAGGATTGGAGCACCTACGCAGCTTGACAATGCAACTTAAAATTCGTACCGGGTAATCGTCATGCGCTCCGTTCCAATACCCTGGATTCGTACCACCGTAGGCCATGTAGAAACTGTAGCTGATGTTCAATTCACGCATCCACCTGAAAAAGGTATCTCGATATTTCTCCCTCTCGTCTCTCTCGTCTTTCTCTCTCTCTCTCTCTCTCTCTCTCGTCTCTCTCTCACACTATTTTCCGCTCTCTCTCTCTATCTCTCTTCCCCTCTATCTCTCACTGTCTCTCTCTCGCATGCTCTCTCTCACTCTCTCTCCCTCTCTCTTTCTCTCACTCTCTCACTACTCACTTGGCTCCATTAACAATATCCTGATCGCGCGGCATCTCTTTGTCAATCTGCTCCGCCGTTTCGTTCCATTTCGTGATCCAACCCGGGTAGTACTCAAAATTCACCAGTGGTCCTAAAAAGGGGCGTGGCTTTGAACATCTAACCTGGTGGCCTCGATTTAAAGGTGTATGATACCTTTCCCCTTCGGAATATACTTCCGCAGTCCCTCCATGATCTTCTCGATATCAGAGCGATTGGTGCGGGGGCCAAAATCGGTGGTGGGGAGCACCCCCTCAACGCTGCCACACTCCACGGCATCGGGTGGGTCGGCTGAAAAACTTGGGCTTGGCATGGAATAGCACGGGCTAGCAATGGTATTTTGAGTACCAACTCGTAAAAAGGACGGTTTCGGAGCCAAGGTGGTGCCAGACGATATCCCGCAGCCAGCCCATATAGTTCTTGTCGCATTTGCCCCATAGGCCGTACTCGTTCTCGATTTGGATCTGGAAATGGATGTTTGCAGCGTAGCATCGCTCTCTCTCTCTCTCTCTCTCTCACTCTCTCTCTCTCTCGATCTCTATCTCTGTCTTCCTTTTTTCTGTCCCGGTCTCGATCCCTCTCTGTCTGTCTCGGTCTCGATCTGTCTCGCTCTCTCTACCTATCTAGCTATCTCTCTCTCGCTCGCTCTTTCTCTAGCTCTCTCTATCTCACTCGCTCTCTCACACTCGCTTTCGCTCGCACCCTCTCTCCCTCTCTCTCTCTCTCTCTCTCTCTCTCTCTCTCTCTCTCTCGTTCTCTTTCTCTCACCATCAACACCGATCCCCCATTCGTGTACATCAACGGCTTAATCCTGGGCAGCAACACGTCGAACCATCTCTTGACGTGTGCAAGGTATCTAAATACTTTTGCAGCTTACCCGACTCGATTCCTTAAAAAATGATCGCAAGTATCAGAAGGCTCTGAAGTCGAAACTAATCCAAAAACGTACCGCTCATCCATCGACCGCAACGTCAAATTCGAGTCCGTGACGTATGGTGGGAAGCCGCCGTTTTCCCACTCCCTAGGTGAAATTTCGTACTCAAGACCAGAGAAACCCACGCGCAGATATAAGGCCCGATTCGTAGAATCGTTTTCAGATCGTGTTTGGCGGCCGTAGCTACAAACTTGGCGAGGTCGCGATTGCCGGTGAAGGAGTACCTAAAGGTAATGCGAGTAGGCGCTAAATGGAACACGAAAAACCGGGGTCCCAAAACCAAAATCATCCCTCTAGCGGGCCGCAGAAGCGTCCGATTTTGACCATTTAGGTATGTATCGAAAGCTCTCGTGAAGGCGAGCAAACAGACACCACAAAATGCACGAAAACCAAAAGTTAGAGGCGGTCAAATTTCGTTCAAAAAACCAACTGTCCAGGGAAAATCTCGTGAAAATTCCAGGCGACGTATGTTTGGATGGTGTCAAGGCCCATATTCCGTAACTGCCTCAGTCGTGACTCCCACGTGTTCTCGTGCATCCGAAAGTAGTGGATCTCGCCTGGCAATATCGAAAATATCGATTTTTCGACCGAAAATGGTCTTTTTGATCAAAATTTCACCGTTTTACGAGTTTTTAAATGGGGGTTTCTAGTTGAAATATAGTTATACTACTAAAACACTATAAAAAATGTTCGTATGTATGTAATGTAAAGTTCCTAGGCATTTCTACATCAGTACAAAAAATTCGTCCTCCCCTGCCCCCCCGATAATGCAAAAGAACCCTCCATTAACCCTTGAAAAATTCGTTAAATTAGTTAGCCAAACCTTAGCCCAACTTAACATAAATTTTCAGTATAGTAAACAAACCTGAGCGGTCGCTAAACGGCCGCCCATCGAGCAGAAATTGGCCCGCGTCATAATCGACCGTAAAAGTGCGATTTGGAAGCGGATCCGGAGCTGCAACGACTCCCAAAAGAACCGCGAATAACAGCATCTACCCTTGTCTTGACGAATTGCCGCAATTTCGAAGGACAAACCCCCGTCCCCGGATGTTTACAAACTGCCCGGCAGGCCATAAAATCGAACGGCTCGGATTGGGAGGCGGCAAAACCTGCATTGCCACCAGTTAGATGGGCTCCGAAACCTGGTCCACGCCCCCGTCCGCTGATTCCTGGCAAATAGGCTAGTAGAAGGCTCAGAAAGCATCCCTAGTAATTTGAGGGCGCTACGACAGCTGGAACTGGTCGAACCGTCATTGGGGTGTTTTTCGTAGTTTTTGAGCTGGCGTGCGCGTATGCTTACAAGGAGACGTTTTTAGGTGGGCACGGAGTTTCGGAACGAGACCTAGCCTGTCTTGTGCAGATTTTTTTGCTGATTAAAACGTACTTTGTAGAATTTGCGAAACGACCGGAAAACCAAAGTTATGAGGGTTTAAAGTGTGAAAAAGGCCCAAAATGGCCTACTTTCGGCACCTATGAAATATCGCAGAATAAGTTTCCACCAAAACTAATTAGTGCATCTTGCTCAGAAAATTACGCTCTTTCGAATGAGCCATGTCACGTGGAAATTTCAAAATTTCAGCAAATTGCTGAAATTTCACATGGGGGGACCATGTCGTCTAAATCCAGACATGGCAAACGGCCGGGCCGCCGGCTTTTTTTCGGCCGGAAAAATTAGCATGCGGCCGAGCCGCGCGGCTGGGCCGGAGCTTCCGGTCCGGCCCCGGCTTTTTTATGTTTAAAAGCCGGAGCCCCGGCCAAGCCGCCGGCTTTTGAAAAGCCGGAAAGCCGGACCCAAATGAAATTTTCGTGTTTCCGGTACGCAAATTGCGGATTCAATCAATAATTGGCTTTATGGCAAGGGCTAAAATATTCCACCATAGAAAATTTGTCATTTCCATTCACAATTTTGCATAGTATACACGGATTCTATAAGTAAATGAGCAACTTCCGGTTTCCCGGCTCGGCCGGACCGGCTTGGCCGGGCCGCAGCTAAATGCCGGCTGGGCCGGGAAGCCGGGTTTCCGGAAGTAAGTCATTAACGCGGCTCGTATGGGGCCGGGTTTTTATGGAAATTAGGCCGGCGGCTCGGCCGGGCGGCTGAGCCGGCCGGGATTGCCATGTCTGTCTAAATCAATCTTTTTGAAAAAATGTTCGAGCTTGTTTTATGAGATGGCTGATTCGAAAGAGCGTGATTTTCTGAGCAAGATGCACTAATTAGTTTTCGTGGAAACTTATTCTGCGATATTTCATAGGTGCCGAAAGTAGGCCCTTTTGGGCCTTTTTCACACTTTAAACCCTCATAACTTTGGTTTTCCGGTCGTTTCGCAAATTCTACAAAGTACGTTTTAATCAGCAAAAAATTCTGCACAAGATAGGCTAGGTCTCGTTCCGAAACTCCGTGCCCACCTAAAAACGTCTCCTTGTTAGCTTAGGCTTCGGCTGCTTAGGGATGCCAGTGCGACGTTTAATAGCTCATTTGAAAGCCCTTGACGAGCTGAATCTATTGGTAGTACTTACAAAGCGAAATAATGCAAGCTAAGCCCGCTAAGCCGACTTATGTCTTTCCGGGCAGCCCAAAAACTGCAAAACGATGTAACTTTGCGCTGGAAACTCAAATCGTCGATCTGAAACCTGTTCTGACATGCTAAAGAGCTGCCTAATCTACCCTGAAAATTTGAAAACAGGAAACTTAATTCTAAGGGTATCGACTTTTCCCGGGTGGTCGAATCGGACCTCGGGCCTGGCCACGCGGAATTGCCAAAATCGCGCGGAAGCGCGCTGGAGCTCCAATTTCTTGCATGTAGGCTACTAGAAGGCTCAAAAAGCACCCCTAGTAATTTGAAGGCGCTACGACAGCGGGAACTGGCCGAACCGTCATTGGGGTGTTTTTCGTAGTTTTTGGCTGGCGCGTGCTTAGGCTTAGCTTAGGCTTCGGCTGCTCAGGGATGCCAGTGCCACGTTTGATAGCTCATTTGAAAGCCCTTGACGAGCTGAATCTGCTGGTAGTACTTACAAAGCGAAATAATGCAAGCTAAGCCCGCTAAGCCGACTTATGTCTTTCCGGGCAGCCCAAAAACTGCAAAACGATGTAACTTTGCGCTGGAAACTCAAATCGTCGATCTGAAACCTGTTCTGACATGCTAAAGAGCTGCCAAATCTACCCTGAAAATTTGAAAACAGGAAACTTAATTCTAAGGGTATCGACTTTTCCCGGGTGGTCGAATCGGACCTCGGGCCTGGCCACGCGGAATTGCCAAAATCGCGCGGAAGCGCGCTGGAGCTCCAGTTTCTTGCATGTAGGCTACTAGAAGGCTCAAAAAGCACCCCTAGTAATTTGAAGGCGCTACGACAGCGGGAACTGGCCGAACCGTCATTGGGGTGTTTTTCGTAGTTTTTAGCTGGCGCGCGCTTAGGCTTAGCTTAGGCTTCGGCTGCTCAGGGATGCCAGTGCGACGTTTAATAGCTCATTTGAAAGCCCTTGACGAGCTGAATCTATTGGTAGTACTTACAAAGCGAAATAATGCAAGCTAAGCCCGCTAAGCCGACTTATGTCTTTCCGGGCAGCCCAAAAACTGCAAAACGATGTAACTTTGCGCTGGAAACTCAAATCGTCGATCTGAAACCTGTTCTGACATGCTAAAGAGCTGCCTAATCTACCCTGAAAATTTGAAAACAGGAAACTTAATTCTAAGGGTATCGACTTTTCCCGGGTGGTCGAATCGGACCTCGGGCCTGGCCACGCGGAATTGCCAAAATCGCGCGGAAGCGCGCTGGAGCTCCAATTTCTTGCATGTAGGCTACTAGAAGGCTCAAAAAAGCACCCCTAGTAATTTGAAGGCGCTACGACAGCGGGAACTGGCCGAACCGTCATTGGGGTGTTTTTCGTAGTTTTTAGCTGGCGCGCGCTTAGGCTTAGCTTAGGCTTCGGCTGCTCAGGGATGCCAGTGCGACGTTTAATAGCTCATTTGAAAGCCCTTGACGAGCTGAATCTATTGGTAGTACTTACAAAGCGAAATAATGCAAGCTAAGCCCGCTAAGCCGACTTATGTCTTTCCGGGCAGCCCAAAAACTGCAAAACGATGTAACTTTGCGCTGGAAACTCAAATCGTCGATCTGAAACCTGTTCTGACATGCTAAAGAGCTGCCTAATCTACCCTGAAAATTTGAAAACAGGAAACTTAATTCTAAGGGTATCGACTTTTCCCGGGTGGTCGAATCGGACCTCGGGCCTGGCCACGCGGAATTGCCAAAATCGCGCGGAAGCGCGCTGGAGCTCCAATTTCTTGCATGTAGGCTACTAGAAGGCTCAAAAAAGCACCCCTAGTAATTTGAAGGCGCTACGACAGCGGGAACTGGCCGAACCGTCATTGGGGTGTTTTTCGTAGTTTTTGGCTGGCGCGTGCTTAGGCTTAGCTTAGGCTTCGGCTGCTCAGGGATGCCAGTGCCACGTTTGATAGCTCATTTGAAAGCCCTTGACGAGCTGAATCTGCTGGTAGTACTTACAAAGCGAAATAATGCAAGCTAAGCCCGCTAAGCCGACTTATGTCTTTCCGGGCAGCCCAAAAACTGCAAAACGATGTAACTTTGCGCTGGAAACTCAAATCGTCGATCTGAAACCTGTTCTGACATGCTAAAGAGCTGCCAAATCTACCCTGAAAATTTGAAAACAGGAAACTTAATTCTAAGGGTATCGACTTTTCCCGGGTGGTCGAATCGGACCTCGGGCCTGGCCACGCGGAATTGCCAAAATCGCGCGGAAGCGCGCTGGAGCTGCAATTTCTTGCATGTAGGCTACTAGAAGGCTCAAAAAGCACCCCTAGTAATTTGAAGGCGCTACGACAGCGGGAACTGGCCGAACCGTCATTGGGGTGTTTTTCGTAGTTCTTGGCTGGCGCGTGCTTAGGCTTAGCTTAGGCTTCGGCTGCTCAGGGATGCCAGTGCCACGTTTGATAGCTCATTTGAAAGCCCTTGACGAGCTGAATCTGCTGGTAGTACTTACAAAGCGAAATAATGCAAGCTAAGCCCGCTAAGCCGACTTATGTCTTTCCGGGCAGCCCAAAAACTGCAAACGATGTAACTTTGCGCTGGAAACTCAAATCGTCGATCTGAAACCTGTTCTGACATGCTAAAGAGCTGCCAAATCTACCCTGAAAATTTGAAAACAGGAAACTTAATTCTAAGGGTATC
Source organism: Mesorhabditis spiculigera (assembly GCA_958295435.1). NCBI lineage: Eukaryota > Metazoa > Nematoda > Chromadorea > Rhabditida > Rhabditidae > Mesorhabditis > Mesorhabditis spiculigera. The sequence continues at coordinate 671,507 of CATQJA010002639.1, forward strand.
GACTTTTCCCGGGTGGTCGAATCGGACCTCGGGCCTGGCCACGCGGAATTGCCAAAATCGCGCGGAAGCGCGCTGGAGCTCCAGTTTCCTGCATGTAGGCTACTAGAAGGCTCAAAAAGCACCCCTAGTAATTTGAAGGCGCTACGACAGCGGGAACTGGCCGAACCGTCATTGGGGTGTTTTTCGTAGTTTTTAGCTGGCGCGCGCTTAGGCTTAGCTTAGGCTTCGGCTGCTCAGGGATGCCAGTGCGACGTTTAATAGCTCATTTGAAAGCCCTTGACGAGCTGAATCTATTGGTAGTACTTACAAAGCGAAATAATGCAAGCTAAGCCCGCTAAGCCGACTTATGTCTTTCCGGGCAGCCCAAAAACTGCAAAACGATGTAACTTTGCGCTGGAAACTCAAATCGTCGATCTGAAACCTGTTCTGACATGCTAAAGAGCTGCCTAATCTACCCTGAAAATTTGAAAACAGGAAACTTAATTCTAAGGGTATCGACTTTTCCCGGGTGGTCGAATCGGACCTCGGGCCTGGCCACGCGGAATTGCCAAAATCGCGCGGAAGCGCGCTGGAGCTCCAATTTCTTGCATGTAGGCTACTAGAAGGCTCAAAAAGCACCCCTAGTAATTTGAAGGCGCTACGACAGCGGGAACTGGCCGAACCGTCATTGGGGTGTTTTTCGTAGTTTTTAGCTGGCGCGCGCTTAGGCTTAGCTTAGGCTTCGGCTGCTCAGGGATGCCAGTGCGACGTTTAATAGCTCATTTGAAAGCCCTTGACGAGCTGAATCTATTGGTAGTACTTACAAAGCGAAATAATGCAAGCTAAGCCCGCTAAGCCGACTTATGTCTTTCCGGGCAGCCCAAAAACTGCAAAACGATGTAACTTTGCGCTGGAAACTCAAATCGTCGATCTGAAACCTGTTCTGACATGCTAAAGAGCTGCCTAATCTACCCTGAAAATTTGAAAACAGGAAACTTAATTCTAAGGGTATCGACTTTTCCCGGGTGGTCGAATCGGACCTCGGGCCTGGCCACGCGGAATTGCCAAAATCGCGCGGAAGCGCGCTGGAGCTCCAATTTCTTGCATGTAGGCTACTAGAAGGCTCAAAAAGCACCCCTAGTAATTTGAAGGCGCTACGACAGCGGGAACTGGCCGAACCGTCATTGGGGTGTTTTTCGTAGTTTTTGGCTGGCGCGTGCTTAGGCTTAGCTTAGGCTTCGGCTGCTCAGGGATGCCAGTGCCACGTTTGATAGCTCATTTGAAAGCCCTTGACGAGCTGAATCTGCTGGTAGTACTTACAAAGCGAAATAATGCAAGCTAAGCCCGCTAAGCCGACTTATGTCTTTCCGGGCAGCCCAAAAACTGCAAAACGATGTAACTTTGCGCTGGAAACTCAAATCGTCGATCTGAAACCTGTTCTGACATGCTAAAGAGCTGCCAAATCTACCCTGAAAATTTGAAAACAGGAAACTTAATTCTAAGGGTATCGACTTTTCCCGGGTGGTCGAATCGGACCTCGGGCCTGGCCACGCGGAATTGCCAAAATCGCGCGGAAGCGCGCTGGAGCTCCAATTTCTTGCATGTAGGCTACTAGAAGGCTCAAAAAGCACCCCTAGTAATTTGAAGGCGCTACGACAGCGGGAACTGGCCGAACCGTCATTGGGGTGTTTTTCGTAGTTTTTGGCTGGCGCGTGCTTAGGCTTAGCTTAGGCTTCGGCTGCTCAGGGATGCCAGTGCCACGTTTGATAGCTCATTTGAAAGCCCTTGACGAGCTGAATCTGCTGGTAGTACTTACAAAGCGAAATAATGCAAGCTAAGCCCGCTAAGCCGACTTATGTCTTTCCGCGCAGCCCAAAAACTGCAAAACGATGTAACTTTGCGCTGGAAACTCAAATCGTCGATCTGAAACCTGTTCTGACATGCTAAAGAGCTGCCTAATCTACCCTGAAAATTTGAAAACAGGAAACTTAATTCTAAGGGTATCGACTTTTCCCGGGTGGTCGAATCGGACCTCGGGCCTGGCCACGCGGAATTGCCAAAATCGCGCGGAAGCGCGCTGGAGCTCCAATTTCTTGCATGTAGGCTACTAGAAGGCTCAAAAAGCACCCCTAGTAATTTGAAGGCGCTACGACAGCGGGAACTGGCCGAACCGTCATTGGGGTGTTTTTCGTAGTTTTTAGCTGGCGCGCGCTTAGGCTTAGCTTAGGCTTCGGCTGCTCAGGGATGCCACTGCGACGTTTAATAGCTCATTTGAAAGCCCTTGACGAGCTGAATCTGCTGGTAGTACTTACAAAGCGAAATAATGCAAGCTAAGCCCGCTAAGCCGACTTATGTCTTTCCGCGCAGCCCAAAAACTGCAAAACGATGTAACTTTGCGCTGGAAACTCAAATCGTCGATCTGAAACCTGTTCTGACATGCTAAAGAGCTGCCTAATCTACCCTGAAAATTTGAAAACAGGAAACTTAATTCTAAGGGTATCGACTTTTCCCGGGGTGGGCGAATCGGACCTCGGGCCTGGCCACGCGGAATTGCCAAAATCGCGCGGAAGCGCGCTGGAGCTCCAATTTTTTGCATGTAGACTACTAGAAGGCTCAAAAAGCACCCCTAGTAATCTGAAGGCGCTACGACAGCGGGAACTGGCCGAACCGTCATTGGGGTGTTTTTCGTAGTTTTTGGCCGGCGCGTGCTTAGGCTTAGCTTAGGCTTCGGCTGCTCAGGGATGCCAGTGCCACGTTTGATAGCTCATTTGAAAGCCCTTGACAAGCTGAATCTGCTGGTAGTACTTACAAAGCGAAATAATGCAAGCTAAGCCCGCTAAGCCGACTTATGTCTTTCCGGGCAGCCCAAAAACTGCAAAACGATGTAACTTTGCGCTGGAAACTCAAATCGTCGATCTGAAACCTGTTCTGACATGCTAAAGAGCTGCCTAATCTACCCTGAAAATTTGAAAACAGGAAACTTAATTCTAAGGGTATCGACTTTTCCCGGGTGGTCGAATCGGACCTCGGGCCTGGCCACGCGGAATTGCCAAAATCGCGCGGAAGCGCGCTGGAGCTCCAATTTCTTGCATGTAGGCTACTAGAAGGCTCAAAAAGCACCCCTAGTAATTTGAAGGCGCTACGACAGCGGGAACTGGCCGAACCGTCATTGGGGTGTTTTTCGTAGTTTTTAGCTGGCGCGCGCTTAGGCTTAGCTTAGGCTTCGGCTGCTCAGGGATGCCAGTGCCACGTTTGATAGCTCATTTGAAAGCCCTTGACGAGCTGAATCTGCTGGTAGTACTTACAAAGCGAAATAATGCAAGCTAAGCCCGCTAAGCCGACTTATGTCTTTCCGGGCAGCCCAAAAACTGCAAAACGATGTAACTTTGCGCTGGAAACTCAAATCGTCGATCTGAAACCTGTTCTGACATGCTAAAGAGCTGCCTAATCTACCCTGAAAATTTGAAAACAGGAAACTTAATTCTAAGGGTATCGACTTTTCCCGGGTGGTCGAATCGGACCTCGGGCCTGGCCACGCGGAATTGCCAAAATCGCGCGGAAGCGCGCTGGAGCTCCAATTTCTTGCATGTAGGCTACTAGAAGGCTCAAAAAAGCACCCCTAGTAATTTGAAGGCGCTACGACAGCGGGAACTGGCCGAACCGTCATTGGGGTGTTTTTCGTAGTTTTTAGCTGGCGCGCGCTTAGGCTTAGCTTAGGCTTCGGCTGCTCAGGGATGCCACTGCGACGTATGATAGCTCATTTGAAAGCCCTTGACGAGCTGAATCTATTGGTAGTACTTACAAAGCGAAATAATGCAAGCTAAGCCCGCTAAGCCGACTTATGTCTTTCCGGGCAGCCCAAAAACTGCAAAACGATGTAACTTTGCGCTGGAAACTCAAATCGTCGATCTGAAACCTGTTCTGACATGCTAAAGAGCTGCCTAATCTAACCTGAAAATTTGAAAACAGGAAACTTAATTCTAAGGGTATCGACTTTTCCCGGGGTGGGCGAATCGGACCTCGGGCCTGGCCACGCGGAATTGCCAAAATCGCGCGGAAGCGCGCTGGAGCTCCAATTTTTTGCATGTAGACTACTAGAAGGCTCAAAAAGCACCCCTAGTAATCTGAAGGCGCTACGACAGCGGGAACTGGCCGAACCGTCATTGGGGTGTTTTTCGTAGTTTTTGGCCGGCGCGTGCTTAGGCTTAGCTTAGGCTTCGGCTGCTCAGGGATGCCAGTGCGACGTTTAATAGCTCATTTGAAAGCCCTTGACGAGCTGAATCTATTGGTAGTACTTACAAAGCGAAATAATGCAAGCTAAGCCCGCTAAGCCGACTTATGTCTTTCCGGGCAGCCCAAAAACTGCAAAACGATGTAACTTTGCGCTGGAAACTCAAATCGTCGATCTGAAACCTGTTCTGACATGCTAAAGAGCTGCCTAATCTACCCTGAAAATTTGAAAACAGGAAACTTAATTCTAAGGGTATCGACTTTTCCCGGGTGGTCGAATCGGACCTCGGGCCTGGCCACGCGGAATTGCCAAAATCGCGCGGAAGCGCGCTGGAGCTCCAGTTTCTTGCATGTAGGCTACTAGAAGGCTCAAAAAAGCACCCCTAGTAATTTGAAGGCGCTACGACAGCGGGAACTGGCCGAACCGTCATTGGGGTGTTTTTCGTAGTTTTTAGCTGGCGCGCGCTTAGGCTTAGCTTAGGCTTCGGCTGCTCAGGGATGCCAGTGCGACGTTTAATAGCTCATTTGAAAGCCCTTGACGAGCTGAATCTATTGGTAGTACTTACAAAGCGAAATAATGCAAGCTAAGCCCGCTAAGCCGACTTATGTCTTTCCGGGCAGCCCAAAAACTGCAAAACGATGTAACTTTGCGCTGGAAACTCAAATCGTCGATCTGAAACCTGTTCTGACATGCTAAAGAGCTGCCTAATCTACCCTGAAAATTTGAAAACAGGAAACTTAATTCTAAGGGTATCGACTTTTCCCGGGTGGTCGAATCGGACCTCGGGCCTGGCCACGCGGAATTGCCAAAATCGCGCGGAAGCGCGCTGGAGCTCCAATTTCTTGCATGTAGGCTACTAGAAGGCTCAAAAAGCACCCCTAGTAATTTGAAGGCGCTACGACAGCGGGAACTGGCCGAACCGTCATTGGGGTGTTTTTCGTAGTTTTTAGCTGGCGCGCGCTTAGGCTTAGCTTAGGCTTCGGCTGCTCAGGGATGCCAGTGCGACGTTTAATAGCTCATTTGAAAGCCCTTGACGAGCTGAATCTATTGGTAGTACTTACAAAGCGAAATAATGCAAGCTAAGCCCGCTAAGCCGACTTATGTCTTTCCGGGCAGCCCAAAAACTGCAAAACGATGTAACTTTGCGCTGGAAACTCAAATCGTCGATCTGAAACCTGTTCTGACATGCTAAAGAGCTGCCTAATCTACCCTGAAAATTTGAAAACAGGAAACTTAATTCTAAGGGTATCGACTTTTCCCGGGTGGTCGAATCGGACCTCGGGCCTGGCCACGCGGAATTGCCAAAATCGCGCGGAAGCGCGCTGGAGCTCCAATTTCTTGCATGTAGGCTACTAGAAGGCTCAAAAAGCACCCCTAGTAATTTGAAGGCGCTACGACAGCGGGAACTGGCCGAACCGTCATTGGGGTGTTTTTCGTAGTTTTTGGCTGGCGCGTGCTTAGGCTTAGCTTAGGCTTCGGCTGCTCAGGGATGCCAGTGCCACGTTTGATAGCTCATTTGAAAGCCCTTGACGAGCTGAATCTGCTGGTAGTACTTACAAAGCGAAATAATGCAAGCTAAGCCCGCTAAGCCGACTTATGTCTTTCCGCGCAGCCCAAAAACTGCAAAACGATGTAACTTTGCGCTGGAAACTCAAATCGTCGATCTGAAACCTGTTCTGACATGCTAAAGAGCTGCCTAATCTACCCTGAAAATTTGAAAACAGGAAACTTAATTCTAAGGGTATCGACTTTTCCCGGGTGGTCGAATCGGACCTCGGGCCTGGCCACGCGGAATTGCCAAAATCGCGCGGAAGCGCGCTGGAGCTCCAATTTCTTGCATGTAGGCTACTAGAAGGCTCAAAAAGCACCCCTAGTAATTTGAAGGCGCTACGACAGCGGGAACTGGCCGAACCGTCATTGGGGTGTTTTTCGTAGTTTTTAGCTGGCGCGCGCTTAGGCTTAGCTTAGGCTTCGGCTGCTCAGGGATGCCAGTGCCACGTTTGATAGCTCATTTGAAAGCCCTTGACGAGCTGAATCTGCTGGTAGTACTTACAAAGCGAAATAATGCAAGCTAAGCCCGCTAAGCCGACTTATGTCTTTCCGGGCAGCCCAAAAACTGCAAAACGATGTAACTTTGCGCTGGAAACTCAAATCGTCGATCTGAAACCTGTTCTGACATGCTAAAGAGCTGCCAAATCTACCCTGAAAATTTGAAAACAGGAAACTTAATTCTAAGGGTATCGACTTTTCCCGGGTGGTCGAATCGGACCTCGGGCCTGGCCACGCGGAATTGCCAAAATCGCGCGGAAGCGCGCTGGAGCTCCAATTTCTTGCATGTAGGCTACTAGAAGGCTCAAAAAGCACCCCTAGTAATTTGAAGGCGCTACGACAGCGGGAACTGGCCGAACCGTCATTGGGGTGTTTTTCGTAGTTTTTGGCTGGCGCGTGCTTAGGCTTAGCTTAGGCTTCGGCTGCTCAGGGATGCCAGTGCCACGTTTGATAGCTCATTTGAAAGCCCTTGACGAGCTGAATCTGCTGGTAGTACTTACAAAGCGAAATAATGCAAGCTAAGCCCGCTAAGCCGACTTATGTCTTTCCGCGCAGCCCAAAAACTGCAAAACGATGTAACTTTGCGCTGGAAACTCAAATCGTCGATCTGAAACCTGTTCTGACATGCTAAAGAGCTGCCTAATCTACCCTGAAAATTTGAAAACAGGAAACTTAATTCTAAGGGTATCGACTTTTCCCGGGTGGTCGAATCGGACCTCGGGCCTGGCCACGCGGAATTGCCAAAATCGCGCGGAAGCGCGCTGGAGCTCCAATTTCTTGCATGTAGGCTACTAGAAGGCTCAAAAAGCACCCCTAGTAATTTGAAGGCGCTACGACAGCGGGAACTGGCCGAACCGTCATTGGGGTGTTTTTCGTAGTTTTTAGCTGGCGCGCGCTTAGGCTTAGCTTAGGCTTCGGCTGCTCAGGGATGCCACTGCGACGTTTAATAGCTCATTTGAAAGCCCTTGACGAGCTGAATCTGCTGGTAGTACTTACAAAGCGAAATAATGCAAGCTAAGCCCGCTAAGCCGACTTATGTCTTTCCGCGCAGCCCAAAAACTGCAAAACGATGTAACTTTGCGCTGGAAACTCAAATCGTCGATCTGAAACCTGTTCTGACATGCTAAAGAGCTGCCTAATCTACCCTGAAAATTTGAAAACAGGAAACTTAATTCTAAGGGTATCGACTTTTCCCGGGGTGGGCGAATCGGACCTCGGGCCTGGCCACGCGGAATTGCCAAAATCGCGCGGAAGCGCGCTGGAGCTCCAATTTTTGCATGTAGACTACTAGAAGGCTCAAAAAAGCACCCCTAGTAATCTGAAGGCGCTACGACAGCGGGAACTGGCCGAACCGTCATTGGGGTGTTTTTCGTAGTTTTTGGCCGGCGCGTGCTTAGGCTTAGCTTAGGCTTCGGCTGCTCAGGGATGCCAGTGCCACGTTTGATAGCTCATTTGAAAGCCCTTGACAAGCTGAATCTGCTGGTAGTACTTACAAAGCGAAATAATGCAAGCTAAGCCCGCTAAGCCGACTTATGTCTTTCCGGGCAGCCCAAAAACTGCAAAACGATGTAACTTTGCGCTGGAAACTCAAATCGTCGATCTGAAACCTGTTCTGACATGCTAAAGAGCTGCCTAATCTACCCTGAAAATTTGAAAACAGGAAACTTAATTCTAAGGGTATCGACTTTTCCCGGGTGGTCGAATCGGACCTCGGGCCTGGCCACGCGGAATTGCCAAAATCGCGCGGAAGCGCGCTGGAGCTCCAATTTCTTGCATGTAGGCTACTAGAAGGCTCAAAAAGCACCCCTAGTAATTTGAAGGCGCTACGACAGCGGGAACTGGCCGAACCGTCATTGGGGTGTTTTTCGTAGTTTTTAGCTGGCGCGCGCTTAGGCTTAGCTTAGGCTTCGGCTGCTCAGGGATGCCAGTGCCACGTTTGATAGCTCATTTGAAAGCCCTTGACGAGCTGAATCTGCTGGTAGTACTTACAAAGCGAAATAATGCAAGCTAAGCCCGCTAAGCCGACTTATGTCTTTCCGGGCAGCCCAAAAACTGCAAAACGATGTAACTTTGCGCTGGAAACTCAAATCGTCGATCTGAAACCTGTTCTGACATGCTAAAGAGCTGCCTAATCTACCCTGAAAATTTGAAAACAGGAAACTTAATTCTAAGGGTATCGACTTTTCCCGGGTGGTCGAATCGGACCTCGGGCCTGGCCACGCGGAATTGCCAAAATCGCGCGGAAGCGCGCTGGAGCTCCAATTTCTTGCATGTAGGCTACTAGAAGGCTCAAAAAAGCACCCCTAGTAATTTGAAGGCGCTACGACAGCGGGAACTGGCCGAACCGTCATTGGGGTGTTTTTCGTAGTTTTTAGCTGGCGCGCGCTTAGGCTTAGCTTAGGCTTCGGCTGCTCAGGGATGCCACTGCGACGTATGATAGCTCATTTGAAAGCCCTTGACGAGCTGAATCTATTGGTAGTACTTACAAAGCGAAATAATGCAAGCTAAGCCCGCTAAGCCGACTTATGTCTTTCCGGGCAGCCCAAAAACTGCAAAACGATGTAACTTTGCGCTGGAAACTCAAATCGTCGATCTGAAACCTGTTCTGACATGCTAAAGAGCTGCCTAATCTAACCTGAAAATTTGAAAACAGGAAACTTAATTCTAAGGGTATCGACTTTTCCCGGGGTGGGCGAATCGGACCTCGGGCCTGGCCACGCGGAATTGCCAAAATCGCGCGGAAGCGCGCTGGAGCTCCAATTTTTTGCATGTAGACTACTAGAAGGCTCAAAAAGCACCCCTAGTAATCTGAAGGCGCTACGACAGCGGGAACTGGCCGAACCGTCATTGGGGTGTTTTTCGTAGTTTTTGGCCGGCGCGTGCTTAGGCTTAGCTTAGGCTTCGGCTGCTCAGGGATGCCAGTGCGACGTTTAATAGCTCATTTGAAAGCCCTTGACGAGCTGAATCTATTGGTAGTACTTACAAAGCGAAATAATGCAAGCTAAGCCCGCTAAGCCGACTTATGTCTTTCCGGGCAGCCCAAAAACTGCAAAACGATGTAACTTTGCGCTGGAAACTCAAATCGTCGATCTGAAACCTGTTCTGACATGCTAAAGAGCTGCCTAATCTACCCTGAAAATTTGAAAACAGGAAACTTAATTCTAAGGGTATCGACTTTTCCCGGGTGGTCGAATCGGACCTCGGGCCTGGCCACGCGGAATTGCCAAAATCGCGCGGAAGCGCGCTGGAGCTCCAGTTTCTTGCATGTAGGCTACTAGAAGGCTCAAAAAGCACCCCTAGTAATTTGAAGGCGCTACGACAGCGGGAACTGGCCGAACCGTCATTGGGGTGTTTTTCGTAGTTTTTAGCTGGCGCGCGCTTAGGCTTAGCTTAGGCTTCGGCTGCTCAGGGATGCCAGTGCGACGTTTAATAGCTCATTTGAAAGCCCTTGACGAGCTGAATCTATTGGTAGTACTTACAAAGCGAAATAATGCAAGCTAAGCCCGCTAAGCCGACTTATGTCTTTCCGGGCAGCCCAAAAACTGCAAAACGATGTAACTTTGCGCTGGAAACTCAAATCGTCGATCTGAAACCTGTTCTGACATGCTAAAGAGCTGCCTAATCTACCCTGAAAATTTGAAAACAGGAAACTTAATTCTAAGGGTATCGACTTTTCCCGGGTGGTCGAATCGGACCTCGGGCCTGGCCACGCGGAATTGCCAAAATCGCGCGGAAGCGCGCTGGAGCTCCAATTTCTTGCATGTAGGCTACTAGAAGGCTCAAAAAGCACCCCTAGTAATTTGAAGGCGCTACGACAGCGGGAACTGGCCGAACCGTCATTGGGGTGTTTTTCGTAGTTTTTAGCTGGCGCGCGCTTAGGCTTAGCTTAGGCTTCGGCTGCTCAGGGATGCCAGTGCGACGTTTAATAGCTCATTTGAAAGCCCTTGACGAGCTGAATCTATTGGTAGTACTTACAAAGCGAAATAATGCAAGCTAAGCCCGCTAAGCCGACTTATGTCTTTCCGGGCAGCCCAAAAACTGCAAAACGATGTAACTTTGCGCTGGAAACTCAAATCGTCGATCTGAAACCTGTTCTGACATGCTAAAGAGCTGCCTAATCTACCCTGAAAATTTGAAAACAGGAAACTTAATTCTAAGGGTATCGACTTTTCCCGGGTGGTCGAATCGGACCTCGGGCCTGGCCACGCGGAATTGCCAAAATCGCGCGGAAGCGCGCTGGAGCTCCAATTTCTTGCATGTAGGCTACTAGAAGGCTCAAAAAGCACCCCTAGTAATTTGAAGGCGCTACGACAGCGGGAACTGGCCGAACCGTCATTGGGGTGTTTTTCGTAGTTTTTGGCTGGCGCGTGCTTAGGCTTAGCTTAGGCTTCGGCTGCTCAGGGATGCCAGTGCCACGTTTGATAGCTCATTTGAAAGCCCTTGACGAGCTGAATCTGCTGGTAGTACTTACAAAGCGAAATAATGCAAGCTAAGCCCGCTAAGCCGACTTATGTCTTTCCGCGCAGCCCAAAAACTGCAAAACGATGTAACTTTGCGCTGGAAACTCAAATCGTCGATCTGAAACCTGTTCTGACATGCTAAAGAGCTGCCTAATCTACCCTGAAAATTTGAAAACAGGAAACTTAATTCTAAGGGTATCGACTTTTCCCGGGTGGTCGAATCGGACCTCGGGCCTGGCCACGCGGAATTGCCAAAATCGCGCGGAAGCGCGCTGGAGCTCCAATTTCTTGCATGTAGGCTACTAGAAGGCTCAAAAAGCACCCCTAGTAATTTGAAGGCGCTACGACAGCGGGAACTGGCCGAACCGTCATTGGGGTGTTTTTCGTAGTTTTTAGCTGGCGCGCGCTTAGGCTTAGCTTAGGCTTCGGCTGCTCAGGGATGCCACTGCGACGTTTAATAGCTCATTTGAAAGCCCTTGACGAGCTGAATCTGCTGGTAGTACTTACAAAGCGAAATAATGCAAGCTAAGCCCGCTAAGCCGACTTATGTCTTTCCGCGCAGCCCAAAAACTGCAAAACGATGTAACTTTGCGCTGGAAACTCAAATCGTCGATCTGAAACCTGTTCTGACATGCTAAAGAGCTGCCTACTCTACCCTGAAAATTTGAAAACAGGAAACTTAATTCTAAGGGTATCGACTTTTCCCGGGGTGGGCGAATCGGACCTCGGGCCTGGCCACGCGGAATTGCCAAAATCGCGCGGAAGCGCGCTGGAGCTCCAATTTTTTGCATGTAGACTACTAGAAGGCTCAAAAAGCACCCCTAGTAATCTGAAGGCGCTACGACAGCGGGAACTGGCCGAACCGTCATTGGGGTGTTTTTCGTAGTTTTTGGCCGGCGCGTGCTTAGGCTTAGCTTAGGCTTCGGCTGCTCAGGGATGCCAGTGCCACGTTTGATAGCTCATTTGAAAGCCCTTGACAAGCTGAATCTGCTGGTAGTACTTACAAAGCGAAATAATGCAAGCTAAGCCCGCTAAGCCGACTTATGTCTTTCCGGGCAGCCCAAAAACTGCAAAACGATGTAACTTTGCGCTGGAAACTCAAATCGTCGATCTGAAACCTGTTCTGACATGCTAAAGAGCTGCCTAATCTACCCTGAAAATTTGAAAACAGGAAACGTAATTCTAAGGGTATCGACTTTTCCCGGGTGGTCGAATCGGACCTCGGGCCTGGCCACGCGGAATTGCCAAAATCGCGCGGAAGCGCGCTGGAGCTCCAATTTCTTGCATGTAGGCTACTAGAAGGCTCAAAAAAGCACCCCTAGTAATTTGAAGGCGCTACGACAGCGGGAACTGGCCGAACCGTCATTGGGGTGTTTTTCGTAGTTTTTAGCTGGCGCGCGCTTAGGCTTAGCTTAGGCTTCGGCTGCTCAGGGATGCCAGTGCGACGTTTAATAGCTCATTTGAAAGCCCTTGACGAGCTGAATCTATTGGTAGTACTTACAAAGCGAAATAATGCAAGCTAAGCCCGCTAAGCCGACTTATGTCTTTCCGGGCAGCCCAAAAACTGCAAAACGATGTAACTTTGCGCTGGAAACTCAAATCGTCGATCTGAAACCTGTTCTGACATGCTAAAGAGCTGCCTAATCTACCCTGAAAATTTGAAAACAGGAAACTTAATTCTAAGGGTATCGACTTTTCCCGGGTGGTCGAATCGGACCTCGGGCCTGGCCACGCGGAATTGCCAAAATCGCGCGGAAGCGCGCTGGAGCTCCAATTTCTTGCATGTAGGCTACTAGAAGGCTCAAAAAGCACCCCTAGTAATTTGAAGGCGCTACGACAGCGGGAACTGGCCGAACCGTCATTGGGGTGTTTTTCGTAGTTTTTGGCTGGCGCGTGCTTAGGCTTAGCTTAGGCTTCGGCTGCTCAGGGATGCCAGTGCCACGTTTGATAGCTCATTTGAAAGCCCTTGACGAGCTGAATCTGCTGGTAGTACTTACAAAGCGAAATAATGCAAGCTAAGCCCGCTAAGCCGACTTATGTCTTTCCGGGCAGCCCAAAAACTGCAAAACGATGTAACTTTGCGCTGGAAACTCAAATCGTCGATCTGAAACCTGTTCTGACATGCTAAAGAGCTGCCTAATCTACCCTGAAAATTTGAAAACAGGAAACTTAATTCTAAGGGTATCGACTTTTCCCGGGTGGTCGAATCGGACCTCGGGCCTGGCCACGCGGAATTGCCAAAATCGCGCGGAAGCGCGCTGGAGCTCCAATTTCTTGCATGTAGGCTACTAGAAGGCTCAAAAAAGCACCCCTAGTAATCTGAAGGCGCTACGACAGCGGGAACTGGCCGAACCGTCATTGGGGTGTTTTTCGTAGTTTTTAGCTGGCGCGCGCTTAGGCTTAGCTTAGGCTTCGGCTGCTCAGGGATGCCACTGCGACGTATGATAGCTCATTTGAAAGCCCTTGACGAGCTGAATCTATTGGTAGTACTTACAAAGCGAAATAATGCAAGCTAAGCCCGCTAAGCCGACTTATGTCTTTCCGGGCAGCCCAAAAACTGCAAAACGATGTAACTTTGCGCTGGAAACTCAAATCGTCGATCTGAAACCTGTTCTGACATGCTAAAGAGCTGCCTAATCTACCCTGAAAATTTGAAAACAGGAAACTTAATTCTAAGGGTATCGACTTTTCCCGGGGTGGGCGAATCGGACCTCGGGCCTGGCCACGCGGAATTGCCAAAATCGCGCGGAAGCGCGCTGGAGCTCCAATTTTTTGCATGTAGACTACTAGAAGGCTCAAAAAGCACCCCTAGTAATCTGAAGGCGCTACGACAGCGGGAACTGGCCGAACCGTCATTGGGGTGTTTTTCGTAGTTTTTAGCTGGCGCGCGCTTAGGCTTAGCTTAGGCTTCGGCTGCTCAGGGATGCCAGTGCCACGTTTGATAGCTCGTTTGAAAGCCCTTGACGAGCTGAATCTGCTGGTAGCACTTACAAAGCTAAATAATGCAAGCTAAGCCCGCTAAGCCGACTTATGTCTTTCCGGGCAACCCAAAAACTGCAAAACTATGTAACTTTGCGCTGGAAACTCAAATCGTCGATCTGAAACCTGTTCTGACATGCTAAAGAGCTGCCTAATCTACCCTGAAAATTTGAAAACAGGAAACTTAATTCTAAGGGTATCGACTTTTCCCGGGTGGTCGAATCGGACCTCGGGCCTGGCCACGCGGAATTGCCAAAATCGCGCGGAAGCGCGCTGGAGCTCCAATTTCTTGCATGTAAGCTACTAAAAGGCTCAAAAAGCACCCCTAGTAATTTGAAGGCGCTACGACAGCGGGAACTGGCCGAACCGTCATTGGGGTGTTTTTCGTAGTTTTTAGCTGGCGCGCGCTTAGGCTTAGCTTAGGCTTCGGCTGCTCAGGGAAGCCAGTGCGACGTTTGGTAGCTCATTTGAAAGCCCTTGACGAGCTAAATCGAATGGTACCAATTAGAAGTCGATTGAATAAAACCGAAGCCCGCTAAGCCGACTTATGTCTTTCCGGGCAGCCCAAAAATTGTAAAACGCTGTAACTTTGCGCTCAAATCGTCGATCTGAAACCTGTTCTGGCATGCTAAAGAGCTGCCCAATCTACCCTGAAGATTTCAAAACCGGCAACTTGATTCTACGGTGATCGACTTTTCCAGCTGGCCTGTGCTAAGCCTCAGCAAAATTGGAGTCGACTCATCTTTTCTTAGACATGTGCTACAGTATTGAGAGTTTACGCGTGCTTGCGTTTACGCAAAAAATTGGCTACAAAGTGCCAATAAAAACGAAGGAAGCCTAAAATAAGCTTCCGAAGCCTGAGCGAATTGTGCACTAAATTTGAAGTTGACTTTTCTCGTCAGACATGTCCATGTTTCCTTTTTTTCCTTTAAATATATTGTCGGCAATCTGCTGGGAAGGCGCCAGGGGGCCCAGCAATGTTGAGGCGCGGGTCTGAGAGACGAGAGGTTGTGGCTAGGATGGAGAGGGAAAAGCCATGTGGGTCTCTGGGCCCTCGGGCCCTTACAGCCACCCGCGAGATAAGCCTCTAGGCTGGGAGGGCCCAGAGAGATTGGGCAAAGATGCCATCGGCTGCAGCTGGGCCCCCGGCAAACCGCCCTTGGGGCCCTAGTAATCGGTTGCGCCCTTGCCATTGTGGCCCCGGGGGTTATATACATTGAGGCATTCGTTGTTTTATGTATTTCAAGGATTTTCAATTGTTCATTTAAGGATTGAGGCAGGTTCTCATAAATACGATTAATGAACGGTTAAAATTCGTAAAGACGACTTTCGCCGTCAGTTTTTGATATTTACATTACGATGTATATTCCGGGCAGTTTTATAGGAAATGAATCAATTTCGACGAAAAACGACTTACAAAATGAGTGTAAAAACGGCCTGATTGTCTTGTAATGATAAATTCTTTTCCACAACTTTTTATTTTTTCTCTCATTCTCTCGTTGCTCTCTCTCTCTCTCTCCCTCTCTTTTTCTCATTACCTTACACTCGCTTACTCTCCCTCCCTCGTCCTCTGTTTCTCTCTCGCTCTCGCTCCCTCTCTCTCGTGCACTCGTGTTCTCTCTCTTTCTTTCTCTCTCTCTCTCTCTCTCTCTCTCTCTCTCTCTCTCTCTCTCGCTTTCTCTCTATCCTTGTATCTGACTCCTTAAGACGTACCCTTCTTTGCAAATTTGATACATTTCAGTGAGTCATGAATCCAGAACTCCCACGAAGGTAGCCACATTTCTCGATGAGGATGGCGGCGCTCCGCAGCGGGCTTCTAGACGTGTTAGTACACGGGGAATGGCATCGATTGCTGGCCACGTTGGACCCGACGGCAATCACACTACAGGTTGGGTTTGGTGACAGCGTAGTGAGCGTTTTACCCGAGACGTTTTCACCTAGCAGACGTTTTTTAGGAACCGAAAAAGGTCACAAAGCTTTTTTTGGAACTGGTTTCTTTGACTAGTAGAAATCATCTAGAAATCTAAGGATCAGCGACGATCAGTAACCATTAATTCAGGCAATCGAGGCCGAACAAGCCGGTGGTGACTTCGAGTCGGAGAAGCGGACGGTAAGAGTCGTCAAATATGACGGCAATGGCCTTGGGGTCAGCATCAAGGGCGGACGGGACAATCACATGCCGATCATTATCAGGTAAGGCACTCTATTGTAGCGCCTTTTTACCTTTTCACACCTCCTTTCCACGCCATTTCAGTAAAATCTTCAAAGGGATGGCCGCCGACCAGACTGGGGAGCTTTTTGTTGGTGATGCGATATTGGCGGTGAATGGGGAGACGCTACAGTAAGCGTAAAGAATACGGTAGAAAAACAAGCAAATAGGGACGCCAGCCACGATGAAGCGGTCCGAGCCCTGAAGCGAGCCGGAAGGGTGGTGGATTTGCATGGTGAGTGTTTAGATAGGAATTTTCTAAGAAGAGGGCATGCTAGCAGAGATTCTTTAGGAAAGGGCAGGCTAGCAGAGATTCTTTAGGAAAGGGCAGGCTAGCAGAGATTCTTTAGGAAAGGGCAGGCTAGCAGAGATTCTTTAGGAAAGGGCAGGCTAGCAGAGATTCTTTAGGAAAGGGCAGGCTAGCAGAGATTCTTTAGGAAAGGGCAGGCTAGCAGAGATTCTTTAGGAAAGGGCAGGCTAGCAGAGATTCTTTAGGAAAGGGCAGGCTAGCAGAGATTCTTTGGGAAAGGACAGGCCAGCAGAGATTCTTTAGGAAAGGGCAGACTAGCAGAGATTCTTTAGGAAAGAGCAGGCTAGCAGAGATTCTTTAGGAAAGGGCAGACTAGCAGAGATTCTTTCGGAAGGGGCAGCCTATCAGGGATTCTTTAGGACGAGCAGCCTCACGTGATCCCTTTTTCAGTCCAATACCGCAGAGATGAGCTATCGAGGCGCGAAAACGTCGTCGAACGCATCGAATGGGATGACGATCAAAGGGACCGGATACGGTAGCTTCGCCAGACTTTAGCTTACCCAAAACCTGCTCTTCAGCGCCATCGGCTTGAAATTGGCGTACGTCTCCCGGGCTGGTTTTGACGCCGATGCCGAGGGGCGGATTTTCGAGGTAGTATTCCCAGGGTTGATTTAAACTCCTTGCAGATGCGCAGCCCGTCCGGGCGGTACAGCTTGGCTTTTCGGTGTTCATCTTCGGTGGAAGCTGACGCGTGGTTCGAGTCTATTCATAGCTGTACGCAGGCGCTGCTTACACAGGCTTTGGCTCAGGTATGTGGTCGTTCACACACACTCTCTCTCCCTCTCCCCCTCTCTGTCTCTCTCTCTGTCTCTCTTTCTCTCTCTCTCTCTCGCTCTCTCCTCATCTAAATTTCTTCAGGTAAATCTCATGTTGGGCGGGAACCCCCAGGTGAAAATGATGGGCTGGGCGTCGGAGCAGGTCAGAGAAATCCAGTAGTCTGTCAAGAGTCGTGCTAGGTAGTGGAAGAGGGTATGTCCGGGTGGCGGCCCGTCTTCATCACGCTCACCCAATCGGAGCTGCTCTTCTACGACGCCGTTCCGCAAATGAAGGTCAGTCAGCAGAGATTATTTGGGAAAAACCCGAAAACGCATTTTTGGGGCGAACTAGCAAAGACCCTTTGATTCTAGGGCGAATGGGCCGAACCTCGGATAGCACATCCGCTAGTGGCCACCAGGGTCGTTCAGACGACGTCCCGAACGGCCCCAGTTTTGAAAGGACTTTCGGACGTCATCTCGCTGAGGTTACGGACTGGTATGTCTTCCACAATCTTCCCATTAACCTGAATTTTTCAGGCACCCAAGAAGGCGTGCGCTCGCACATTTTCCGCGTCGAGACCCATGCGGAGTTGGCGCGGTGGGTGCGGTCGTTGGTGCTCGGGACGTATGAGGCTTGCTCGGAGACGCAGCAGGTGAGAGATTAGCTTCCCTCTCTATCTCTCTCTCTCGCTCTCTCTCTATCTTTCTCACTCTTTCTGACCGAGCTCTCGCTTTTTCCAGGTCTCCTGCCCCTGCCTTGTCCGAGGCGAGCCGGCCGAGCTCGTGCTCCACCTCGAGCAGGGCGTCTCCCTGCTCACCGAGGCCGGCGAGCTCCTCTGGGCGCATCCGTTTGAGGCCATACGGTAAGTAGATAACTTTTTAAAGTTCATGCTCAAATTTTCAGAGCTACTGGTGACGACGGGGGCCGCTTCTTGTGGATGGACTTCGGGATGCCCGAGGGCGAGCAGGTCAGCAAGAAGTTCCTAAAGAATCTCTGCTAGCCTGCCCTTTCCTAAAGAATCTCTGCTAGCCTGCTTGAAACCTAATTTCAGGAAATGGACCTGCTAACATCCGCCAAGCCGGTCGTCTTCATCCTCCATTCATTCCTCGCCACAAAAGTCTACCGTCTCGGCCTGTACGCCTAAAAGTTGCCCCCCGCTACCGTATCGTGCCTCAGAGATTTTATATGATACAGCATTATGGCTGAATATCCAATCAATTTGCTCGTGTTTTCCATTGCACGTTCCCTGCTCCTTCCCCTCGCCTACTGTCATTATTCGCTAATGCCTTGCCCACCCGATGCCGGATCAAATAAATATTGAAGCAAAGAGAGAAAGAGAGAGCGAGAGAGAGATAGAGCGAGAGACTTGGAAAACCTAGCTTTTTGAGTCGATTTATTCCAAGTCAAATGTACACACACACAGATCAAATCATGCAATACACGTCGACGAAAATAAATAAGGTAAATTCCGCGGGGCTGCGTTGTTTAAAGGTACGTCGAAGCGGGCCAGGGGCGGTAGCGCGTCCCGGGCTGAGGTGCGAGCCAGCCGGGTGGAGGGGGCGGACCGCTGGCTGCCTGGCTGGTTTGTAGCTGAATTTGAAAACATTCGCTGAACCGCTTTGACTTCAATAAAATAGTTTGGCTCGAAATCTTACCGTTGGCACTGGGAATGACGGGATGATGGCTGCTGGTCCTAGAAAACCGTTAAAAAATGGGATTGCTGAGGAATCTTTGCTAGCCAGCCCTTTCCTAAAGAAGCTTTGCTAGCCTGCCCTTTCCTAAAGAAGCTCTGCTAGCCAGCCCTTTCCTAAAGAATCTCTGCTAGCCAGCCCTTTCCTAAAGAATCTCTGCTAGCCAGCCCTTTCCTAAAGAAGCTCTGCTAGCCTGCCCTTTCCTAAAGGATCTCTGCTAGCCAGCCCTTTCCTAAAGAATCTCTGCTAGCCAGCCCTTTCCTAAAGAATCTCTGCTAGCCAGCCCTTTCCTAAAGAAGCTCTGCTAGCCTGCCCTTTCCTAAAGAATCTCTGCTAGCCAGCCCTTTCCTAAAGAATCTCTGCTAGCCAGCCCTTTCCTAAAGAAGCTCTGCTAGCCTGCCCTTTCCTAAAGGATCTCTGCTAGCCAGCCCTTTCCTAAACAATCTCTGCTAGCCAGCCCTTTCCTGAAGAATCTCTGCTAGCCTGCCCTTTCCTAAAGAATCACTGCTAGCCTGTCCCTTCCTAAAGAATCTCTGCTAGCCTGCCCTTTCCTAAAGAATCTCTGCTAGCCAGCCCTTTCCGAAAGAATCTCTGCTAGCCTGTCCCTTCCTAAAGAATCTCTGCTAGCCTGTCCCTTCCTAAAGAATCTCTGCTAGCCTGTCCCTTCCTAAAGAATCTCTGCTAGCCAGCCCTTTCCTAAAGAATCTCTGCTAGCCAGCCCTTTCCTAAACAATCTCTGCTAGCCTGCCCTTTCCTAAAGAATCTCTGCTAGCCTGTCCCTTCCTAAAGAATCTCTGCTAGCCTGTCCCTTCCTAAAGAATCTCTGCTAGCCTGTCCCTTCCTAAAGAATCTCTGCTAGCCAGCCCTTTCCTAAAGAATCTCTGCTAGCCAGCCCTTTCCGAAAGAATCTCTGCTAGCCTGCCCTTTCCTAAAGAATCTCTGCTAGCCTGTCCCTTCCTAAAGAATCTCTGCTAGCCTGCCCGGTTCTTTAGGATTTCCGGGGGGGGAACCAAATTTTTCCTGGTTTTCCCGGTTGACCTAGTAATCAAATATAAAGTGTTTTCACATTGTTTTTAGTAAATTATAACTATATTTAAAGTAGAAAAACCTTTCAAAAAAGTTAGAAAAATGTTTGAAAAAGTCGAAAATTTAGTCATTTTGGGTCTTCCCCCCCGCTAATCCTAAAGGTTCTATAGGATTTTTCGACCTAAAATTAAATTTTTTAATTAAAATGTGGGTAGTTTTTATGCTCAGGAATAGTTAAAAACCATTTAGAAACGCATGCGCTATTTAGAAAAAAATTTAGGCCTGGGCCGAGAAAATTTGGTTTCCCCCCGGAAATCCTAAAGAACCGCCTGCCCTTTCCTAAAGAATCATTGCTAGCCTGTCTTTTCCTGAAGAATCGTACCCTGCACACCACCCCTCGCCGGTGCCCGACGCTCATACGCCATGAACCTCATCTCGTTTGAGCGACGGTCTTGCAGGTGATTCTTGCCTGAAATTTCCGAATCGTACTGTGCTGGGCCTTTTGAGGGCCCTACTGTCTCCGACTCACCTACACAATAGCAGCCAACAAAGCAGCAGCACCAGGAAAGCAGGGACAAGAATTTGAAAAAGGTATAGTTGCCGCCTGAGTCGGATCCGCCGCCCCCGCCGCCGTAGCCGCCACCACCTCCGCCACCAGAAACTAAACTTTGTATTAAATGTAGGCTAGTGAACATTCTTTAGGAAAGGGCAGGCTAGCAGAGATTCTTTAGGAAAAGGGTAGGCTAGCAGAGCTTCTTTGGGAAGAAATTCTACGAAGCCCTACCCATGTAGGTGCGTGCACCATAACCACGTCTCTGCTTTTTTCTCTTTTTCTCTTTCTCTTCTCTTTTGATTCCTAAAGAATCTCTGCTAGTTACTACCCTAACTAGCCGAGTCGAAACGCTCACCCAAGCCCAATTCCTTCCGCAACTCATAGGGCCACGGCTCCGCGACGTCATCTGGAACCTTCCGGAATTTTAAGGGCCATTCCAGCCTGGTTGGAACTTCACGAGAATCCCCCTTGACTTGCTGTCCCACCGCCTTTAAAGGGGCGAATGCATAGTTCAACAAAAATGACCATTTGGTGCGTATTGTTGGGTAGCGGAGGCGAGAAAGCCGAGGATTACGGTAGCCCAGAGAAGAAAGCCGCATACCGTACTCATCGGTGGATGGGGAGGAAAATAGCAGAATGACGAAATGTCTCGATTCCGTTTGGCATGCAAATCATGTTTTTATTTTTTCGCCAGTAGGATTAAATGGTTGTTTTGGAGCCGAGATACCGGCCCTCAGCTCGTTATCTCGGCTCCTTCTTATCGTATCGGGTTGTAATGTATACCAAAATACTTGCAGGAGCTGGGCGAGGCAAGATACATCTCGAGTCTATTTATTCCAAGTTAAATGCACACAGACACATGCCAAATACAGCCAATTCAATACTACAGCCCGTCGGATGATCAGCGCTGGGATCGGTATCGATCGCTTTCGAAGCCTGAAAAGCACTCAGAAAATCAGATTCAAAAGAATTTCTGCTAGCCTGCCCTTTCCTAAAGAATCTCTGCTAGCCTGCCCTTTCCTAAACAATCTCTGCTAGCCTGCCCTTTCCTAAAGAATCTCTGCTAGCCTGCCCTTTCCTAAAGAATCTCTGCTAGCCTGCCCTTTCCTAAAGAATCTCTGCTAGCCTGCCCTTTCCTAAAGAATCTCTGCTAGCCTGCCCTTTCCTAAACAATCTCTGCTAGCCTGCCCTTTCCTAAAGAATCTCTGCTAGCCTGCCCTTTCCTAAAGAATCTCTGCTAGCCTGCCCTTTCCTAAAGAATCTCTGTTAGCCTGCCCTTTCCTAAAGAATCTCTGCTAGCCTGCCCCGTCCCAAAAGTACCTTGCCCACCACGCTCGCATCCTCCTCGTTCATGTGCTGCCGCTATGAGGAATGCCCTTCGCCTGTTTGCGACTAGATTGGAATCCGCAATGCTATTCTGGCCTGAAAAATCTCTAATCTTATCTTCAACCTGTTCCTTCAAGGTTGGGACCTTCTGAATTTGCTAACCCACACAGGCAATAACCGCCAACGCAGCAGCAGCAGCAAAAAACGATGATCATGGCTGAAAATCGGTTTTAATAGTCTGTTATAGAAAGCCATACCCCATTGTAATACGGCCGAGAGGACCATTGTGACGCCATCATCGCTTCCTCCGCCTCCACTGCCTCCACCGGCCTCTGTCGCGTCGGCGCTGAGCAACATTTCGCGCTTCTTTACTGCAAGAGCGCTCGTAGTTTCGTTTCCTCAAGAATCCCTGCTCGTTCGCTGTTTTCTACTGCATACCCAATCCCAATTCCTTCCGCAACTCGTACGGCCACGGCTCCGCGACGTCATCTGGAACAATTCGTATTTTTAAGGTCCATTGAAGCCTGGATTCAACCTCACGAGACTCGGCTGTTCCACCCCCTTTCAAGAGGCGAATGCATAGTTCAGCAAAAATTGACCATTTGGTGCGTATCGTTGCGTAGTCGAGGCAAGAAAGCCGAGGATTCCAGTAGCCCAGAGATGAAGGCCGCATACCGTACCCATCGGGGGATGGAGCATAAAATAGCAGAATTACGAGATTCCTCTATTCTACCACAGATGCAAATTTGTTTTAGAGGTCCACGTGAAGGTTCTGATTTTTTCGCTGGTACGATGCAATGGCTTCGGTTCAGTTTCTCGCACCGCAGATTCCATGCCCTATCTCGGCTCACTGTTTACCGATCGAGCGGTAAAGTATACCAAAATACTCGCATGAGCAAGGCGAACATTTTGGTATACTTTACATACCTGTAGACAAACAGCGTGCCGAGATACAAAAGTTTGGCGGGCTAGATGGGGGCCTCAGCCTTACCGATGAAATGATTGTAGTCTGTAAGGTATCGAAACTGTGTTACAGCGGCTGCCTTGCCTCTTGAATCGATTTATTCCACATTAAATGCACACAGACACAAGCGATATGCAGCCAGTTCAATACTACGGACCGTCGGATGATCAGCGCTGGTCTCGATATCGATCGCTTTCGAAACCTGAAAAGCACTGAGAAAATCAGATTCCAAAAGAATCTCTGTTAGCCTGCCCCTTTCCTAAAGAATCTCTGCTAGTCTCCCTGGTCTAAAGTACCTTGGCCACCACGCTCGCATCCTCCTCGTTCATGTGCTGCCGCTATGAGGTATGCCCTTCGCCTGTTTGCGACTGGCTTGGCATCCGCAATGCAATTCTTGCCTGAAAAATCTCCTAATTCATCTTCACCTTCTTCCTTCCAGACCGAGACATCCGGAATATGCTAACCCACCCACGTAATAGCAGCCAACGCAGCAGCAGCACCCATAAAGGATGACCGCGACTGAAAATCGGATAAGACTTCAGATACCCTCCCCCCAGCCCGTACCCCTCACCTACCGTATCTCGGCTCCCTGTTCATCTACCGGTGTGTAAAGTATACCAAAATGTTTGCCTTGCTCTGGCGAGTATCTTGGTATAGTTTACACACCTGTAGATGTACACGGAGCCGAGATACGGTAGGCGGGGGTCGGCTGGAGGGGGCTCATCTGGAGTTCAGCCGAAAATCGATTTAATAGTGTTGTATGAAAGGCCTGTAACGATAAATGAGCATAAAAGGAGGAGGATAACGTTTTTACCAAATGCGCATAGACCCCAGGCGACCATTGAGACGAATCCGCCGCTTTGTCCGCCTCCACTGCCTCCACCGTCCTCTGTCGAGTCGGCGCTCATCAACATGTCGCCTTTCTTTACTGAAAAAGCACTAGTGGTTTTGTTTCCTCAAGAATCCCTGCTCGTTCGCTGGTTTCTACTGCATATAACGCTCACCCAACCCCAATTCCGTCCGCAACTCATACGGCCACGGCTCCGCGACGTCATCTGGAACCTTCCGGAATATTAAGGGCCATTGAAGCCTGGATGCAACCTCACGAGAACCGTGAATCGGCTGTTCCACCCCCTTTAAAGAGAGGAATGCATAGTCCCGATCAAAAATGACCATTTTGTGCGTATTGTTGCGTAGTCGAGGCGAGAAAGCCGAGGACTACGGTGGCCCAGAGAAGAAGGCGGCATACCGTACCCATCGGGGGATGGGGCGGAAAATAGCAGAATGACGAGATTTCTCGATTCTGCTTGGCATGTAAATCAAAGTTTCTACCGGCTGTCCAAAGACTTGGCAGCATGGAGGCGAGCTAGCAGAGAGTCTTGCGGATGACAACAACTTCCAAGACTTCCGGTTTATTCTCGAGTAACACACGAATCGAGTCAATCACAAATCGATGAGTGCAAAAAATAGGGTTTAACGGCGTGGCTCGTTGTAGTCTGTAGTCTAATCCCTCCTTCGGGATCTCAGAATTTGGCAGGTCGCGGGACCCAGCCGGGTGGTGGTGGTGGGCCGCCGGGCTGTGGCTGAAATTGTAGTTTGTAGTTTGTAGTGTTGCCAAAACTTGCGCCCTCCCTCCAACGAGTCCCTAGCTACTGTATCTTGACTCCCCGTTGTGCTACGGAGTTGTGGCGTATATCAAAATGCTCGGCAGGATGAGGCGAACATTTCGGTATACTTTACACACCTGTAGATGAACAGGCGGCCGAGATACAAAAGTTGGGCGCCGGCTGGGGGGAGGGTTTTTTACAGTCCTACCGTAGTTTAAAGGACACTTGGAGGCAAGCGGATTACCTGTTGTGGCGAGTAGGCCGGGGGTGCGTAGGGTTGCTGCTTCGATCCTCGCTGCTGTGGCGGCTGCGCGTAGGCTTGCGGTGTCTGGCCCGGCATGCCAGGAGGGGGAGGAGGGCAGGGAGTCGCTTGGAATGTCGCCGAAGTACCTTAAAAATGATTTCTAAATGCTCGATGATAGCTTATCTTTCTTAAAGAATCTCTGCTAGCCTGCCCTTTCCTAAAGAATCTCTGCTAGCCTGCCCTTTCCTAAAGAATCTCTGCTAGCCTGCCCTTTCCTAAAGAATCTCTGCTAGCCTGCCCTTTCCTAAAGAATCTCTGCTAGCCGGCCCTTTCTTAAAGAATCTCTGCTAGCCTGCCCATTCCCAAAGAATCTCTGCTAGCCTGCCCATTCCCAAAGAATCTCTGCTAGCCTGCCCTTTCCGAAAGAATCTCTGCTAGCCTGCCCATTCCCAAAGAATCTCTGCTAGTTGAACCTTTTCTCTGAACTAAAACTTGTACTAAAACTTCTTGTACTAAAACCGACCTTTTCTCTGCTGAGGCGCCGCTTGCATCTGCATCCTCGCTTGGGCGGGTGGTGGTGGTTTCGGAGGGGGAGCCGGGTTAGACGGGGTCCTCAACCAATGCCAGAAGACAACGACTGAAACGCAAATTCTCTCTCTCTCTCTCTCTCTCTCTCTCTCTCTCTCTGCTCTCTGCTCTCTCTCTCTCTCTCTCTCTCTTACATGGCGCGGGTCCATGGTCACGGTCGCTCTCATCACAATAGTAGACGTTGCCGCATTCGTCGACGTATTCCTTCCTTTCACGGCATCCACCTAAAAATCGTTTCCTCAAGAGTCTCTGCTAGCCTGCCCTTTCCTAAAGAATCTCTGCTAGCCCCCACGAATCCCATTTCACCCACATCCCCATGAGCAAATCAAGCAGACGCACACGCCGCCGAGGAACACCGCTAAAGTTCTTGTTGGCCTTGAAAAACGACGAAAATTCCTTACCGAAGCCAACAGCGCACGGAGCGCCGCACGTATCATTTCCACCGCCACCTCCACCACTCCCGTGGTAGCTGTTACCACCGTATCCCCCGCCACCAACGTAGTGGTGCGTATGGTGGTGGACGTGACTGTGACCATGGCCTGAACGTCAGAAAATTGGCGCAGTGGAGGGCAACATACTATGGCATCTGCGACATCGTGCATGGAACTCGGCGCTGAGCATGTTTTGTTCGTTCACTGAAATAACAAGAATTTTTGGAAGAAGGCAGGCTAGCAGAGATTCTTTAGGAAAGGGCAAGCTAGCAGAGATTCTTTAGGAAAGGGCAGGCTAGCAGAGATTCTTTAGGAAAGGGCAGGCTAGCAGAGATTCTTTAGGAAAGGGCAGGCTAGCAGAGATTCTTTAGGAAAGGACAGGCTAGCAGAGAACGTTCAGGAACAGCTTACGCAATCCCAATTCCTTCCGCAACTCGTAGGGCCACGGCTCCGCGATGTCATCTGCAAAATTCAGAGTTCAAACAAAACCTTAAAGTAGCATTAAATCTACTGTCACCCCACCTTTAACGCCAAGCAAAAAAATACTACGGGTTAGAGTGCAGTTTACCCCCCCCAGCCCAGCTCCTCAGCCATACGTCCTATTAATGCGCCGAGTATCTCAAAATGTTCGCCGTGGTCGAAAACCCCTGGCAAAGTTGTTTACTTGCGCCCAAAATTGTTAAAAAATTTTTTATAAGAATTATAAGTCTGGGTTTTCTTTAGTTAATTTTTGCTGTTCCAAAGTGAGTTTTCATATCTCGGCTATCTTTAGTCGTACAGAGCTGTCAATGGTACCAAAATGTAGCTCTTGCTCTGTAGAATAAGCCTACAGTACGCTTGGGTCGAAAAAAATAGCGGAAAACAAAAATATTTGAGTTTTTGACTCCTGGTACATTGATGCATAGCGGCTTAATCTTTTCAACTTTCAAAATTTTGTAAAAAATTTTCTAACAATTTTTGGCGCAAGTAAACAACTTTTCCAGGGGTTTTCGACCACGGCGAACATTTTGAGATACTCGGCGCATTAATAGGACGTATGGCTGAGGAGCTGGGCTGGGGGGGTAAACTGCACTTAAGCCATACTACGCTAAAACTGACCATTTTCCGTGTAGGGTTCCGTGGTAGCAACGAGAAAGCCGAGGAATACGGTAGCCCAGAGGAGGCCGAATACCGCACCCATCGGGGGATGGATCGCTGGTAATGGCTCACCTTCCGCTTTTTCCGCGCTTTCAGGAGTCCCAGATGCAAATTTTGTTCTTGTAAATTTGGTAAATTGGATTCGCGCCTGGTAGGCTAGCAGTCTTTTGCGGGACTTTCGATTTATTCTCGAGTAACAATCACAAATCGATGAATGCATAAAATACTGTATAAAGATTGTAGTCTGTTGTAGTCTGTAGTCTGTAGTCTAATCCCTCCTCCGTCATCTCAGGATTTCGCGGGTCGCGGGGCCCGGCCGGGCGGTGGTGGTAGGCGGCCGGCTTGTGGCTGAAATTGTAGTTGGAAGTTTGTCGTTTGTTGTTTGTAGTTTTAAAGGAACGGTGAAGGCAAGCAGCCTACTCGTTGTGGCTGGCCGGGCGGGATGCCGGGAGAGGGAGGAGGGCAGGGAGTCGCTTTGAACGTCGTCGAAGTACCTTAACAAACGGATTTCAGAAATGATCGCGGCTAGCCTGCCCGTTCCTAAAGAATCTCTGCTAGCTGGCCCCAGCTCATCACAAAAACCAACCTTTTCCCTGCTGTGGCGGCGTTTGCGTCGGTATCGTCGCCTGGGTGGGTGGTGGTGTCGCCGGCGGGGGCTTAGGGTCAGACGGGGTCCTCAACCAATGCCAGAATTCAGCGACTGAAAAGGTCTCTCTCTTCTCTCTCTCTCTCTCTCTCTCTCTCTCCTCTCTCTCTCTCTTTCACGCCCTATATCTTTCTCTCGCGTACATGGCGGGGGTCCATCATGAGGGCTGCTCTCCTCGCAATAGTAGACGTTGCCGCATTCGTCAGTGTACCTGTTACACTTGCATCCACCTAAAATTGGTGTCCTCAAGGGCAGGGTTGTTCGCGGTCCCCAAGTAAAACAGCTATGTAAATTACAGAGGCCCGGACAGCCCGTGTCGGCGAGGCTTACGGGGAAGGCTCATCGACAGATTTCGTGTCGTAACCTTCCATTTTTGGTGCCACAGTGCATGATTAGTGCAGATACGGATTCATCTGGGCAACTTACGGACACGGACCCATGAAAATCGGGACGGGTCCGGGTCCGGGTCTGCCCGGGTCGGACCCAAATTATCACCCTATCTGCTAGCCTGCCCTTTCCTAAAGAATCTCTGCTAGCCTGCCCTTTCCTAAAGAATCTCTGCTAGCCTGTCCCTTCCTAAAGAATCTCTGCTAGCCTGCCCTTTCCTCAAAGAATCTCTGCTAGCCTGTCCCTTCCTAAAGAATCTCTGCTAGCCTGCCCTTTCCTCAAAGAATCTCTGCTAGCCTGTCCCTTCCTAAAGAATCTCTGCTAGCCTGCCCTTTCCTAAAGAATCTCTGCTAGCCTGTCCCTTCCTAAAGAATCTCTGCTAGCCTGCCCTTTCCTAAAGAATCTCTGCCAGCTCCCGTGAATGCAATTTCACCCACAGCCCCACATGCAACAGATGGTGACTCCCAAGCCGCCGAGTAACGCCCCTAAACCCTTTCTTGACCGCAAATATTCACCCCCCTACCAGACCACCCGAAGACCTCGGCGTTGGTGGCATTCTTGCCGTCACCTCCACTGCTGCTATGGTGGCTGCTGTATCTACCGTATCCACCACCACCAACGTAGTGATGCGTGTGGCGGTGAGTGTGAGTGTGACCATGACCTGAAAGTCAAAAAGCTGGCCGAATTGAAGGCAACAAACTATGGCATCTGCGACATCGCCCATGGAACTCGGCGCTGAGCATGTTTTGTTCGTTCACTGCAATAACAAGAATTTTTGGAATAAGGCAGGCTAGCAGAGATTCTTTAGGAAAGGGCAAGCTAGCAGAGATTCTTTAGGAAAGGGCAGGCTAGCAGAGATTCTTTAGGAAAGGACAGGCTAGCAGAGATTCTTTAGGAAAGGGCAGGCTAGCAGAGAACGTTTAGGAAAGGGCAGGCTAGCAGAGATTCTTTTGGAAACACTTACGCAATCCCAATTCCTTCCGCAACTCGTACGGCCACGGCTCCGCGATGTCATCTGCAAATTTCGGAGTTTAACGAGCCCAATCATACCTTAAAGTAGCATGAAATCTACTGTCACTCCACCTTGAACGTCAAACAGACATTACTACGCTAAAACTGACCATTTTCCGTGTAGGGTTCCGTGGTGGCAACGAGAAAGCCGAGGAATACGGTAGCCCAGAGGAGGCTGAATACCGTACCCATCGGGGGGGATGGATCGGGGTAATGGCTCATCTCCTGCTTTTTCGGATGTATCTAACATCCAAGATGCAAATCATGGTTGATTTTAAAAGTTCGGTCGGTCCGTGGTAAGCTAGCAGAGAGTCTTTGCGGAATTGAGCGGCAAGTGCAAAGAATTTCCGCTTTATTCACAAGTAAGACACACAAATTGAGTCCTTTACAAAACGATGAAAGCACAAAAAATGGTTTGGTTTGATCGAACGCATCTTGTTGTAGTCTGTAATCTAATTTCTTCGCCATCCTCATCTGTTCCGTTTTGATGGGCGTGGCGCCCAGCCGGGTGGTGGTGGCAAGCCGGCTTGTTGCTGCTGCTGCTGAAAAATCGTAGGAATTTAGGTTTTTTTGTCAATGTTTTCGATTTTTCTCCATTCTTCTCAATTACGCTCGTTTGGGCGCAAAAACTTTTTTAAGGGGCCTGTTAAGGCATAGCAGAACTGGAGCTTTTGCAATATCGGGGGGAGAACAACTTTTCTTAGACGTCCAGAAATCCCTAGTAACGTAATACTAAGTATTTTCATACCGTTTTTAAAAAAGAACTATATTTTTAATAGAAAAACTATCTAAAAACGTTAAAAAGTTTTCAAAAAGTCGAAATTTTGGTGAAAAACCGGCCATTTTTGCTTGAAAAATCGATTATTTTGATATTTTTTAGACAAAGATTTTTGGTGCAAGTTAACTATATTTTAATTTTGGAAAAACAATAAAAAACCTTAGAAAAATGTTATAGTCGCAACTTTGGTCGAAATCGGCCACCATTTTTTGGGTAGAAAATCTACATTTTTTGTTTTTTTAGCCCATTTTGTAAAATTTTAACGTTTAGAAACAGTAAAAAAACCGTTTAGAAACACTTATGCTGTTGATCTTTGGAAAATTGGATCCTAAGAACCCCCCCCCCGATAATGCAAAAGAACCACCGCATTTAAAGGGCTAGTTCAACTTTTAGAGCTTGGGCTGGTACCTTGGGAAACTATGGACGTAGGCACAGTGCGCCCGAACAGTCCCCCATTACGACAGTTATTAGAGATCGGGGAAATGAGAGGAGCGCAGACAAAAAAACGCAGAGCGGGTTCGACTCCTGGCCGCGGAAATTCTTTTGTTTTATTGGCTGAACTAGCCCTTTAAGGGCCAGAGAGGGCATGGAACCAACCGGCATCGGTAGCGCAGGAGCTTTTGGTTGCAGCGGTTGCTGCGGCGGCAGCTGGACGGGTTTATCGGGAGGAGCAGCAGATGGAATCGACTTCGTCACAACGTTGACAGCTTAAAGGGACTAGGAAGTCAAAATACGAATCATTCCGTAAGAACTTTACAAGTTTTTAATAAGAAATTTGGTAGTATAGGCAATTCTAGACTTCAAAAATCATCAAAAAACGGTTCACCCCCCCGGTAACGGCAAAGAACCAGGTGCCACGCGGTCGCCAAAAACTCGCCCGTGTTTTGCTGCGGCGCCACATTCATTTGCGGGATCGGCTGGGCGCAGGCTAGAAACAAAATTGCAACTGAGAAGCTATTTAACCACCCGCTCTCTCTCTCTCTCTCTTCTCTCTCTCTCGCTCTCTCTTTCACTCTCTCTCACTCTCTCACTTTCACTCTTCCACGCTCTCGCCCTCTCTCACTTCACGCTCTCTCACCCTCTCACTCTCCCTCATTTTCGCTCTCTCGCTTTCTCTCTCACTTTCACTCTTTATCTCTCACTTTCACTCTTTCTCTCTCACTCTTTCTCTCTCTCTTTCTCTCGCTCTTTCTCTCGCTCTATCTCTCTGTCTTTCTCACCATCTTTCTCAATTTCACTCTCTCTCTCTCTCTCTCTCTCTCTCTCTCTCTCTCTTTAACTACCGCACCTGGAGCCGGTCCGCAATCACAATCACGAGCCTCACAGCAATGAACTAAAATTGGCTTTACTATGGGTTTTGGACGGCCTGCTTTTTTCCTAAACAATCTCTGATAGCCCGTCATTTATACAATTGCACCCACCAAGGACTACAAAGCCTAAGCATACACAGAAGACAATACCGATGACGATCATAACCCCTAAAACACTAGTGTGTTCTCGGGGGCAGCTTCGCTATACCGGCTTCCACGCGACACTCCTCAGGGGTGCTGCACGACCTATTCCCGTGACTTCCACGGGGCGAATCGTAGTGGTTGTAGCCACCGTATCCTCCACCACCAACGTAGTGGTGCGTGTGGCGGTGACTGTGAGTGTGCCCGTGGCCTGAACGTCAGAAAATTGGCGAAGCGGTGGGAAACAAACTATGACATCTGCGGCATCGCGAATGGAACTCGGCGCTGAGCATGTTCTGTTCTTTCACTGAAACCTCAAGAATCACTGCTAGCCTGCCTTGAGTTTAAGGGAAAACGCAAACTAGCAGAGATTCTTTAGGAAAGGGCAGGCTAGCAGAGATTCTTTAGGAAAGGGCAGGCTAGCAGAGATTCTTTAGGAAAGGGCAGGCTAGCAGAGATTCTTTAGGAAAGGGCAGGCTAGCAGAGAATCGTTAGGAAAGGGCAGGCTAGCAGAGATTCTTTAGGAAAGGGCAGGCTAGCAGAGATTCTTTAGGAAAGGGCAGGCTAGCAGAGATTCTTTAGGAAAGGGCAGGCTAGCAGAGATTCTTTAGGAAAGGGCAGGCTAGCAGAGAATCGTTAGGAAAGGGCAGGCTAGCAGAGAATCGTTAGGAAAGGGCAGGCTAGCAGAGATTCTTTAGGAAAGGGCAGGCTAGCAGAGATTCTTTAGGAAAGGGCAGGCTAGCAGAGATTCTTTAGGAAAGGGCAGGCTAGCAGAGATTCTTTAGGAAAGGGCAGGCTAGCAGAGATTCTTTAGGAAAGGGCAGGCTAGCAGAGATTCTTTAGGAAAGGGCAGGCTAGCAGAGATTCTTTAGGAAAGGGCAGGCTAGCAGAGATTCTTTAGGAAAGGGCAGGCTAGCAGAGATTCTTTAGGAAAGGGCAGGTGTTAAATTCCCTACGCAATCCTAACTCCTTCCGCAACTCGTACGGCCACGGCTCCGCGTCGTCATCTGGAACAATTCGGAATTTTCAGGACCATTGTAGCCTAGATTTTCAAGCGATCTTGACTACCGTTGTCGCGTTCCCTTTAAAGTACCGAATAAAAAAAGTACCGAATAATAAAAAATACCATTTTGCGTGTAGTGTTCTGTGGTGCAAACAAGAAAGCTCAGGATCACGGTGGCCGATATAAGGCCGAATACCGTACCCATCGGGCAAAGAGAGCAGGGATTCCCAGATTTTAGTGTATTTCTGGATTGAACAGATGCAAAACACATAATTCAAATTCGACGTGTAGTTGCAAAAATTCCCGGAAATTCTGGCTGGCCGGGCTTTGCAGAGAACATTTAAGGAAATGGGGATGCCATGGAAGGTCGATGTTGGTTGAAAATCCGCTTCGCGGGTGTTTGCACCGGAAAGGGCAGCAAAACCAGTGACGAAATTGGTTTGGTACAAGACGTGGGAAATCCTGGCTCAGTTTCTATGATTTTTCTGACTTTCTGCGAGTTCGTGCTCGTGCCCCGGGGCTAGGTGACACTGTGAGTTCGTTTTCCGTCAAGGAATCTGCAGAATTTTCGATTTTTTGTGCATTTTGAGCAAATCTTTTCCCTAAAAATTCGACAGAATTTAGGGGGCAATGGATTACGCCATGTTTTCGGGCTCATAAATTTCCCGTAAAGTGCTCCCGCTCACTTTCCCCACCTGTTAATTGCCTCTTTCAGCGGCTCCAAAAAGCCTTCTGGCTACACGCGATACTCTGGGGTTACCATGGCGAAAACGAAGCCGTCCCCAGGGACCATGTTTGTTTTTGGGGGTCTAAACCGGTTCCCGGCAGTTTTGGTGCTTGAATTATTGATTTTTGAGGATTAAGGGGATTTGGTTTTCAATTAAAGGGACTGGGAAGTCTATGGACGGCTTCTAGCTTTTCGAGTTGCTTCTCTGAGATTTCCGTAGCCTCCTTAAATGTTTTTCTAACTTTTTTTTTAGGATATTTCTTGCTCTCTCTCTCCCCTTCTCCATTTCCCTCGCTCTTTCTTTTTCTCTCTGTCGCTCTCTCTCTCCTCTTCTCTATCTCCCTCGCTCTTTCTCTTTCTCTCTATCGCTCTCGCTCTCTCTCTCTCTCTATCTCTCTTTCTCTCTTTCTCTTTCTCTCTCTCTCTCTCTCGCTCCCTCGCTCTTGACCTTATTTTTCAGATGAAACGTGACCCAGTACTTCGCCACGAAGAGATGCGTCGATACCTATTACACCGAAATCGCGTACTTGACGCAAAAAGCGTGGTCACGACTAATCTGAAGAAGAGAAGCGGCTCCGAGCCACCGAAGAGACGTAGAAAAACGGAGGATGAGGTCGGAAATTTTAAAGAATCTCTGCTAGCCTGCCCTTTCCCAAAGAATCCCTGCTAGCTCGCCTTTCCAGGAAGAAACGGGACGCCGTATCGATCTGGAGAACCAGCGTCTCATGCGCGAATTGACTGCCATCGCCAAGCGGAGGGCCGCGGGGCAAGCTGCCAAGAAATGAAGCGAGCTGTCACAGTCCCTTTAAAGCTGTAAAAATTCATTTTATGCTTTTAAAATCATAATTAAAATTTACGAATATTTTAAGGGTTTTTGCGTTGTGATTTTGCCAATTCTACTGTGATTTTTCTCTCCGGCTTTCATATGTAAATTATGCAAATGATGCAAAATTTTATTGAATCAAAAGGTAAAAAATAAGAGGAAAATAAAAAGGAAGTTGTAGTGCAAAAAAAGAAAATACAGCAATATTTCTCAAGGCAGCTACACCGGGAATTGGGGGAAACGCTGAATTTGAAAAATGGCTAGAAAACGATGCAAAACCTCCGAAATGCACGCATTAATGACACATCGGCTATCAAGGGTAATTTAAATGGATTAATTAGCATATCATAAAACCAAGAAATTATAGAAAAACTCCTGAACACGAAAAATGACGCTCGAATACCACGTTTTGCACTTCAGAAAAATCGGAGAAAAAAAATTGGGGGTTTAAAGCAATTCAAATATGCTAATTAGGTGAT
The DNA here is from genome assembly GCA_958295435.1 of Mesorhabditis spiculigera. Lineage (NCBI taxonomy): Eukaryota > Metazoa > Nematoda > Chromadorea > Rhabditida > Rhabditidae > Mesorhabditis > Mesorhabditis spiculigera. Next base: position 705,352 of record CATQJA010002639.1, read on the forward strand.
AGCTAAACACCAAAAAAAAGCGGAAAATCTGGGGACCGTATGCAAATTTGAAATTATAGGATTGATTGGGGGGGATTTTTGGGTTTAAAGGGGTCGGCAAGGCAAGTAGCTCTCTCTCTCTCGCTCTCTCCTGCTCTCTTTCTCTCTCTCTCTCTCTCGCTCTCGCTCTGCCTTCCAAGCCCCTTTAAAACCGAAAATCCGCGGAATTTTTTGGCAGCGGCAAGATACTAGCGGATACGAGATATTTAGCAGAAATTCAAGGGGCAATGCATCCTGTCCGTCTCGAGCATGACGGAGAAGATGCAGAACGCGATGTAGGAGACGATCATCAACACGCCGAAAATCTGGGAAAATATGGTAAACCTGCTTTCTCTCTCTTTCTCCCTCCCTCGCTCTCTCTCTTTCTTTCGCTCTCTCGCTCTCTCTCTCTCTCTCTCTCTCTCTCTCTCTGTCTCTCTCTCGCTCTCTCTGTCTCTCTCTCTCTCTCGATCTCCGCTGTCTCTCCCTCTTGCTCTCGCTCTCTCATTCTCTCGCTTTCTCAGGAACCCACCTTATTCATTTGCCATTTTGAGACGAAAATGGCTAGGACGAGCACGACCAACATGATGAAGAGCATCCCCACCGAGCAGAGGAGGCCCTTGCTAAAAAAGGAATGGTTTGGAAATCGCAAATATTCCCTGCTAGCCTGCCAGTTCCGAAAGAATCTCTGCCACCTACCTTGATACAGAAATTGAGTCCGGCTCCCCTGGATGTAATAGTGGCTGTGTGACAAAGTAGAGAAGCCACGGTACAGGTAGCCCAACACAGACGTCAAAAATGTTTGAGCCAACTGACGAGGAGACGGCCATATCGCCGAGCCCTTTCCGGGCGACGATCACACTGAAAATCGGAGATTGAAGTTTCCTCAAGCTTAGGCTTAGGCTTTAGTTTAGGCATAGACCTGGGCTTACTTTGGCTTAGGCTTAGCAAGACATACCTGGTAATCAAATCCGGAATACTCGTACCGGCCGCCAGAATCGTCAGCCCAATCACCTAAAAAAATATGTTGATGTAATTTTTAGCGTTTTTCATACCTCTGTTGGGATTTGTAGCGTCTCTCCGATTGTGTTCGCCCACCACACCATCAGATAGGAGAAGAAGGCGATCCATAGGATAGAAGTGACGAAAGTGACGGGATACCATTTCCGGACACCCTGAAATTGAGTTTTTATGGATGGAGACATTCGTGATCTTTCCCTCTCTCTCTAACTCCTTCTCTCTCTCTCTCTCTCTCTCTCTCTATCACTCTCTCGTTTAGGTATCCGTACCTCCTTCCTGACGTCCGGTATCGTGACCCACATCGGGATCAGGATAGGGGCGAGACAAACGTAGGTTAATCTCTGAAAAAATTAGATTACCGTCGTCTCAGCATTTCCTAAAGAATCTCTGCTAGCTCACCTTCATCGGCTCCTCCGGCCACGACATGTCCAGCGGCTTCTCCTCGTCCTCTTCGAGCAGTGACTTCTAAAAAACAGCTGAATTCTCGTATTTCACGACTTACGATTTCGTCAATGACCGAATGCCGCTTGTGCTGGCTGACTGGAGCGGTAGGCGTGTCGAGGTTTGGCTGAAAAATTCTTGGTCTCTCTCCCTCTTTCTCTCTCTCTCTCTCTCTCTCATCTCTTTCTATTTCTCTTGTCCTCAAAAACCAACCGGCTGCGTGGTCGCCGTCCTGCTCCGATCGATTGAACTCCTCTCGCTCTCGTCTGAAATACAGAATTCAACCAGTCACCACCGTTTCCTAAATCGCTACCACAGCTACCGTATCAAAACGCTCTTGCTCGCTCTTCTCAAAGGGAAACCCAAAAAAGGAAAGGAAATGGCACACGGTTGAAACTGGGGGTAAAGAGTTTAATAGAACCAAAAAAGGTGCACTTGATGAAGGGGCAGGTCGCCTTGAGCTGGGTAGGCTAGCAGAGATTCTTTAGGAAAGGGCAGGCTAGCAGAGATTCTTTAGGAAAGGGCAGGCTAGCAGAGATTCTTTAGGAAAGGGCAGGCTAGCAGAGATTCTTTAGGAAAGGGCAGGCTAGCAGAGATTCTTTAGGAAAGGGCAGGCTAGCAGAGATTCTTTAGGAAAGGGCAGGCTAGCAGAGATTCTTTAGGAAATGGCAGGCTGGCAGAGATTCTTTAGGAAAGGGCAGGCTAGCAAAGATTCTTTAAGAAATGCCAGCTCAAGGGACCCATTTTCAAGGGAGTGGGTGCCGAGGGATTGTGACTGTGCTTGATAAATCGCAGAATTCTAAGGGGTAGGTCTGTAAAGGTGTACTAAAGGGCTACGGTATTCGATTACGGTAGGTGCTTCTTTCATCTTAGGATTTACGAAAGTATCTTTTTTAAGGTAGGTGGGTGGCGTGCAAATATGTATCAGTTGCTGTGCCCCTAGGGTTCGCAGATCAAAAATCAGCTGATTTGCATGGATTTAAAATATGCAAATTAGCTAATTTTTTCATGATTTGGGGGCACAATTTAACGCGGACCTGGCAGGAACAACTGTCTCTCCGCCCAGTACGTCGAGTCGGCACCTGCAGAAAGGGAAACGGGAAATATGCTAATTTTCTGTGACGATTATGGTAGTTATTGTAACAAGAGTTTTCGGGGGGTTTTTTTTTGAAGGATTTTGCGTTTTTTTAGTAGTGCCAGAGGTGGGGGTGCCCACATGCTGGAGAAAAGGATTCGAAAATGGAAAATAGAAATGTTGAAAGTGGCAAAAAACTGGTTCCAAAGGGACAGAGAAGGCAGAGGAAAAGCAGGGAATGAAAATAGGACCGCTAGGATTAGAAATCTTTCTCTCTCTCTCTCTCTCTCTCTCTCTCTCTCTCGCTGTCTGGCTCTCCATCTCTCTTTCGCTCTCGCTCTCACTGTCTCTCCTGCGCGCTCTCTCCCGCTCTCTCACTCTCTCTCTTTCTCTCTGTCCCTCTCTCTGTCGCTCTCTCTCACTCTCTCTCTATCGCTCTCCCTGGCTATCTTGCTCTCTCTCCTGCTCTCTAGCTCGTTTCTCTTTTCCCCAGTCTTTTGTGTATCTTGCGCTAGTTCTATGAATTTTTAAGGTCCGAAGTCCGAAGGCAAAATCTACCCCAAAAACTACCCGCATTTTCCTATGCCAGTTATAGGATATTTTAAAGGCCCATTGAGCCCATCAACGCCCCCTCACCTTCCGGCAACTCGGCCAGCGTGTTCCCCATCAGGTTGATGATCCCGTTCCGGAACATCGAGCCGGAGTGCAGGATCGGAATTGACTGCCTGCGCGCACCGATCGAGCATCGCCGCGGATCCATTGGGTTGTGTCTGAAAATGGGAGGATATTGAGAATTTCGAAACAGTTCTTGTTAACAAATCTTCTGGCAAGCCCGAAAACCGAGGGTTAGTGAATTGGAAGAGAATTTCCTAAAAAATCTCTGCTAGCCTGCTAAAGAAAACCGCTACCTTGCCTTTTCCTAAGAAACAAAGCAAACTAGCAAAGATTCTTTAGGAAGACGAAATGAAACAGCGAGCTTCATGTGGACGCAGTTGACTCCCGTTTTCCGCAAAATTCTCTGCTAGCCTGCCTCGCTTCAGCATATTACAGAACATCGCCAAGCTGACCAGGTCTTCTTCCAGAATCTCTGCTAGCCTGCCCTTTCCTAAAGAATCTCTGCTAGACTGCCCTTTCCTAAAGAATCTCTGCTAGCCTGCCCTTTCCTAAAGAATCTCTGCTAGCCTGCCCTTTCCTAAAGAATCTCTGCTAGCCTGCCCTTTCCTAAAGAATCTCTGCTAGCCTGCCCTTTCCTAAAGAATCTCTGCTAGCCTGCCCTTTCCTAAAGAATCTCTGCTAGCCTGCCCTTTCCTAAAGAATCTCTGCTAGCCTGCCCTTTCCTAAAGAATCTCTGCTAGCTTGCCCTTTCCTAAAGAACCTCTGCCAGCTAGTCCTTTCCTAAAAAATCTTGGCTAGCTTGCCATTACTCAAAAAACAAACGTTCGGAAACTTATAAATAGAAAGAAGAAGTGTTAATAAAAGCAGAAAAATTAGATAATCGCTTTAAAAAGATAGAAAACCAATGGTTAGTGATGTGGCACGCAAAAGTATTAAAATTATTAGGCAATCGGTTCGTCAGTAGGCCGATCGAGCCAAAAAAGCAAGCCGCAAGCCCCAAAAAAGAAATCCAGCATCTCTTTACCGTTTCGGGAGCAGCGCCTCTTTTTGAGGGTTTTGCGGGTCGCTAGGAGTTTTTTAGTAGCATTTTTTACTCATTGGAATTAAATTAAAATTCCGAAGAATCACTGCTAGCTTGCGTAGGAAATGACATGCCCAAAAAACTTCCATTCTGTCGAAAAAAGTAGATTTTTTCGGGTCAAAATACTCGGAAAAATATGTTCTTTATTTTGCTAAATCATTGATTCAAATTCAATAGATTTAGACGTAAATATTTATATTTTAAGGCACTTAAATTATTTAGCTATTCAAACCTTAGAAAAACCAGACCAAAAACCACTTAAAATTACGCAAAAATTAGAATTAGATTAGATTCATTAGCCCAAAAATGCGCTTTTTTTTGTTTTCGCTAGATTAACTAACAAAAATAGTAAATTTTAAGGTTTACATTTGATTTTTTAAAATACCTAAACGACCCGCGGCCCACTCGACTCCACGGCTCGGCATCGCCGTTCGTTAGCTCTTGTGGCTGGCCGGGTGGCTGGCCATTTTGATGGTGTAATGGGGCGACTTCCTAAAAAAGAATTCTCTCTCTCTCTGTCGCTCTCTTGCCCTCTCTCGCTCAAAATCTCCTACATGGCACTCCTTTTTCCCGTCGGCTCCTTCCGTATTTCCATTCTTCATCGCCTCCAGGTCGTCGGAGCCGGCGTCCAACTCCTCCATCTTCTCGCCGAGCAGCCGCACTTTTACAAAGCGCTGTAAATCGTGGATTAACGTATTTTTCTCTATTTCTCTCCCTCTTTCTCTCTTTCTATCGCTCTCTCTTCATCTCACTTGAGAACGCAGTCTGTACCTTTGCTTTCAAAGACCAGCACTTAAAAATGCATAACCACTTTTAATTTTTCATGCTCATTCTCACTTTCTCTCTCCCTCTCTCTCTCTCTGTCTCTATCTCTCTCTCTCTCTCGAGCAAGCTAGCAGAGCTTCAGAAAATACCAACCTCAGCCTGCTCGTTGAATTTCATGAATGTACAATAGAAGAGGTAGATACAGAAAAGGCATAGCGCCTCTGGCCATGTGATCTGCGATTACAATTTAGATTATTCCCTGAACTTCGTACCTTCTCGTCCAAAAAGAAGATGACGAGGAGGAAGAGGGCTACGATGTAGATGGAGACGTCCCTGGAAAGGAATGGTTCCTAAAGAATCACTGCTAGCCTTCCCTTTCCTAAAGAATCTCTACTAGCCTGCCATTTCCTAAAGAATCACTGCTAGACTGTCCTTTCCTAAAGAATCACTGCTAGCTGCCTGCTTTCAAAATTCCCCAAGATTCGCTGCTAGCTAGCCGGCTGCCATCTCTTAACTCACCTAAACAATGGCCACCACGTCAACTGGAGCACCGTAGTCGAAAATAGGGTACAGCAGGCGAGCACGCAGAGAATGTTGAAGGTAGCACTCCCTGAAAAATCAGCGTTAAACCCTCCTCAAGAATCTCTGCTGGCATCCCTTCTCAAAAAACCCCACCGACGATGGTCCCGATGCCCACATTATTTTGGGCGATGAACACGCCGATGACGGAGGTGAAGAATTCTGGAGCGGACCCGCCGGCAGCCATAAAGGTGGCGCCTGAAATTTGCAGTTCAAAGGGAGCACGAGCGGATTCTCCATCGCTTTCTCATTATCTCTCTCTCTCTCTCTCTCTCTCTCTATCTCTCTCGCTCTTCACCTACCTGCCACGTCATCTGAAATCGCCAGCGTGTCGGTGAGGACGGCTAATGAAGGGACAAAAAACTCGTCGCAGACGATGGCCAACGCCACGAACATGTAGATGAGGCCGACGACGTGGAGGAGTACTGAAAATTTAACATTTCTGATGAACATGAAGAATCTCTGCCAGCCCGCCCTTTCTTAAATGATCGCTGCTAGCCTGCCCTTTCCTAAAGAATCTCTGCTAGCCTGTCCCTTCCTAAAGAATCTCTGCTAGCCTGCCCCTTCCTAAGGAACCTTGGCTGTCCACCCACCAGCTCCTTTTTGCCGCTGATCCAGCGTAAACAAGTCAGGCGGAAATTGTGCATCTTCACTCTCCTCCTCCACTATCTGCTTGACAGTCACCGTTCCATTCCTGAAAGCAATTCCTCAAGAATCTCTGCCAGTTTCCTTACGGGCAAGTTGGCCGGAGACTAAAGTGTCTCATGAAGTACTTGTCGAGCTTGGAGATGTTCTGCTGTGAATGTGTGGCGGGACGGAGCTTGATGTCGTGGCTGGCCAGGTAGACGGTGCCGACGACCAACAGGGCGGCGATGCACCTAGGGGGAGAGGTTTTGATTCAAGGAAACTACAAGCTACATCTTATTAATGTCCTCTATTCTCACCCCTACTGGCACCACAGACTACAAACTGCACAGTCTGTAGTAGAGAGTACAAACTACAGCCCACCTTATCGGCCCTCGGCGCCACCACGGCGCGCCCTTCACACTCATCGCAACCGCTGAGGCATCGTCAGGGGTAGGATTCTGGAAATTCCGGAATTTTAAAGGATCATTGAAGGGTGGAGGACATGAAAAAAGAAGATCACCAAAATTCAGGCTACAAATTAGACAAAAAAGTGTGGGAGCAGGCTAGCAGAGATTCTTTGGGAAAGAGCAGGCTAGCACAGATTCTTGCGTAAATTCGGCCCTCGAAGGGATTCTGTGCCAAAATATTCGCAATCTAGCATCTAGCCCCCGTAAATGCAACTCCTCGGCTCATGCTCCTCATATTTTCTGCGCACTCCCGTCTAAAAGCAACCCTTCGGCGAAGGAGACGAAGGGACGCTTCTGTCCTTAATGAAGTGTGGTCGTCTTTTTTCTTGTTGTCATCCCTTTTCTTACTTTCTTTCTGTTGCTCACTCTCTTTAACTCTCTCTCTCTCTCTCTCTCTCTCTCTCTCTCTCTCTCTCTCTCTCTCGCTCTCTCTTTCTCTCTCTCTATCTCGCTCTCTCTCTATTTCTCTCTCTCTTTCTCTCTCTCTCCTCTCTCTCTCTCTCTCTCTCTCTCTCTTCTCCTTGTCACCTAATTCGCTTATTCCCTTATGTGAGGAAAAGCCTCTATGCCGTAAATGCCCTCCGGGTACGTATATGTTGTCGGACGGAAAATGATGGCAACAGCAGGGTTATTTATGGAATTTGAATCAAAGGGAGCGGGACAGCTAGCAGGGATTCTTAAGGAAAGGGCAAGCTAGCAGAGATTCTTTAGGAAACGGCACCCTGGCAAAAATTGCCAAAAAAGTCCAACTAGCAGAGATCATTGACGAAAAGCCCGCCGGAAAAATCGAAAGGTAGCCGCATCAAAAAAGAGAACAAAAAACGCCCCGGCTCGACAAGGGGCCAGAGGAAAATGATGAGCGACGAATTGCCCCGAGAATGGGCCCTAATTGTGGGACACACACACAACAGGAGAGAGGGCCCAAGAAGGGGCCCCTCTACGGGACACACGACACACAAGGGTCCACCCGAATTCGACGAAAAGCGCCGCCCGGGGCCAAAATTGCATAAATGGGACCGAGGGAGGGGGACCCCTCGATGAATTGGAATTGGCCGCCGTCCGTTTCGAAAATCGGGTGAGGCTAATTTTAAAGGAATGGGGCCAGGAAGTTTGAATGATGAAGAATGATCTCTGCTAGTTTGCCCTTTCCTAAAGAATCTCTGCTAGCCTGCCCAGCATTTCAGCTCTCTAAAGGGATGGCGACACCTATGTCGTGCGAGAGAGCAGAGAGAGAGAGAGAGAGAGAGCGAGAGCGAGAGATACAGAGAGGGAGCGAGAGAGCCAGTGTGAGAGAGAGAGAGTGCGAGCGAGCGAGCGAGAGAGATACAGAGAGAAAGAGAGAGATAGAGAGTGCGACAAGAAATGCACCAAAATTCAATACAGGAAAAAACGCTGCGTCCGAAGAAAAATCAAGAAAAAATAGGTTAACCCCGGGGGTGAGTGGGTAGAAGAGAGGATTATAGCCCTTCCGGAAAGGTGATGTTCCGACTTGGCAGCCAAAGCGTAGAGAGGAAGACGCAAAAAAGATTCCGGGAGGCTCCGGAAATAGGAGTGGAGGCCCCGAGGGGCGATGGGGAGGATTAAAAGAGGGATGGGCTCTCAGTCGGCAAAGAGAGCAAAAGTTAAAGATTGGGGTGGGCTAGCAGGGATTCTTTGGGAATGGGCAGGCTAGCAGAGATTCTTGGACCTTTCCAGCATGGCAAGCTAGCACACCATCAGCGATCGAAAAGTTAAAGGTGGAGCGTAAAATGGCGAGAATGGCGGCGTAAAATGGCGAGAAGCCTCCCGCTTCCGGTGGTTCCGGTCTCTCCCCCCATTCCATCCTTTCATCTCGTTGTGCTCGAGCCAATCCATTATTTAGAGGGTCGTGTGTGCCCTGGCGGGCACAAAAGACCCTCCAGGGGGAAACTCCACTACGCAACAACGAACGGGATGTTGGTATAAGGGGATTAAGGATCAGAGACAAGCTAGCAGAGCTTATTCAAGAGCTTTTGAGAATTCTGGGTTCCGAAAGAGTCTCTGCTAACTTGCCTAGGCAATTTAAAGGGCAGTAAGGCTAGCAGAGATTCTTTAGGAAAGGGCAGACTAGCAGAGATTCTTTGGGAAAGGGCGGGCTAGCAGCGATTCCTTAGGACAGGGCAGGCTAGCAGATATTCTTAAGGCATGAATCAACCCCTTTTGAATAGCTTTTGCTTTCCCACATGATCTTTGCTAGCCTGCCCTCGATTGCGGAAGCAGACGTGCGCCTCATTTTTCCCAGTAGAAAAACATGGCTGTCATTTCCAGCCCATCCCAGCGCAAGCGAACAACACCGGATTTGCACGGGTGCTCATGACGCATTAATAGGGGCTGCTCGCCTTAAAATCTGCTCTAAACCGGTCCAAAATCCACAAGGAACTCTGCTAGCTTGCCTTTGGCCAATAGCAGAACCGAAATAATCTCTGCTAGCTCAAAAAAATCCATTCGGAATCCCAGTTTTTGAGGGGATTTTTGGGGCCGGGGAGGCGCCAGGAAACGGCCCAAAAAATGGCGGAAATGCTGCGGGTAATGTAGCGGAATATGGGGTGGGTGGGATCTCGGGTTTATGTGCTGAGTGTGCGTTTGTTTGTTGGGTTTTTCGTCTGCTAGCCTTTCGTAAAGAATCTCTGCTAGCCTGCCCTTTCCTAAAGAATCTCTGCTAGCCTGCCCTTTCCTAAAGAATCTCTGCTAGCCTGCCCTTTCCTAAAGAATCTCTGCTAGCCTGCCCTTTCCTAAAGAATCTCTGCTAGCCTGCCCTTTCCTCAAGAATCTCTACTAGCCTGCCCTTTCCTAAAGAATCTCTGCTAGCCTGCCCTTTCCTAAAGAATCTCTGCTAGCCTGCCCTTTCCTAAAGAATCTCTGCTAGCCTGCCCTTTCCTAAAGAATCTCTGCTAGCCTGTCTCTTGTTTTGTTGCCTTGTTTGTCTCTCTGTCCATTTGCGTACCCGCGCTGCTAGCAGATTTGGCGGATTGTGGAGCGGATGGAATTTCTTGGCCCGGCTCCTGCTCAAACAAAACGGCAGCCCCCGGCCCAAAATTGGGCCTAAGCGATGGGAGAGAGGCTGGCAAAAAGCACGAAATTAAGCTTAAGAAAAAGAGCAAAATTAAAGGAACAGTGAAGGTAGACGAAACACGGCTTCATTAATGGGGAAAAAACGGAGAAATTCAAGCGATCGTTACTTGGAGAATTTTCGAGGGCTTTTGCTGCCAAAAAACTCTGCTAGTCGGCCCTTTCCCAAAGAATCACTGCTAGCCTGCCCTGCTTCCTGGCTTGATCTTTGACCCCGGGATGCGTCCAATTTTTGAAGCAGCAAACCGCCGTTTCCCGGGCCCCCAGAAATTGGTCGTAAATCCGGTTTTTCCCGGCGGGCCATCCGGCTCTTTCCGGTCTTTTGGAAGCATTCTTTGAATCTAAAGGTCGCTAGCAGAGATTCTTTAGGAAAGAGCAGGCTAGCAGAGACTCTTTAGGAAAGGGCAGGCTAGCAGAGATTCTTTAGGAAAGGGCAGGCTAGCAGAGATTCTTTAGGAAAGGGCAGGCTAGCAGAGGTTCTTTAGGAAAGGGCAGGCTAGCAGAGATTCTTTAGGAAAGGGCAGGCTAGCAGAGATTCTTTAGGAAAGGGCAGGCTAGCAGAGGTTCTTTAGGAAAGGGCAGGCTAGCAGAGATTCTTTAGGAAAGGGCAGGCTAGCAGAGATTCTTTAGGAAAGGACAGGCTAGCAGAGATTCTTTAGGGGAGAGCAGATTTAAGATTCCTCAGGAAAACGCAAGCCAATCGAAAATCCTTAGCAATTCCGGAAATCGACCCGGGAACGCCCCCTTAATACCCAAATCGGCAGGGATCCGGAAAACTAAATTCCGCCCATCTTGCAGCCACATGCCCCCCGATTGGGCCAGATTTGGGACCTTTCCGGGCCCCAGGAGGGGGTGAGGGCCCCGAATTGAGTTCTTTTATGGGCCCTCCCCCCTGGCCAGGACCCCCCACCAGGGCCACCGAGTGGAATTGAGGTCCCAAATTTCCCGGCGCCGTAGGGCGAGCCCGGACAAAATAGTCGGTGTGACGGGGTGGGGGGGGGCAGTCATCCGGGAAATCAGAGCGAGAGAGAGAGAGAGAGAGAGAGAGAGAGAGAGAGTGATAGAGAGAGGCAAGCTAGCAGTGCTTCTTGTGGAAACTATTTAGAACAGGACACCAAGCTAGCCGGATAGAGAGAAAGCGAGATGTCACGGTCCCTTTAACGGTACTAGGAAGGCAGGGCGAAAGAGAAGGCAAGCTAGCACAGATGTTTTGGGAAAGTGAAACGGTGCCTTTAAAGAGATTGTGAAGTCCGAAAAAGCGAGAGAGACACGAAGAGAGAGAGAGCGCGCGCAAGAGAGAGAGATAGAACGTGTGAGACAGAGACAGAGAGAGCGAGAGAGAGAGCGAGAGATAATGCGCGCTAAATCGAAATCCCTAGCTGTCCCACCCCTTTAAATCGACTAGAAAGCCAGAAACAGCTACTTTTCCAAGTGCAAAAGTGGTGGGTAGGGTGGAAATGTCGGGGGGCAATGTTTTTGGAAGAGCTGCGGCCACCCAGGGCTCGAAATACATAATAAATCTGCGAGCCTCCTTCCTTCCTTCCTGCTCCTCTTCGGCTTCTTGGCCCTCTCCTAGGTCCAAAGGGTCCAATGGGGCCCTTTTGACCCTGTCTGAACGACTTTAAAGGGGCAGGGAAGGCAGAGGCAGGGCAGGCTAGCTGATATTCTTTAGGAAGGGGCAGGCTAACTGATATTCTTTAGGAAGGGGCAGGCTAGCAGAGATTCTTTAGGATAGGGCAGGCTAGCAGAGATTCTTTGAGGAAAGGGCAGGCTAGCAGAGATTTTTAGGAAAGGGCAGGCTAGCAGAGATTCTTTAGGATAGGGCAGGCTAGCAGAGATTCTTTGAGGAAAGGGCAGGCTAGAGATTTTAGGAAAGGGCAGGCTGCAGAGATTCTTTAGGATAGGGCAGGCTAGCAGAGATTCTTTGAGGAAAGGGCAGGCTAGCAGAGATTTTTAGGAAAGGGCAGGCTAGCAGAGATTCTTTAGGATAGGGCAGGCTAGCAGAGATTCTTTGAGGAAAGGGCAGGCTAGCAGAGATTTTTAGGAACCCGGAAGAACTACGGTAACTCCCAAATCGGAACAGCCTTACAGGGTCACAAAAACGTTTCTCGTTCGCCTCCTGGGCCGCTTTTTCAGCAGAATTTTCTGAATAGCCGCCCAGCAACATTTAGCGGCAGTTTAGCGCGGTGGGCAAGAAAAGAACAAAAAAATTGCCGGGCCCACCACCTGGGGCTCCGGAAGCGGTTAGCCCGGTTTTTGGCACGGGGGGGGGGCGCTCCGTTCATTGGGGGGCACGTAGGTTGCGAAAGTGGCAGAGATTCTTTAGGAAATGGGGAGGCGGGCTGAGATTCTTTGGGAAAGGGCAGGCCAGCGGGGGTTCTTTGAGAATCTGCCTTCAGCGGCCCTTTAAAGACACGGAGCTCTAATTTTCTAAGAATTCTTGGAGCAGAATTTATCGTTTAAGGCCCAGAATTGCTAAGGCAAGGCTTTGGAGATGCGAGCGAGGGAGAGAGAGAGAGAGAGAGAGAGACAGGGAGAGAGACGCGAAGCCCAAGAAGATGGATGGTCGGGGCGCCACACCGGAAATTGGGGTCCCGGGCCGTCCAGGTGGGTGCGCAGGCGGACAAGCCAGGGGAGGGGATACGCTATGGAATGCTTCAGGGGAGCTGGAGCCAGAGAGAGAGAGAGAGAGAGAGAGAGAGAGAGAGAGTTTAGTAGAGAAAATAAGCCATGCCGCTTGTTCCCAAAGAATGCCTGCTAGCCTGCCCTTTCCTAAAGAGTCTCTGCTAGCTGGTCGTTGACAAATTAGCCCAAAAACCTTCGAATCCATGTGTCACTCTCCCTTTAAACCGTCATAATTGGGCGCCAGACTCGAAAAATGACCCTCCATGACTGGAAACTGATCATGGTCCGCTGGAGAAGATCTCCAATGTCGGGGCCGACCCGACGACGCGACGCTCCGGTTTTCCCCCGCATACGGCTTTTCCGTTTCTAATGGGGTGTGTGCGTGATTTGGGCCCGTCAAATGGGCCGTCGCGGAACGGCCCAATTAATATTGGAGGTAGAGAGAGAGAGAGAGAGAGAGAGAGAGAGAGAGAGAGAGCGGGAGAGAGAGTGGAAGCCACGCAGAAAAGATATATAAGCTCGCCATTAGGATATCTGATCCGCAAAAATAAGCAGGGACAGCTGACGTAGCCTAACGGAATTTTTTGGAAGTGCGGGAGGACTCCAGGAAAAGGCATGCTCGCAGAGATTCTTTAGGAAAGGGCAGGCTAGCTGAGATTCTTTAGGAAAGGGCAGCCTAGCCGAGATTCTTTAGGAAAGGGCAGGCTAGCAGAGATTCTTTAGGAAAGGGCAGGCTAGCTGAGATTCTTTAGGAAAGGGCAGGCTAGCAGAGATTCTTTAGGAAACGGCACACTAGCACCAATTCTTTGACAATTTTCACGTCTTCCGCCAAGCTTCTTCGCCTTCTCATCCAAATTCCGCGACGCTACACCTTTCTGTAGCTCCGGGGTGATGCGGTTGTTTTGGCCGGGTTCCAAGAATGCCACATTCCCATGATGCCCCTAGGAAACACACATAGACGCGCCCCGAATCACTTATGAATCGCGACAGGGCGGAAACAAGCAAAGATGTGGGCAGGAAAAGGATAAGGAAGCGGAAGCGACGGTGGATAGCTTCCAAAATGGCATGGAAGTCCTGGTTTTTATGGTGTTTTTTTTGGGACTTTAATGGCTATAAGCGGATTCCAAAAAGACCACTGCTAGCCTGCCCTAGCCCGCCAAAATTAAAGGCCTGTTTAAGGCATGGAGGTGGATTTTCTGGCCATTTTTAATTTCTGCGAAATTCCCTGCTCATTCATCTAACGGGACCTGGTGATTTCTCAAAGAACCTCTGCTCGATTGCCTCCTAGAGCAAACTTCTTAGGCACCAGATTCCTAAATGGCCTTTGCTAGCCTGCCTATCAGGGGTTTTCAGATTCGAGTTTATGGCAAGATAAGCATGCTAGCAGAGGACCTTTGGGAAGTTCTGGGATTTTCGATTTTCCAAAATTCTTTTTTTCATTCTCCCCCCTTTGAAGGAGGCTGCGTATTGGAAGCCGGGGGGGGGTTTTTTTTTTTGAAGGGGGGGGGGGGGGGGTTTTTTTTAATTGGGGGGGGGGGGGGGGTTTTTTTTTAGGGGGGGGGGGGGGGGGAAGAATTTTTTTAGGGGGGGGGGGGTTTTGGGGGGTTTTTTGGGGGGGGGGGGGAAATTGAAAAGGGGGATGCTTTAGGAAAGGGCAGGCTAGCAGAGATTCTTTAAGGATCGAGAGTAGAGCTAAAAAACGCCAAAAATAGCCCGTCAACACCCTAAAAATACACCCCCAAACAAAATCAGCGAAGGGCCCATTTTGGGGCCCTTGGTCCTAAAACTGGGTGTGTTGGTGGCCGGGGAATAGTGGTGTGGATGCGCACAATGTTTTCAGCCCTGCCCCACACAAAAAAGTAGCCCGACGGAGAATAGAGTCGAAAGATGGGGAGTTGGAATAAGAAGAAGCGGACTGGCGGAGGAAGAAGAAGAAGATGCGGTGAGTGATGCTGTGTTTTCCGTCGACAACTCCCCACAGCAGTCGAGGCTTCTTCTTCTTCGCCCCACCCGCCGCCGGTTGGCTTCCGGCCCGTTTTCCGGGGCAGCTGACAAAGCCCAACTTCCAAAGTTGAAGCGTATTTTGGATACGGAATGTGAAGGATTTCCTAAATGTTCTCTGCCTGCCTGCCCTTTTCCTAAAGGATCTCTGCTAGCATGCCCTTTCCTAAAGAATCTCTGCTAGCCTGCCCTTTCCTAAAGAATCTCTGCTAGCCTGCCCTTTCCTAAAGAATCTCTGCTAGCCTGCC
>CATQJA010002639.1:722500-840000 GCA_958295435.1 Mesorhabditis spiculigera
AGGCTGGCAGAGATTCTTTAGGAAAGGGCAGGCTAGCGGAGATTCTTTAAGAAAGGGCAGGCTGGCAGAGATTCTTTAGGAATGGGCAGAAACCGCCACAAGGAACACAAAAAGCCAAACTCGAATTTCTTGAACCCCGCCATCCCTCTCTCGCCGAGAAGCCCAAATCAAAAATTCAGATTCGGATTCTCCGGGTGGGGCTCGACGAGACCAACCGGGCGGGACGTCGGAATATTTCAGGGATTTTCAGATTTCGCCCCGGAATAGGGCAAAAAACAGGGGGCACACGCTACTGAGGGGGGAGCACGACATGAAAAATGACCCCGCAAACGGGTGCACAGGGGTGTACACGCTAGGCAAAAAACACCGGTCTGGGCTGCCTGAAGGATCCCTGCTAGCCTGCCCTTTCATAAAGAATCACTGCTAGCCACTTTCCCAAACGTTCTCTGCTAGCTGACGCTAAAAATAAAACGATCAGCCCCGCGTGGTCCGGGTGAGACGAGGAAGAAGCGTCCCCATCATGTCCCCATCAATCCATCCATTTCACCTAACCAGTCTCTCTCTCTCTCTCTCTCCCTCTTTCTCTCTCTCTCTCTCTCTCTCTCTCTCTCTCTCTCTCTCTCTTTCTGGCCATGTGCCCTCAGGGCATTTGTGGCCCTGAGCTGCCTCCATCTCGGGACAAATGATGAGTTTCGTCGGGCTTTTCCTCAACCCGGCCGCTAACCCGGCTTTTCCGGTGTGATGGCCTGGAGAAAAATTTAAAGCACATATGTTTCATCCATCCGGCTGTGGAGGGGGCATGGGTCCCGCAGGACCCATGGGCCCCTATTTTGTGGCCGATAAAGTGCCGATGCGTGTGTGTTTGTGCACTTGCCAGCTGTCTTCTGCACCAAATGTTGTGCCCGAGGGGAAAAACGGACGGTTTACCGCCTAAATTCGGTCATTAAAGGGATGTGGAAGGCGGGGATTAAGGTTTTAAGGGCTGGGTTCCCGTCCCGGAGATTTTTTAGGGAAGGGTAGCTTGTCCGAGATCGTTTAGGAAATGGTAGGCTAGCAGAGGTTCTTCGGGAGAAGGCATCCTAGCAGAGGTTCTTTAGGAAAAGGGCAGGCTAGCAGTGGTTTTTTAGGAAAACCGGAATAGCAGGCAAGCTAGCAAATATCCTTTGGGAAAACAGAATGTTCAAGGCAATTTAGTAAAGACCATTGAAGATTTAGGGCAGGCTAGCAAACACCATTTTGGAATTTTACGATGAAAAACATCAACTGCAAACTAGCATAGATCCTTTGGGAAATACACGATTGACCTGAAACTAATTGAAGATCAGCGGCAAACTAGCAGGGAGCATTTTGGAATCGAGCCCGGCCTGCTGAAAAAGACGGGCTCGAAGGCAAACTAGCAGAGACCATTCGGGAGTCCTTGGCGGGCTAGCAAAGATCCTTGGAGCTGCAAGAACCTCTAGATCCTCCAGAATCTGCAATCGCGTCTGCTAGTTGCTAGGGTCCATTTCAGATTTGAAATCTCTGTGCGCGGCGAATCGGCACTTTTTATTAGATCATGGGTGAGCGGGGAGGGTGGCCTGCCGAGCTTCAGAATCACATAACGGAGCCCCGGAGCCGGCGAAGAAGCCGTCAGCAAAATCACGCCTTCTGGAGGGGATGGATTGTTACATTGAGGTCCCTGAGATGAACTGTTCTTTGGTTTTGTCCTGCTTACTCGGTTTACGCGCTTTTAAAGCGGTCGGCAAGTACCGAGCCGAGGTCCTCTAAAAGATGGCTCGTAAATAGCCTTGCTTAGGCTTAGGCTTAGGCTTGGGTTTGGGCTGGCTTTGGCTTAGGCATAGATTTAGGTTCTACTTAGGCTTAGCTTAGGCGTAAACTTACTCGTAGGCTTAACTTAGGCTTAGGTGGCACTTTCTTTTTGGGGTATGGGAGATTGGGAGATTGGGGGGGTTGGGTTTTTGGGGGGTTTTGGGGAGGGGGGACGGGGCCAAGGAAAAACACTGGGATGGGGGGTTGGGTTTGGGGGGGTTGGGGAGGGGAGGGGGGACGGGGCCAGGGGAACGCACTGGGGGGGGGGGGGGAATGCGAAAATTGGGGGGAACTCGCCTTTTTTGGCCACCACGTGTATGGGCCAGGCTTTTTCGTAAGTGCCGCGCCTGTGGCTGCAGCCTTACCAACCGGTTGCTTAGGCATTTGGACTACGTAGAACACGTAGCCAAGCCAGTACTTTTATACTGCAAAGCCGAAGCTTTTCAAGCAGTTCAGAAGCCGTAGCTTTTCTCTAGGCATTAAGGGGAGCCATTCCACCCATTTACAGGCATTAAGGGGAGCCCTGACACCCATTGGTCAGAAGGTTGGGGTGAACCGACTGACGAATTGAGGTGGGGAGGGGTGGACTATCTGTCCACACAGTGGGCCAGGTGGGGGGCTAGTGGGAAAGCGCGACGGCGCCCGGTTCAATTACCCAAGTTTGCGGTTAATTACCCAATTTTCTTATGCCTAGGCCAATGCCCAAGCCTAAGCATAATTTTTCTGAAATTTTTAGAGAAATTGGGGTAAGAATTTACGTTACTTTACCCCCCCCCCAGCCCCAAGGGCCGAGAATTTTTTTAAGGCCACCAATTGGTAGCCCTGGGTCCCAGCTACCATCCCCTGGCCGGGAATTCCGAAAAAAATCAATATGAAAATTTATACAATTAAAATAGTGTTGAAGCGGTTATTCGGATATTGCTTGTTTTTGACATAACTATCTTATTTTACATTGTTTGGGGTTGTGAATAAAACTCTTCGTGTATTTTTTGACGCTCTATCGGGTGGCGTCACAGGAATTCTGTCAAAATGTCGAAAATGTGGAAAACTAGCTTTGCAACGCTGGGTCCCATAGCGAAATCGCGTTTAAATTTTGTTTTTGCTGTAACGATTTTATATTGCGTTATTGTGGGCGAAAATTAAAACCCGTGGTATATTTTAGGATGCTCTATCGAATGGCGTATCGAAAATTTTGGAAAAATAGTAAAAATATCGAAAACTAGCTTTTTTAACCCCATTTTTAGAGGTTATTTTTGTTTTTGCTATAATTACTTTATATTACAATATTTTGAGCTGCCCTAAAAACTCTCGGAGCTATTGATGTGGGGGGGCATCCTTTTTTCGGGCTCAGGCTCAGGTTGGCTATAACATTGCGTCGCTTAGCTTAGACAAAGCTTAGGCCCAAGCCTAGCTTAAGCTTAGGCTTAGCTTAGGCCTACGCTTGGTTTTGGCTTAGCTTAGGCTTAGGCTTAGCTTAGGCCTAGTCTTGGTTTTGGCTTAGCTTAGGCTTAGCTTAGGCTTAGCTTAGGCTTAGCTTAGGCTTAGCTTAGGCTTAGCTTAGGCTTAGCTTAGGCTTAGCTTAGGCTTAGCTTAGGCTTAGCTTAGGCTTGGCCTAGCCCGATTTTAGGCTTAGCCTAGACCTAGCTCAAAATTAGCTTAGGCGTGGGCTTGGCTTGGTTAGCTTAGACTGGGAGACAAGCTTAGGCCGGAAAAACCCTCCAAAAAAGATTCCTTCCCCCAACCTCAATAGCTCCAAACTCTTAGTATATTTTTTTGATGAATGGCGTCGAAAAAATCCCGAAAAAATAGCGTAACTATTGAAAAGTGGTAAAGGTTGCTTCACGGGGGCGTACAAATAACGGGGGTGGAAACAATTTTGTGTATTTATAAAGAATATCCTGCTATTTTGAAAACGCCATCGGATAGAGCGTCGAAAATTATACAAAAAGGTTTAATTTCAGTCAAAAAAAAAACCAAATTTTTAACGATTTTTAATTGATTAAACTTTTTAACTTAATAAAGTAATAATTTTAAATTGTGGTACTTGGGGCTGAAATTAAATCTCTTAGTATAATTTTCGACGCTTTATTCGATGGCACTAATGAAATCCCGCCAAAAAGGATGATCACATTATGGCTATACTTCATGACTGATGGTTTTGTTTTTTAATAACGAATTAAATTACATTATTTCGGGCCGAAATTAATTCGCTGAGTATATTTTTCGACGCTATGCTTGAATTAGCACGACAGGACCCGATAGGGGAAAAATGGTGTCCACCCCCCGTTATTTGTGTCCCCCCGGTTAAGCAACCTTTACCTAAAAACGTTGGGACCCTTGGGCAGGGCGGGAGGAGGGGGTAAAGTGAACCGTAGCCGAAATTGGTCCACTGGAAAGGGTCTTGCGGCCAGTTGTACATTGGCGCAGTTCAATCTATCTAAAAGCCCGCCGCTTCAAGCTTTCAGCTCTAAACTTATAGGAGGGACAGCTGCTGACGTTCCGGATCGGTGATGAAATTTTCAGGAAAATCGAACGAAATACAGCCATTTTAGGGGGCTTGTACCAGATGTCTTCCCCCCGCACCCCCGAAACGCCCGCCACCTGGCCCACCCCGGGGGAGGGGGGTATTTAAGAAAGGTTGGTCACACCCTCGCCCGCGCATGTGTCCTCCCTGAGTCACCGACAAGCCTGAGAGCGGTTGATGAGGGGTACGGCATCCCGGAATCAGGAGACTATTCCAGGTCCTTTCTTCTACCCAAAGGAAGGGATGCGCCGCTCATCTATGTCCCACAACAGCAGCTGGCTTGTCCCGACCACCGTATGCGTAGGGGTGCGTGTATATCGGTCGGGGCGGGCGTAAGCTGTGTAAGGCGCTCCGGTACGGCGGTTCTCACCGTCGGGAACTCTTCTGTCCGATTCTCAGACCACCCACCCTTGAGGTGACGTGCGAGGGATAGGGCAGGCCGGTGATGCAAGGTAAGCTGTACCAGTCGTTTCTGTGGCCACGGGAACTTCACGAGTCAGCAAGGCGGGCGTGAATAGAGTTTTGCTCGCTCCTGCTAGACCAGTTTTTTGTGCTGGATCCGAATTTTGTGTCCGTTTAGTGTGGTTAGCGATCGTTTTTGCGATACCGGCCCCCAACCGACCTACCTATAACTGTGAAGTATGCCTAAGTATAGCCTAAGCGTAAACATAAACTTAAGCCTCATAAGCATAAGCTTATACCTAACAAGGCTAAGCCGCAGCCTAAGCCTAAACCTAAATCCTAAGCACAGGCCTAAGCCTAGGTCTATGCCTATGCATAAGCCCGAGTTGAATTGCAAGCTTCAGCTAAGCCTAATCTTAAGCCTGAGCCTAAGCCTAAGCCTACCTCGCTAGTCGCCGTAAACGTAATCGTCGTATGATCCACCTCTCAGAGGTGACGTACCTGAGTGAGGGCAGGCCGGTGATGCAAGGTAAGCTGTACCAGTCGTTTCTGTGGCCACGGGAACTTCACGAGTCAGCAAGGCGGGCGTGAATAGAGTTTTGCTTTTTCTGGACCAGTTTTTTGTGCTGCATCCGAATTTTGCGTCCGTTTTGCGTGGGTTTTGCGTGCGTATCGTTTTTGAGATACTCTGCCCGTCCAACAGGCTTCTCACCTGTCACCCTCCCTTGTATTTTTTCCACTTTTTCAAAAGGCTTAGGATCGGCTTAGGTTTGGCTTAGGCTTAGCTTAGGTTTGGGCGTTGGCTTGGGCTAGCTTAGCTTACCTTAGTCCTAGCCTTAACTTAGGCTTAGGCTTAGCTTTTTAGGCTTAGCTTAGGCCGAGGCTAAGGCTTAAACTTACTAACGTTATAATCCACGGCCAAAATTCCCAAATGATCTCTGCTAGCAACCCCCACCACTTGACTATCACCCCGGCGCCAAAAACAACAAAAAATGTTTCGACGCACGAAGTTTCCAGACAACAGAAACCTTAAGAATTGACGGGTCGAATCGAGAAAATCGAGAACCCCCCGAGACTACCCATCGGCGTATAAATCAAAAAAATAAGTACTTGAGGAAGTGTGGGGAGAGATGGAGGGCTGGAAGAGGAAAGCAACTGCCCGAGGAGTCGGACAAGGAAAAGCAGAAGAAAAAGAAGAATATCCCTAGGGAATATAGACGGACATCACGAGATGGAAGCGGATGGACGGAATAAGGAGGAAAGGGAAGGGAGGGGGCTGATATCTTGCCACAAGAAGATGGCCACGATCTACTGACAGAAAAGCGGGGACCGGAGGGGAGGGGGAATGAAGATAGAGCGGTTTTTGGGTGTAAAAACAAACTTCAGGTCTCTTTGGAAAAGTAGGCTAGCAGAGATTCTTTAGGAAAGGGTAGGCTAGCAGAGATTCTTTAGGAAACGGCAGGCTAGCCGAGATTCTTTAGGAAACGGCAGGCTAGCAGAGATTCTTTAGGAAACGGCAGGCTAGCCGAGATTCTTGGGACGGCAGGCTGGCAGATATTCTTTAGGAAGTCCAGACCCAGCTGCTGAACTTCTCCAAGACGTGCTGGCATCCGGTAGCCGTCCGGAAGCGGATCCGATCCCTTAAGCCGCTCCTGGTGGCGCAGGCTAGCGGAGATCCATGCGGAATCGTGAAAATCGGCTTCATGACGTCCTTACCTACAATAGGCTTGCAGAGATTCTTCAGGAAATACCAGTACCTTTTTGGCCTCTTGAAGCCTTCTGGAAAAACCTACAAATGTACAAGGCAATCTAACAGTGATTCTTTGCACACCAGAACCCTGGCAGGCTGGCAGAGACCCGTTAGGAAGCCAACTTTAGTTTTTCGCCCTGATATTCAGATTTCCACACCAATTCCCCGTTCCAATCCGTTAATGACCGGCCCTGGTCGCCATACGCTAATCGTGTATTCCTGAGTGAGTGTGAGTGGGCAGTGAGTGTCTCTACCCTCCTTCCTTCGTTTCCATGACGATCCGTGTGGCCGTGCCGGGACCCGAATTTGCCGAGAAGGCAGCCCGTCGATTGCCATACTAGCGTCCGGCATCAGCAGAAGTCAAAACCGGAAGTCGGCTGCAGCTGCTTCGAAATTCAGGAAAATGGTAGGTTCCTGAAGAATCTCTGCTAGCCTGCCCTTTCCTAAAGAACCTCTGCTAGCCTGCCCTTCCCTCAAGAATCTCTGCTAGCCTGCCCTTTCCTAAAGAGTTTCTGCTAGCCTGTCCTTTCCTAAAGAATTTCTGCTAGCCTGCCCTTTCCCAAATAATCTCTGCTAGCCTGCCCTTTCTCAAATAATCTCTGCTAGCCTGCCCTTTCCCAAATAATCTCTGCTAGCCTGCCCTTTCCTAAAGAACCTCTGCTAGCCTGCCCTTCCCTCAAGAATCTCTGCTAGCCTGCCCTTTCCTAAAGAGTTTCTGCTAGCCTGTCCTTTCCTAAAGAATTTCTGCTAGCCTGCCCTTTCCCAAATAATCTCTGCTAGCCTGCCCTTTCCTAAATAATCTCTGCTAGCCTGCCCTTTCCCAAATAATCTCTGCTAGCCTGCCCTTTGCTAAAGAATCTCTGCTCGCTCGCCAAAAACTGAGTTTCAGGGCCTCCTCGAAGTGCTAAAGAAGTTCAAAAGTACCCAGAACAAAGAATTGCGGATACTGTTGCTAGGTCAGTTTTTAGGAGGCAGCTTTGAACGTCAATTTTTTTTAGGTCTCGACAACGCCGGGAAGACGACGATTCTAAAGGGGATGGCCAGCGAGGATATCGCACACGTGACGCCAACGCAGGTAGGCGAGCAGAGATTCCCTGGGAAAGAACAGGCTGGCTGAGATCATTTGAGCGTCTATTTCCAGGGCTTCAACATCAAATCCGTCGTCTCGGGCAACATCAAGCTGAACGTGTGGGATATCGGCGGCCAGCGGAAGATCCGGCCGTACTGGAAGAACTATTTCGAGAAGACGGATGTTCTGGTGGGTCTCCGCTAGGCGTAACGATCCCCTTAAGGCTTTCGCAGCACTTTAAAGGGCAGTTGAAGTCAAAAATTCAACGCTTTTTGGTGGATTTTTGCATCCATTTTCAGCCATAAAGCGCCGATCAAGGCATTGTCTATGGATTCCCTATAAATTTAGCCAACCCCACCAGTGAGCACACGAATTTAACGTGTCGTAATCCATTAAACGATAAAACTACGTACGGAACCGACAAAATCCATAAATTAGAAATCCAACCCCTCGATTTCAGATATACGTCATCGACTCGTCGGACAAGAAGCGCTTCGACGAGACCGGGATGGAGTTGATGGATCTGCTGGAGGAGGACAAGCTCGCACATGTGCCGCTACTCATTTATGCAAATAAACAGGTAGAATGAATTCTTAAATAACCTCTGCTAGCCTGCCCTTTCCTAAAGAATCTCTGCAAGATTTTGAATTTAGGACCTCGTCCACGCAGCCCGAGCCT
Source organism: Mesorhabditis spiculigera (assembly GCA_958295435.1). Taxonomy (NCBI): domain Eukaryota; kingdom Metazoa; phylum Nematoda; class Chromadorea; order Rhabditida; family Rhabditidae; genus Mesorhabditis; species Mesorhabditis spiculigera. The sequence goes on from CATQJA010002639.1 coordinate 730,733, forward strand.
CAGAAATCGCCTCCGGACTCCAGCTCCTCGCCATCCGAGACCGAGACTGGCAAATTCAGCCCTGCTCCGCCGTCACAAACGAGGGCGTCAAGGTACGGTATCTAGTTTTAAAGGGACGGGAAAAGAATGCCTATTTAAAGGGACTGTTAAGCCAGAATCCATAAGAAATAAAAAAAATTTCAGGACGGCCTCGACTGGTTAGCCAAGATTATGGAAAAGAAGAAATGATTTGGATTGTGAATAAAGATATACAAAACTACAGAGAAACGAATTGGGAAAACTTGCAGAGATTCTTTAGGAAAGGGCAGGCTAGCAGAGATTCTTTAGGAAAGGGCAGGCTAGCAAAGATTTTTTAGGAAAGGGCAGGCTAGCATAGTTCCTTTAGGAAATTTCTCGCTCAACCCCTACTCAACTTTTTCCCCATTCCAATCGATGTCCCCTCCTCCCTCGCGGCCTATATTTGATAAGTGCCGTCCGGGGGAATCCCCCCTCGACAAGAGAGTACAATTTTTAGGAGACCGCAGACAGTCATAGCAGTCATTGCACGTGAACACCTCGGGGATACCCCCAAAATGTACCCAGATGTTGGGGGCGAGAGAGTGGGGCATAGAGAGAGGGAGCAGAGAAGGAGAGAGAGTGTGGCTTGAGGGCAGGCTGACCCTTTGACCCCGGCGGGGAGTCCCATAAAATTGATGGCGCCCGCCGAAAACACAGCTGGGTGCATTTTCGCTGGCAAAGAATCTCTGCTTCCTAAAGAATCTCTGCTAGCCTGCCCTCCCCAATGATCTCTGCTAGCTGGCCCCCAGATCTCCGCTTTTCCGCGATCCGCCCGATCAGCCAGGCGCGCCCAGCCGAAATAAGCTGTCGTATACAGCTGTGCCGTCTGGTTGTGTCTCTCTCTTCTCTGCACTCTCTTTCCTTTTCTTTCTCTCTCCCTCTTCTATTCCTGTTATTCACGTGCCAGCCATGAGGATCCGGGCGGAATTTATGTCTCAAGGGGGTTCCCCGTCTATGTATACACACCGCCCGAAAACTTGCCCTTGTCTCGGCGTCTCTCTCTCTCTCTTTTCTCTCTCTCTCTCTCTCTCTCTCTCTATCGCCCTATTTCAGGTTATGTACTTTCTAAAAGTGGGGATTTCCCGGGGAATCCCCTTTTTCACATGACGAGTTGACTTGCCCTTGGGTGATCTATAGAAATTTGGGCGGAGAAGCTTCTGGAAGCTTCTGGTATTTCTTAAACCTTAAGCTGCTAGGGAAACTGACTTCGGTTTTGAGCTAAAGTTAATTGACAAACTAGCTTAGGCTGGGCATTTGTTAAAGGGAAGCGGCAATCGGAGGCCAGAAGATTGGGCTTAGGCTTAGCTTAGGCTTAGCTTAGGCTTAGCTTAGGCTTAGCTTAGGCTTAGCTTAGGCTTAGCTTAGGCTTAGCTTAGGCTTAGCATAGGCTTAGCTTAGGCTTAGCTTAGGCTGAGGCATCAGCCAGGCTTGGGCTTGGCTCTAAGCTTTAGGTGTTTGCCTTAGGCGTAGTTAGGCTTACGCTTTTGCTTAGGCTTAGCCTAGGCTGGACTTGGGCTTAGGCTTAGCTTACTTAGGTTCTCTTCAGCTTTTCAAGCCATTCCTGCCCTTCCAGTCCCTTTAACCCCCTCGATAGCTGTTTAGCTGATTTTTTCGTTTCGCAGTTCGCGCATGTTCGCCCCCCAGACCTGAGGGTGGGCGCTCCAGCTGTTGATCAGCACATGCCGCCCATGCCTTTGTTGATTGTTTTTGCTTTCTGTCGAAACGGGCCGTTGAGTGAGTGGCAGGAAAACGTTTCAAACCAAGCGTTCTGGTTATGGCCGGCTTCTAAGCTTCAATTGAAGGCTGCGCCAAGGCTCCGGTTAAGCCTAAAGCTAAGCTAAGCCTAAGCTAAGCCTAAGCCCAGGCCTAAGCCTACGCCTAAGCCTAACGTAACATAAGCAGAAACAGTCTAGCCATTGAAGTCAAGTATCTGGACTTCAAGCCTCGATTTTCCCCCTAAACCTTTCTCTGCTATCTAGCTCTTTCCCGCTCTTTCTCTCTCTCTCTCTCTCTCTCTCTCGCTCTCTCTCTTTCTCTCCCTATCTCTCTCTCTTCCGCTCGGGCCTCTAAATTCAGGTTTTCACAGCCGCCAAACGATTTTTTTTTGTCGGTGGTGGCGTTGGTAAACAGCGAGGGGGAAACGGCCCAAATTGGACATTTTTTCCGGCTACGTTTAGTTCCTGTTGCCGGCAGGCTAGCGGAGATTCTTTAAGAATTCCCTGAAAATTCCTAAGATATTGTGCCTTGCACGTGGTCCTCCTCCTCCCCCTCTCGACCTCCATAAAGGACCTTTGTCAAGGCAAAATACACACAGCTGGGTGAGTGTCACCCCTCGACCACTGCATATACCGGTTCTCGGTATCGATTTTTGTGGAATTCCGGTCATTAATTCCTTACCTAAATGATCTCTGCTAGTATGCTCTTTCCTAAAGATTCTATGTTAGCTCGATTTCCCTAAAAATCTTCTTCTTAATTTTCTAAAAACCTCGCAGAATTGTAATTTTACAGCTATTTTCTCTCATAAAAAACCCCTGCAATCCCCGGGCGGGGCGCCCAATTTTCTGGGTGCACCTTGGCCTCTCGGCACAGATGTTATCTCTAGATGGGGGCTGGCTGTTCACAGGCGATAGATATCGAGAGAGAGAGAGAGAGAGAGAGAGAGAGAGCAATGGCGATAAAACCTTATTTGAGAGAGCAAAGCATGTGACCCACACTTTGTGCACATCTGGGAGGAGGGGAGAGCGCGTTTCTTGCCAAAAAACGGGATACAGATTCGGGACGGATGGGAGATTAGCGAGGGGTGGGTGCTGGATTTTTGGCCGGTTAAACTTGGACAAAGCAGTAAAACGGAGTTTAGGCGAGGTGGCAGGCTAGCAGAGATTCTTTAAGAAAGGGCAGGCTAGCGGAGCTGCTTTGGGAACAGGGCTTAAATAGAAAACTCGTTTTTTTATATTGAAAATCGCTGTAATCCTTATTTTACAATGTTTTTTCTCGCATTGCCTTTCTCTCCCTGGAAAAATTAGACAAGCTGCCAATCCTGACAGCACAGATTTTATCTTCCCCTTTTCGGAGACATAAAAGCCCGTTTTTTTAATCTAAAAACGAGAGAAATCGCGTCCAATTCCGCTTCTCCAATAATTTCTGCTAGCCTGCCATTTCCTAAAGAATCTCTGCTAGCTCGCTTCCCTGCCGTTTTTTCCTGTCACCATCCCTTTAAACCCCCCCGGTCCCCTGCAAGTCTGCCCCATCCAGTCCAAAAAGCCATTCCGGGGCAACCGGCTATCACCGGGTGCAGAGTCAGGGCTATCAGCACCCCGCGAAGAAGCCCGCGTGACTGACTATCGTTGATAGTATGGGGGTGTAGTCATTAAAGGAAAAATTGCGTGAACTTTTAGCTGAGAAAAGGAGCTTTAAAGGGGGGTGACAGCAGGGTCGGGCAAAACGGCAGGCTGGCAGCGATTCTTTAGGAAATGGCATGCTAGCAGAGATTCCTTACGAATTTTTCTAGTTCCACTTAGACCCAGGTTGAACCCAACTTTTTCCTAATTAGCCGGCTTTTCCGGGATCACCTGAACCCATCACAGCTGACCCCAAAGATTGATTCGATTTGGGGGAAGCCCCGGCGGCTATTTTCGAGATCACTCCATCTCTCTCTCTGTCTCTCTCTCTCTCTCTCCCTCTCTCTCTCTTTCTCTTTCTCTCTCTCCAGCCTTTACAACGTACCCCCAGGCCAAAGTGTCCGTTTCTTCCTCTTTTCGATCTGATAAACTGGGGGAATACCCGGTACAAGCGACGCCCAAAGGCATCCCTCAAATCAAAAATCAAATTTCCAAAAACGGTACTGGCGCATTGCCAAGGTTTAGATTTTCCAGAAGAAACTCTGCTAGCTTGCCTGCGGAATTTCATTTGATTGGTGATGTATGGAAAATAGTGACGTAAGGAAATAGTATGAGCAGTTTCTTCACGGGTACATTGAATGGAGCAATATTTACACAATTACTGGCTATAAAATGGCTCCTAATTTCTAGTCCTCAACACTCTCTGCTAGCTGACCGTTTCCTCAAGAATGTCTGCTAGACCACCCCTTCCCAAATGTTCTCTGCTAGCGTTATCTGAGTCCCCTAGGTACCAAAGTCCGCCCTGGCCCCCCGAAATCGAACTCTGCCCACCACCCAGCTGTGCTATTAATCTCAAACTGTGTAGCCTGATCCGATGGGTCAGGAGGCAGGCTAGCAGAGACACGTGAAGTCGCCGTGGTCCGCTTTTTTGGGGGGCTATTCCCATCACTTTTTGCCGGGTCCGCGAAGAATGGGGTGGGATGTTTGCCCTGCCAGATAACCCGCGAAGACCCCCACGGCGGCTGGGTCAGCGAACAATTTTTTTGCAGAAAAAAAGCGAGGAACTCCCTCGATCCAGACGGTTCGCAGCGGTCACTTGTCTTAAGTTTAAAGCGGGGAAATGGGGAGGCAATTCCATAGGAATCCCTGCTATCCTGCCCGGTTTTTGGATCTGATTTTGCTTAAAGAATCCATGCTAGGCTGCCGAAGGCTTGGGTATGTAGCCGAGATTCTTTAGGAGAAAGCAAGCTAGCAGAGATTCTTTAGGAACCGCTATTCGCAATTTCTCACATTTCCCTAAGATCCTCTGCTAGCCTGCCCCCAAAATCCACTGTTTTTGGCTCCTCTCCAAAACACTATCCCGTCGCGTGGAAGCGGACGCGGAAATTTGCTGGTTGAGGGTCCCGTGAGGGGCACACACGCAGGAGGATTATTTTTGGGCCCGGGGACGGGGATGGCCGACAAAAATAGCACTTTTCTTGCAAGCCGCGAAGCTCATCGATCACGATATGAAAAGGCTTTCGCAATGAATTGTCTTTCAATCGATTATGCAACCAATACCCCGTCTAGTTCACTCGCAATTTTTCTGGGAAGCAACCGATTAACGTATAAAAAGCGGATGTTAATCATGCTTTTTTCAATCGATTACGCAATCAATATCTCACCTAGGGGCTTACAGTCCACTATCATTAGTGTGCCAGTTTGGGGGGGGTCAATTTTTCGGGGTCTGTCGGACTTATTGGGACAGAGTACACCAAATGACAGATGTGGGCCATCTTGAAGCAGATCCCGGACGGCTTCTTCCCTAGGAAAGTCCAGGTTGCATTTTTTAACGTTTACACCTTCCAAATTTTGCCATTTTTCTCTCATTTTCATACTTGAATCGGTTCACTCATTTGTTTTCTTTGCGGTTTTCTTGGATTTGGGAATTTTTGGACGACGTAGGCTAGCAGGGATTATTTAGGAACACCTAACTACATTTTTTGGACGTGCCCCGTTCCCATCCATCCATCACCCCTCCCCTGGTTTCCCGATCATTTCTCCTCGCCCCCTTTTCGGGCCATCGTGTCCCGATTCGATTATCGGACCACATACAACTCGATCATGTGGTCGGCCAGCCACGCACCGATTTCGATGAAAACCGGGGGTTTTTGGGGCGTGTTCGCCCGCCTTGGAAAAAGTGGTGGTTGGATTGTGGTGCATCCGGGGGTAGAGTCTAGGAAGAACCGAGAGCAAATAAAAAAGAGGAAAATCTTCCTAAAGAATCACTGCTAGCCTGCCCTTTCCTAAAGAATTTCTGCTAATCTGCCCTTTCCTAAAGAATCTCTGCTAGACTGCCCTTTCCTAAAGAATCTCTGTTAGCTTGCCCTTCCCCAAGAACCTCTGCTAGCTCTCTCTCTCTCTCTGTCTCTCTCTCTCTCTCTCTCTCTCTCTCTTCTCTCTCTCTCTCTCTCTCTCTCTCTCTCTCTCTCTGTCTGTTTCGCTCTCTTCTTTCAATTGTTTTTGTCTGACACTATTTTCGTAGCCATTTCCCAGCTGTCACACTCCCTTTGCTAGTGACCTGAATATAGATGTTTTTTTTTCTTGCTCTCTCTTCCTCCCTACCTGCTTTTCCATATATTTTCCGGGTGCATCGGGTTCCCCCGATCCACCCATGTGCCATCCACGTTTTACCACGGACCCCCCAGGATTACAGGCGAGAGAGTGTTTCGATTCCGGAGAGGGCCAGACGGCAGACGGTGATAACCCGGTGGGACCGCCCCCCTCGATTGGACAGACAGCCCCTCCCTCCCCTCCTTCTCTCAACACATTCACAGCCGCCAAACCTGTGCTGTGTGTCTACTATTATTCGAAGATCAACGATTCCACTACAATACTGAAGACGCAATGGTCTCCAAGCTTAATCCGTAAGTCATTTTAGCGGAAATTTGGGGTTAAAGGGTCCCAGCAGGTTGAAATCAGTTTCCTAAATAACCCCGGCTAGCCTACCGGACCCGAGTTTGGATCCTAAAGAATCTCTGCAAGCCTGCCATAGCAATAATCTAGGGTTTCCCAAATGGTCTTGGCTAGCTCGCCTGCTTCTGGGTCTTAATTGCCTAAGGGATCTCTGCTAGCCTGCCCTGGCCAAGTTTTTGCCACAAGAATCTTTGCTAGCCTGCCCAGTGTTTTAGGCAATTTCCCAGAGGATCTCTGCTAGGTTGCCTTTCTGGAAAGTTAAGGCTTGCTCAAGTGATAGAGCTATTGTAAAAGCGACAGAATTAGCGAGCGAGAGAGAGTGAGAGGGAGACAGACAGACAGACAGATAAGCCACCCGTTTTCTGTCACTTCCATTCCCCTTTAAAACGCTTATTTTTACTGATTTACGCATCCATTTATGAAAACCGGTCACACTCCAAAAAAGTGCTCGCCACCCCGCCCCCCCGCGGGTTCAAAGTCTCCCCCCGGGGGAGCTGGTCGGTGCACTCTCTTTCTCGGCCCTCTCTCACAAACAGACACTCTCTCGCCGATCCCGATCACATGGTCGTGTCCGCTTTACTCAACGGGACGAGCGTGTTCCCCACACCCCACCCCTCCAGTACTGCTACGACTGTTTACGCCCCGATACCCCGGGCCAAACAACAGTTTTTGGGAGGGGACCAGCTGGGAGATTCTTTAGGAAAGGGCAGGCTAGCAGAGATTCTTTAGGAAAGGGCAGGCTAGCAGAGATTCTTTAGGAAAGGGCAGGCTAGCAGAGATTCTTTAGGAAAGGGCAGGCTAGCAGAGATTCTTTAGGAAAGGACAGGCTAGCAGAGATTCTTTAGGAAAGGGCAGGCTAGCAGAGATTCTTACGGCAAAAAGGGAAAATAGAGCAATCTTGCAGAGATTCTTTCGGAAATTCGATTTATGCGTATAAAAGATTAGTTAAAAATTCTCATTTAGGATGTACGCCCTGAAAAGCGCCCGCCCACTGCAGAAGACCCTGGCTGTTGACTGGCAGGACGGCTTCTCCACCCACTTCGCCTACGTGTGGCTCCGCGACAACGGACACCGCCGGCCATCCCTCATCCACCTCGACCTCCACACGAAGCCCGAGGTAAGGCGGACTAGCAGAGATTCTTTTGGAAAGGGATTATTTAGGTTTAGGTTACAGATTATTTAGGACTTCATAGTCTGGTTTTAACTGTACTGCTTCAGGATGTCGGCTGCAAAGATGGAGCCGTCAGCATCACGTGGCCACCTTTCCTTAATGCGATGTATACTTCACGATTCTTGAGGGATCACGCGAACATCAAGCCAATCCACTCGACGACGTGCCCTGTCACGAAGAAGGTAGGCAAGCTAGCAGGGATTCTTCAGGAACGGGCAGGCTAGCAGAGATTCTTTGGGAGAAAACCCTAACAATCCTATTTCCAGGTCCTCCAAGTCCCATGGCGTATCGAGCATCGCCCCGTCGCCGAAGACAACGTCTGCATGGCCTCGACAAGCTGGGGGAGCAACGCCGTCGAGCACGGCACCGTGTTCCCCCATCTGATGAGCGTCCCCTCCATCGTCACCCTCGACACCGACTGGGCCGACGCCCAGGTCAACCTCATCGATGGGGTGCAGTGCTTGTCAGGTGGGTGAAGTTCCTCAATTGTCTCTGCTAGCCTGCCCTTTCCTCAAGAATCTCTGCTAAACGGTTATTTCCAGAAATGTCGTACACGTACCCAGAAGAGTTCCGCTTCCTCCGAAAGCTGTTCATCGAGTACGAGAATGGCATCTTCCGGGCCGCACACCCGATTATGAATATTGAACACGAGCGAATCACTGGGGTAAGTTCAAGACGCTTCCCAAAGAATCTCTGCTAGTCTGCCCTTTCCTAAAGAATCTCTGCTAGCCTGCCCTTTCCTAAAGAATCTCTGCTAGTCTGCCCTTTCCTAAAGAATCTCTGCTAGTCTGCCCTTTCCTAAAGAATCTCTGCTAGCCTGCCCTTTCCTAAAGAATCTCTGCTAGCCTGCCCTTTCCTAAATAATCTCTGCTAGCTTGCCCATTCCCAAAGAATCTCTGCTAGCCTGCCCTTTCCTAAAGAATCTCTGCTAGCTTGCCCATTCCCAAAGAATCTCTGCTAGCCTGCCCTTTCCTAAATAATCTCTGCTAGCTTGCCCATTCCCAAAGAATCTCTGCTAGCCTGCCCTTTCCTAAATAATCTCTGCTAGCTTGCCCATTCCCAAAGAATCTCTGCTAGCCTGCCCTTTCCTAAAGAATCTCTGCTAGTCTGCCCTTTCCTAAAGAATCTCTGCTAGCCTGCCTAACCAAAAAATTTTCAGGTGTGTTTCAACAACGAACTTCGCTCCCCCGAACTCACCACCGAAAGCATCGAAGCCTTCTACACGAGCCTCAAGGTTTTCCATCGCGTAAGTGATTATAGAACAAAGTTAAGCCTAACCTAAGCCTAAGCCAAAGCAAGCCTAAGCCTAAGCTAATCCTAAATCTAGATTAATTGAATTTTTTTCAGATCTGCTGCGACCACACGCACACCATCACCCTGCAGCCCCAGCAACGAATTGTCGTCGACAACTCGCAGACCTTCATCGGCGCCCCTCCCCAATACGGTCGCCGCGTCAACGTCAAGATTTTCAACTGAGCCTATGGATTTTTGAGATTCCCCGCCTTCAATGTCCCTTGAAATGTCGAATCCCAGCTATCGCCTAAAAAGCAACAGCGAAGCGCTTCCCGGAATTGAACCCGGGTGGTGCGGGTGGCAGCCTAGTGCTCTAGCAATACACCAAGCTGTTGGGGGCACGTTTTTAACTTTTGTGGGTTTAAGGGTTGTCAAGCTAAGCCTGCGCATAAGCGTAAGTTAGCCTTGTTTAAAGCCTACGCTGAAGTCTAAGCCTAAGCTAAGCCAAAGCTAAGCCAAAGCTACGCCTAAGAAAAGCGGAAGCTAAGTCGAAGCCTAAGACAAGCCTAAGCTAAGCCTAAGCTAAGCCTAAGCTAAGCCTAAGCCAAGCCTAAGCTAATCCTAAGCTGCCTAAGCTAAGCTCAAGCTAAGCCTAAGCCCAAGCGAAAATCCCCATCCCTACTAAATCCCCAAAAAACTTCTAATCCAATTTAGAAGCCACTTTCCCATTGTTATATTCTCTGTAAAAAAACTCCTAGTTCTCCCCTATCCCGCCCCCCGTTTTTGTACAGTACCCCCGATACCGTATTTCCCAATTTTCCAATTTTCCTATTTATTTTTTCATCGTTTTTTTGTCTTATTCCGCTAGCGTACAAACTACACCCCCACACCCTGCCCTAGTCTTCCCTATAACCGTCAAAAATTGTGATTTTTGTTGTTGAATTCTCAGCTCAGGATCAGTTTTGCCTATTTTCAGTTGTCTACAGTGCCCTACCGTAACGAAACTACCGTACCCTTTTTTCTTGTATCCCCCCATTACCACCATTAATACAAACGGGTCCGCTCGGCTAGCGAGCCGTGGAACTTGAGGAATTCGCGTGCGTTTCTTGGAAGTAAAAACATTTAAAAATATCGTGTACTGTAAAATGCACAAAAATACTCAAGACTACAATTTACACAGTTTTTAGGCATTTTAAAGGGACGGTGACAGCTGGATTATGGCATTGGACGATAGAGCAAGCGTTTAGAGCAACAGAGACTTCACATAACCGAAGCCCAAGCCTAAGTCCAAGCCTAGGCCAAGCCTAAGCCAAGCCGAAATCAAGCCCAAGCCGAGCCTAAGCCAAGCCTAAGCCAAAGCCTAACACAAGCCAAAGCCAAGCGTAAGCCAAGCCTAACCCAAGCCTAAGACAAGCCAAAGCCAAGCCTAACCCCATCTTCACTACTCGCTTTCCAGTCCCTTTAAGAGCTCCCGTCTACTCTCAGACTCGAACGGAATTGGTTAAGCTGCGGAGTATGGGGATGGCACGGGATGGAATTGCATACCAAATGGGTGTGAGAGAGAGAGAGAGAGAGAGAGAGAGAGAGAGAGCAGCAACCATTTGAGGGCCGGGGGGCCCTCATACCCATCGATCGATCAAATACCCTGCGCGGAGGGATGGGACGGGATGATACAATGGACGCACACACTCACACTCAACACCCTATGACCCCCAAACATACTCTGTGTCACGTCACTCTTACTTTTCGCTTTTCATGGATTTTGCATGAGGCAGGCTAGCAGAGATTTTTTAGGAAAGGGAGGCTAGCAGAGATTCTTTAAGAAAGGGCAGGCTAGCAGAGATTCTTTAGGAAAGGGCAGGCTAGCAGAGATTCTTTAGGAAAGGGCAGACTAGCAGAGATTCTTTAGGAAAGGGCAGGCTAGCAGAGATTCTTTAGGAAAGGGCAGGCTAGCAGAGATTCTTTGGGAAAGGGCAGGCTAGCAGAGATTCTTTAGGAAAGGGCAGGCTAGCAGAGATTCTTTGGGAAAGGGCAGGCTAGCAGATATTCTTTAGGAAAGGGCAGGCTAGCAGAGATTCTTTAGGAAAGGGCAGGCTAGCAGAGATTCTTTGGGAAAGGGCAGGCTAGCAGAGATTCTTTACGAAAGTCATGCTCGCTATCTATTTATTTATTTTCATCCCACCCCGATCCCATTGACGCAACCCAAATTGTTTACATCACTCTGTCATCGTCAGCCACCATCCCCCGTCAAAATTCACATCTCTTTTTCCCTCCATCATCTTGTGAGGGGAGCACAATCCATTTTTGATGGCTTGGAATAGCGGCCTGAGAGGGAGAAGGACAAGCTGGGGAGGATCAAGTTCTCCGGATCCACCTCCTCGGCTTGTCTTTTCCGTTTTCCGGAGCCGCCCGGAATTTTATGGGCATAAATTGGACGAGTTCCTGAGCCAATCAGCTTGATTCCGGTTTGACGAACTGGCGGGTTGCCAAGCATCTCTGCTAGCCTGCCCTTTCCTAAAGAATCTCTGCTAGCCTGCCCTTTCCTAAAGAATCTCTGCTAGCCTGCCCTTTCCTAAAGAATCTCTGCTAGCCTGCCCTTTCCTAAAGAATCTCTGCTAGCCTCCCCCGTTCCCAAATAATCCCTGCTAGTTTTCCTGCCTCAAATTTCCGCCAAATTCCTTCACCACAATCTTTTGGCGCTGCCCTTTTTAAGCAGTTTCGATCCGAGAACAGCTCCTCCTCCCCGCCGGCTCCTGGGTAGAGCCGGTGTCTGTCCGTCTCGATCTGTATATTTGTCTGTCCGTCTCAACCCCACCCATCTCCTCCTCTTCCCTTCTTTCCCCCGTCGGTGAGTGCGACTCGTTTTTGGGCGGTCGGCTGGGGGGCGGTGGGATGGCTTGTGATGGGTTGCGGCGTGCGCGGGCCGGATCCTCCTCCACCCTCCATCCCTAACCCACCGCTATAATCGCAGCGCCGCGCTCGGCGTTCAAGCCTTTTTTACGCCGAAATCGGCCTGCCCGGCGGATTTTTAACGAAAACGGCAAGTTTCGAAACATATGGCTTTTTCTATCGTTTAATAGATGTTATAAAACGCTTATAAACCTGTAAATAGATGTATGAAGTCTTGAAATATTTTATAAACGTATTTTCGCGGACGTACTTAAATTCACTAAGTTTGTTTTATTTTCAACTAATTAAATTTTCGACAGAGCGGAAATTTGTACGTTTCAATACTCTATGCGTCGTAGTCCGCGACATTCCTATCGACCTTGAACTGTACACTGGTGGAAACGGAAACTTTCGAAAATCGGATTTTTTTAGAAAAAGTATCTGAATTGTTTCTAAAACTTTTTAATCAGCTTTTTTTAATAATAATTCAGCTATTTTCATTTATGTGAAGTTTCTAACAATGATTCTGGGTGTTTATGTCTTCTACGTTAGCTTGGCGCTTTTCTGTCCACCTTGAGACTCGAAAAACTTGTTAGCTTCCGTCTTTCAGCTTCTTCTTCGCTTTCCTGCCTTCTCCGACTCAATGACACCATTTCCGTGACTCATTCCATGCCTCTAACCCTGCCCGCGCCACCCGGCACCCCAAACCCCCGGCGCCATAGACAACGGCTCGCTTTATTTGGCGTCTCGGCACCCCCGGCTAACCTTGGCACCCACCCCCAGGACATCATTTTTTGCCAAAGAAGCCCCGCTGATCGTTATCCCACTTTTTTAAGTTCTTGTAATTTGGTTTTATAGATGGCGGGAAACCAGCCGGATCATCCGCTGAATTTTGCGAATTTCGCCACTGGGATGGGCTCATCTTGCTAAAGAGGCCGGCAAATCGTTACCCCCGCTTTTTGTAGTTTTTCAATGTTGCGTGAGAAAGCGATAATTTTTAGAGAAATTCTTTTACGAGCGGGTAGCAAGAAGTTTCGATGATTTTTGTAGATGATTTGTAGTTTTTGTGGCTCCTCGGAGCGGGCACTTCGCCTTTTATTGCTTAATGTTTTGTTTAATTCGTTGTTGATAGGCGAACTTGTTTAGAGCTTTTAATTGTCTTTTAGAGCTACAAACAGCCCAGAACTACCCTAGATTTTTGCAAGCTTTGCCGCCCGGATGTATCTATCTTCCAGCCAAAACACATGGCCACCACGAAGATATTTTTACCACCCCAGCTTCACGACTCTGTATTGCAGGTGTCGCCCCGCAATTCTTCACACTTTCCGTCCAATTTCTTGCAGCGACCCCCAACGAAGTGGGCCACCTGTTGGCCCCCGAACGATCTTGGTGGTAGCATCGTTTTCCGATCGGCCCGCTAGCCACGCAGCGTCCCCCCTGTTTTATAGTCATTGATTTCCGAAACATCGGGGGCTTTTTCTTTCTAGGGCTTACCTCCCTTTTTGGTGGACAATGAGGTACTACTAGGAGATTTTCTTCTCATGTTCCAGCCCTAAGACCTATACTTCCGCTGGGCACTCGAGTGGAAAGGTTCAATGTTTTTTGGGTTCTTTGGCATTATCGGAGGGCGGTCTAACTCTTTTAGAAGTCTAGAAACTCTATTAGCAGTATTTTTGTAGTGTTTTTAGCCAATATGATAATATGAAAATCCTTTAATTCTCTAAAAGCTTTCAACAATTTTGAAAAAGCTCAAGTTTGGTCAAAGATCTACGGTTTTTTGATTTTTTAAGATAAATTTGTAAAGTTTTGACATCTAAGAATAGTAAAAAGCCGTTAAAAATTTGTGTTTATCCGGTGAACGGCTAGTTTACTCTCCCGCCTTCGATTTCAGCACGCCGCCAAATTGTCCGTCTCGTTAGCCCCATTTATCCTGCTAGCCGGGTAGTTGTTAGCCGGGAGCGCGAGGTGGTCATGCTCTCACTTTCAACCCCAATGTTCTCAATTTTCTTACCAAGTCTGCTCCGTTATAAGTATTTTCGGACTCAACGTATTCTCGAGCCTTTTTTCAGTTTTTCTAGATGATGCCCCAATTTGCGCCCCCAGCACGATCACCCGCTCTATCACTAGAAAAGGAAATCGACGCCGATCACATTCGATTGTTTTTCTCGGGTCGCCTAGGCGTTATTTTTCTTGCCAATAATTTCCAGGCATCGGATCAAAGGGCCGTCTTCCCCATTCGCGCGTTTTGCACATATACATATGAGGGCTGCGCTGGCGCGGGCAGCAACGTCGGCTGCGAAGGGCCTTGAGGGCTGATGAATCATTGTTTTGCGCGCTCCCGTTGAACCCCCCCGTTTTGGCCATCGATTCACTACAGCGGTTGTACAATTTGGATCATACTTTTTTAGCAGAGTTCGTGGTGGTAAATTCACCCTTACAAGCGCTTGTTTTTAGGCCAAAATCGATGTTTCGCGATTTAATATAGCTCATTCGGCAGAACTTGAAAATCTAATCAAGCAGTTGCTTTCAGAAACTTCAGGTCAATAGCTATCTTCGAGAAATCCGTTCTGAAAGACGCGATTTCAGTAATTTTGGCGATTCCTGTAGAGACCTTTAGAACCCTTCCTTGAAATAAAGTTATTTAATTTCAGGCTCTATAGAATGCTGCATATTTCAGATCACAAAACCCTCGTATCACCTAGAAAAACGGCTACCTGTTAGTCATTCGCTACCCACATCCCAGGCTAAACCGGTTACATCTTCCTATTCAGCTGCCTCTTCCTACGATTACCTTCCCCGCCAATGTTCCCAAACGGTTCCTCTTCTTCCTTTCAATAGTTTCTAGGCGATGGATTTTATGGTTTCCATCTTCCTCTCGTTTTCGGTCTTATTTTGTTGATTTTATCATATTTTCCTTTCCAGAATGAGCCGCTTCACCGTGTTCGCCATCGCGCTCGTCGCCCTCACCCTCACCCACTCCGTCAACGCCGACACGGCCAACGACCTCGTCGAGCAGGTCAAGAACATGCGCCCCTTCGAGCTCAAGTCAGTTTTTTCTCGCAACTCTGGGCGTTCATACACGAAAGACTGGAGTTTGTACAGGTTCGCTTTTAGCGCTAGTTTTTTTTTTGACGGCGAACCGGATCACAAACCCCGAGCTTTTGCGTTGTTTTGGTTGCTTTTCGGAAAACAAATATTTTGCATTCTTTTCCAGGCGATCGGCCCTCGGATGCCCGCTGCCCGTCGTCGGCGCGTCGTGCCCGGAGGAGACGCCGTTCTACTACTTTGCCTGCTGCGGTGACCTCGCCGGCCAGTGCTGCTTCCGCCTTCAGGTATATTTTTTGGTGATATCGCCAGTTCTGAAAGGCTGGCAAGGGTTTTTGCGCGCGACGCGTTTTTCTTTTTTGCGACTACGCGATTTTCAAAAAAAATTTCAAAATCCACAGAAAATAGTCCTTGTTCGTCCCTGGAAAACTGCGCCTTTTTGAGCGCTTTCTGATAATCCCAAATTTGTAAAACCCAATTAAAAGGCTGTATTTTAGGTTGAGAAGGCAAAATTTTCTACCTAAAATCGCCGAATTTCAATTTTTTGGAACACTCTATTTTTTGTAAAGCTTCAATCTTTTCTTCTAAAGAAATTTATGCTAATTTTGTGAATTTGGATTTAGGTCAATTAAATAAAGAATGCCTCGTTCCGTTCCGATCTTGTTTCTTCCAGGAATTAGTGTTGCTAATCGTCTTTTTTCAGGAATGGGTGATGCTCCTTCTCATCGTGCTCGCCGCCCTCGTCGTCATCTCGATCATCGTCAACCTGATCCGATGCATGTGCTGCTACTAAACGATATATTGCTATACGCCCCATCTCCCCTTCCATTCTATACTTTGTCTATTCCCCCCATAGCATGACGGGTACCCCTTGTATTTGAACGTTTCACTTTGTATTGTGGTTGCCGCTTGTTGCATCCACTCCTCCACCCCGACGTCTTGCTCACCTTTGCCTCCACTCCTCCTTGCCGAGCATATTTTGTCAGGTTCTACTTGCCCACGCATCGCCTTGTGAGTAATAAATTATCTCCTACAATGCTGCTGAACTCGGAAATTACGTTTTATCAGCGTCTAAGTTTTACAAAGTGCTTTGGAAAAAGTAGACGGACGAACAGGCGGAGCTTGATAAAAACTCAGGATCTTTCGCTTTATCGGGGGGGTGAGCGCAAAAAATCGGGTTTTCGACAACAATTCACGTTTTTGGGCATTTTCTACGTTTCCAAATTCGTTTTTTTTTGGATCTGATGATGAAATGCCTAGTATGAAAGTAGTATTAAAATACTTGTTGTTTAGGAAACTTCGGTCCCCCCGGTAATGGGAAAGTCCCCGTGTAACGGGATTCTATCCACGAGGCCGCAAACGTTTGTTTATTTTCTTGTAGCCTTATCAGACGCGATGGTCAGCAGAATTTCCGGCTTCGTTTCCCCCCCCAAAACTACACCGGAAGCTTCTGCTCTGAAATCGTTTTCTAAGACTTTTTACGGATCTAGAAGAATCTATGTGTCCTCCTTGAAAAGATTTGTTAATCCGGATGTCGTTTTGTAAATTATAGTCCTCAAAATTTGCACCGGAAGTTCGGCGCTACACCTCGATCATCTGCTACACCTTTTTTACGAATTTAGAAGAAGCGCTAGGTTCGCCTTGAAAAAGGTTTGTTGATGGGTGAAGTCGCCGCTGCTGCGTCTTCGTTTTTCTGGGGTGCAACGCTGTGCAGAGAACGCGAGCATTTTGGAGAGCCCGCACACTGGTCGCCGCTGAAAAACGGCATGTGTGCCAGTACCAAAAAACACTTCTCGCACTGACCGCCCCTCTCTTCGCCCGGACCTCGTAGCGATTGATTGGCGCTGTAGGTTTAGGAGATTTTGGGTGTAGGTCAGCAGCTTTTTAAGGGTTTTCCTAGCTCATGTAAAGGATATTTGATGACGTCAGATTTTGCGAGCGCATTCCATCAGATTTGGATAATTTTTGTAGGTTTTTGGATTCTTTATAAAGAGCGAGCCGACGGATTGACCCTAGATTCTGACAAAACCTAAATTTTCTGAACTTCGAAAGGTGTTTTTTTAACTGTTTTCGTACGAGTCCTAAACTAAACACTGACAAATTTGGATTAAAATACAAAAAAAAATCGATTTTTCAGTAAAAAATGACCGATTTGCGACCAAATTTTGGACGGTTTTCGACAGTTATTTTGCTTGTGTGACTTACAATATAGTGCAATTTTTTTTTAAACGCTATTAGAACACTTATTATTGGGTTACTAGCCCATTCTGGGCTTATACGAAAAAAACTGCCCCCCCCCGATAATGCGAAAGAACCGCTCTTTTATCCGTCACAAAAATTTTTGAACAAAATGAAGCTATTGACCATTTGCGCGCTATTTATTTGACCAGCTTCCTGATAGATAACCCTTTTGCGACACATGTTCCCCACGTGGCGACCTTACAACGCGACCCGCCGGGCCCGCTTACCCGCTCTTTATAACGAGATCAACCCTAACTTCTGGTTTTCACCTTTTTTACTTCCGTTTTATGCTCAATTTTGCTGAAATTCCAACCTAGTCCATTCATTTTTCAGGTAATCCAACATGGCCATGGCGCGCAACCTTTCGAAGACGGCCGTCCGTGGAACGTACGTTTTTTTGAAGCTATTCTTATCTTTCATTTTTGGGGCTTGGTGGAGTCACGTCGAGATGGGCCCCCCGGACGCCATCCTCGGCGTCACCGAGGCGTTCAAGCGCGACACCAACCCTAAGAAGATGAACCTCGGCGTCGGCGCGTACCGTGATGATCAGGTATGAATTTTTGGCAAATGAGAAACTTAGTTTTAGGGAAAACCCTTCGTCCTCCCGTGCGTGCGCAAGGCCGAGGAGCGCCTCGTTGCCGAGAAGCTCGACAAGGAATACGCGGGAATCATCGGTAATTTTAAATATATTTGTTTTGATGGTCCTTGAGCATTTCCGGTGGATCGAAATTTTTACTATAATCCTAGACAAGTCGATATTTTTATACTTTTTTAGTCATATTTGGCTCGTGTTAAAGTCGAAAGAAAAGTTTATAGACACTGAAAACGGCTTGAAATCAAAGATTTGGTTGAAAACGGTCTTTTGGATTGTTTTAAGGGTTGTAATTTTCTTGCATTTAGCCTCAATTCTTTAAAACTTAAAATGTTAAACGAGGACTAGAACCCCTTTTTAGGTATCCCCGAATTCTGCCAGCACTCGATCACCCTCGCCCTCGGCAAGGACTCGCCGGCACTCAAGGACAAGCGCACCGCCACCGTGCAGAGCATCTCCGGCACCGGAGCGCTCCGGATTGGCGCCGAATTCTTGGTATTACTGTTTTTTCTAACGCTCAAAAACGGTGCTTTAGTCAAAATACTCGAAGGCCAAGGTCATCTACCAGCCGACACCAACCTGGGGCAACCATGTGCCGATTTTCAAGTATATCCCATTTTGAAAAATTTATTTGTTTTTTTTTTAGGTTTGCCGGCATGGACGTGAAGAACTACCGCTACTACGACAAGAACACCTGCGGATTTGACGAAAAGGGCGCCCTGGCCGATATTGCCGCCATTCCGAAGGGCAGCGTCATCCTCCTCCACGCCTGCGCCCACAACCCGACCGGCGTTGACCCCACGGTAAATTCAACCCTGTAACATTGAATTTTTTAGTTATTTAGAAAGAACAATGGAAGAAGATCTCCGAGGTGTGCAAGAAGAACGGCCTGTTCGTCTTCTTCGACATGGCCTACCAAGGATTTGCGTCTGGCGACGTCGATGGGGATGCGTTCGCTGTTCGGTAAGGATTTCTAGCTGAATTTTGGTAAAAACTAGATTATTACAACCGATAGATAGCTTATAATAGTGAGTTTCTTTAATTCCTTGATAATTAATATTTTGACCCTTTTCCAGGTACTTCATCGAGCAGGGCCACAACATTGTCCTCTCCCAGTCCTTCGCCAAGAACATGGGCCTCTACGGCGAGCGCATCGGCGCGTTCAGCGTCGTCTGCGATTCGAAGGATGAAGCCGATCGCGTAATGTCCCAGCTGAAGGTATTTTAGCTCGACTTTTCAAAAAAAAACCCTGTATTTCTAGATCCTCATCCGCCCGATGTACTCGAACCCGCCGGTCCACGGCGCCCGACTCGTCTCCCGAATTCTGAACGACCCCGCGTTGCACAAGGAATGGTAAGGGTTTTTTTAAATCGTATAAACATTTTTTGTTAAGGCTCGGCGACGTGAAGGGCATGGCCGACCGCATCATCTCCATGCGCACGCAGCTGCGCGACTTGCTGAAGAAGGAGGGCTCCAGCCGCGACTGGAAGCACATCACCGACCAGATCGGCATGTTCTGCTTCACAGGGATCTCTCCACAGCAGGTATTTTTTTTGCTTTTCGCCATAACGCTTGTTTTGAAAATGGTTTTTGAGAAAATCCATGCCAATTTTTTGTTTTAAGGATCCAGATTTTCTAATGAAAATATTCGCGCTTTTAGACTTCTAACAATTTATTAATCGCTTTTTCTAACCCAAAAATCGCAAATTTTAACGTTTTTCACGTTTTCTAGACAGTTTTACCAAAAAATAGCAATTTTTAAACGTTTTTCGATGTTTTCCAGATAGTTTTTCGCTTAAAGTATAACTACGTTGTCCGAAAAGCGCTACAGATTTTGCCATTACATGAAATAGGCATGAAAAATCGTGACAAAAAAAAACCATTTTTCGGAGAATACACATTCTAAATAACTTTTTTCTTATTTGCTTTACATATTTTTTTGCAGGTGGAGAAGCTGATCAAGGAGCACTCGGTGTACCTGACGAAGGACGGGCGCATCTCCGTGGCGGGCATATCGTCGAACAACGTCGCCTACCTCGCCCACGCCCTCCACCAAGTCACCAAATAAGCGAAACCCTCTCCCCCCATTTTTGTACTATTCATTTGTGATTTTACCCGGTTCTCTATTCCCCCAAAAATCCCCACCGCCACCCATAGAATCTCCCCCATACCCCCGATTTCGGCCAGTTTTTCTAGCATTTAGTCGGCAATAGGCTTTATTTTAATTCTCTATTAATTCCCGGGGCTTCGGCCTCTTTTTATCAGTTTTTGTTCTTGAGACATGTTGCTGTCGTATGGGTAAAAAGGCTTTTTGAATAAACGAGATGAGCCCCAGAATGGAGATTCGACAGTTTGAAAACACTCTAAACTTTAGAGATTGAAGGTTATAAAAGATTTAGGGTTAGAAGGCTTCAAAATCGACTTGGTGCTGTGTAGCTTGCTCAAGAGTAGCGGCTCGAGGAAGATCAAAACCCAACCTTGTGACGACAAGAAAAATGGCTGCAACTTTCAAGAAGACTTTGGGGACGTTCAAGGATTATAAAAGAAGAAAAGGTATAAAAATGCGTTACCTTGAAAGCATATCGACAATTTAGAAATGCTGAAACCAATGTAGAGGACGTGAACGCGAAATTGGCGCTTGGATACTTGTTGAAGACGTTGAGCTCGGTGGCGTTCCGGATATTCAAGCGAAATTCAATTCGACTGACTCGACTGACCAGCCACATGGATTTGATCTCATCTGGAAGACGTCGCGAGTCGTGACCAAAACTCGTTCGGAAGGTGCGTGCGCGCTTCCGCAAAGTTTTCCTGCTAGCCTGCCGAATTTCGGTGACAATAGCAGAACTTGGAAGATGAGCAACCCCAAAAAAGCTGAGAAAATTATAGCTGAAAGGGCCATTTACTTTGAGGAATAACAAGGAATTCTGTCCAAGTGAGGCGTGGCCATTTCCTACATTTCCCCTGCTAGCCTGCCCAATTTTAGAAGATCACCCCAGACATTTTCGTACTTTCCCAGCTTTCCTGTAATCTTTGGGCCGCTTGTAGGTGTGTTCCGCGCTAACGCTGAAGTGTCGCAGCGGCGAGATGAAAGCGAGAGAAAAGAGAGAGAGAGAGAGAGAGAGAGAGAGATACAGCGCGTGTTTGTACCCGTCGCCTTGCTGGGGGGTTCAGGCGAGGCGCAGGGCTGATTCCCGGGCAGTCGGCCAGTCTCTCGCCCCACTTCTTCTTCTTCTTCACATTCCCCCTCCGGCCACCTAGCTAGCCACACATCCACCGCAAATAATCATGGTACGCGCATCGATCCGTTGGGAATTATGCAAATTTCGAGAGTTTCAAACTTCAATGGCCCTTTAGACTGAGCACTTCACTCAGCAGAGGATTGATGGTGAGTTCACGGCTTTTTCTATGGTTTCCTAAAGAATCTATGTTAGACTGTTCTCCTAAGAAATCTCCGAAGTGTGCTAAGTGTTCTCCGAAGACAAGGGTCGAAACAGGCCAATTAATTTACTTTCTTTAGCCAAACTCCCTAGCAAGAAGGGAGCCAAGAAGGGAGCACCGCCCTTCGGGGTTAAACCGCTCTTCGGAGCACCGCCCTTCGGGGTTAAACCGCTCTTCGGAGCACCGCCCTTCGGGGTTAAACCGCTCTTCGGAGCACCGCCCCTCGGGGTTAAACCGCTCTTCGGAGCACTGCCCTTCGGGGTAAAATCTACCCTTCGGGGTAAAATCTACCCTTCGGGGTAAATTCCTGCCCTTCGGGGTTAAACTCTCGGTTCCTAAGGAACCATTTCCTTTAGAAAAATCATTATCACCTATATTCTTTTACCGTTATATTCTCTTTTATCTTATCTTAGTCCAAAACAAACTTAAATTCTTTAATATACTCCTAAAAACTTCACTTTATCATAGTTTTCAGTTACCCACCACCTGTCTCTACCTATTTCCATTAAACCTGCCCACTTTTAACTAGCTCTTTTCTTCTCTATACCTAATCTCAATGTACAACACAACAAAATTAAACCAACGATTAAGCCGATATATTTAAATTATTCCTTCAAATGAGCCTTAGCCATAAATTTTACAACTATAATATTATTACATTTTCACCCAGAAGCGATGTTATGTTAACAAATCATTACTAACTGTGCCGTTTGGTGATCTGGTTCAAGAGGTTATCGGCATACGTTTAGGTCGTTGGATAACCGCCTTGCTCATTCGGCCTTACCGCTGGGAATCGTATGCTTCCTAGCACGGCGCTGATGAGGCGCAAATTACGACCAAACCATTGGGTATTCTAACGTCGGACCCCTTTGGTATACTTAGACGTGTCAACACTTCAAAACCCTCTCTCTCTTATTATGGGCTTGTTGAGCATAGTTCAACCAAAGTAGGTAGAAAAATTAATTTCATTGATAAAGAATATAGTGATAAAATAGGTACAAAATGCAACAGAAGTAATTGTACTACTTGTAAGGATCTAGAATTTGAAGCTATTATACATAGTAACTCCACTAACTATTATACAAGAACCAACCAATATAATCAACCTAATTGTCAAACACAAAATGTGATATACTGTCTTACTTGCAAAATCTGTAATCTACAATACGTAGGCGAAACATCTAGAAAAGTCACCCAACGTATGTATGGTCACAAATATTCTATCAAAAAGAGAAAATCCGGATTCATCTACGATCACTATCGTACTCATTTTCCTAATGGACAAACAGATAATATGTTTCATATACACATTTTGGATGATCATATAGAAAATCAAGACAACCAGATACGTACAGACAAAGAACTATACTGGATAAAACTTCTAAATACTGCCTATCCATTTGGACTGAATGATAAAATTAAAGGTTACGGAGTTATATCTAATCCCAATGGAAAATTATCCACCCAATCGCCATATTTCGCTCTCAAAATTAAACCACCACCACGTAACAGAGGTATACGCAAAAACAAACGTAAGACTAAATCCTATAATTTTGATTTCAATCAATTCAAACTAACACAACTTAAAGCTAACGAAATTAGAAATATTACACACAATTTACCTAAAAAAATGTACGGAAAATTAACACCTTACTTAGAACATCATAACCCAATTGTCAAAGCTTTTGCAAAAGCCTCTATCCATAAATACAGTCAAATCGAAAACCAAGTAAAACCAAAAAGAAACATCCTAAAATACGTATAAAAGTCCCTTATCTAGAACCAAGTATAGACGAATTAATTGTAAAAGAATTATTAAAGAATACCTGAATAAAGCAAAAATAGAATTCAACACTGACTTCCAAATAACTTATGAATATAACCCAACCTTAGGTCAATTATTATTTAACTATAATAAATTTCTCACTAAACTTGGAAACAATCATATTAAACATAATTCTACTCACTGTAATAATTGTTTCGATTTCCAGAATCAAAATAATAGTGTTAACCACAATGGACAAACACACGTGCTTACGGGCGATAGTAATTCACTTTCTAAACACTTCCCAAACACCTATGAAATACTCAAATTAGGCACTAAGTTCCGACCTAGTTTGAATTACACTCAAGAAGATGTAAAATATAAAATGATTACACAATTTGGTAAAGAAATCTCTAAAATAGCTAAAAACGTTAATTTTCAACAAATCAGTAGTGATTTAATCAATTTAATTACTAATTATTGTAGTAATAAAGAGACTACTAAGCTAGACTGGAATGAGATAAGATTATTGCAGAGAAAATTCATAATTACTAGCGTAGATAAAGCCACTTCTAACTTTGCAATAATCTGCCCACTTCTTTACCAACAATTTATTGATAAAGAAATGGGAATACAAAATGGACTTCCTAATGGTAACGAAACTTATATACCATATACGATTGAGAACGAAGAAAATATAATTAAAAGGCATATCAACATACATCTTTTATTTAAAATTATCCCACCAGAGACGCCAAGCCTACCCAAAATATACGGACTACCTAAATTCCATAAAAACCCCATTAAATTCAGATTTATTACTGGTGCATATAATAGCTCAATCAAACCCATTTCTATTACTTTGCATCGTATCCTTAGCTTTATACGCCAACACTTACAACGATACTGTTCAGTAATAGCAAATAATACGAACAAAATAGTATATTGGTCTATAAATAACTCCAACCAAGTCAATTTGCTAGAAAATCACGATAAAAATAATATATATATTGCAGATTTTAGTAGTCTTTTTTACTAATCTTCCACATTCTATCGTGACACAAGCCATTGATGGTATCCTAGAAATTTGTTTTAAAAACTCTCAAAAGAAATATATAAAAATGGGATACAAATCTTGCTATTATACAAACGAAAACCTTGGTAATAATATCTTTGGAAAAAACGAAATCATGTATCTAGTTAACTACGTATTAAGTAACAGTTTTGTAACCTATAAACAATTACTTTTTCAACAAAAACAAGGTATCCCTCAAGGACAAAACTGTAGCCCTATGCTAGCAGACTTAACTTTAACATATTACGAATACATTTATCTCAAAGAAAAAGCTGATAGCAAGATTGTAGGATACAGATACATGGATGATATACTTATACTTTACAAAAACTCCATTGATATTGAAAAATATCTATCCGAAATTTACCCCAAAGAGCTTACTTTAGAACGAACCAACTCTAGAAATGATTGCGGAAATTTTCTAGACCTAAAAATCTACACTCAAAACAATATAACACATACCGAATTATATAATAAAGTAGATGATTATAAATTTAAGGTCACACGCTTACCAAACTATTGCTCAAACATCTCCTATTCTATCAAACACGGGTGCGTGGAAGGAGAAATTATCAGAATAGCTCGAAAATGCTCCCAACAAAAAGATCTAATTAAACACATAAAACTTTTAATAACTCATCTACAAAATAATAGTTACCCTACGCTAGTTTTATATGCCCTTTGCAAAAAAAATTTTCACTAAATACCCGGTACTTAGTCTCAAACACCAATGCAATCCAAAAAACATAGTTCATTTACTAAAATAGTCGAATATATACCCTATTAGGTAAATTTAAAATATACATTTTCTATAATTTATCACTTTACCATTTACTTTATCCTTTTCCATTCACTTTTCGACTTCTTTCAACCATAAACACATTTTCTAAACCAAACGCGCCAGACCATTACGCCATGTATATCCCTTTTCTCTGCCCCCTCTCTCTGCCCCATGATACCTACCCCCACGCGGTAACTCAAAAATTCCCCCCCACCACAATCTAGTTAAACCTTCTCAACCAAATACTTCATTATCCTTTAATTTTCATCTAACAAACCTTTCCTACCAAAATTTATCTAATTTCTTTCGCTAGGGATTCCAACTGAGGATGACCCGACCCTAGTGTAAATTGCCTGTCTTGGACAAGGGTCGAAACAGGCCAATTAATTTACTTTCTTTAGCCAAACTCCATATTGGAGTAACCTTTTTTTCTCAATTACATGATTTTCTTTAATCTTAGCTCACTATATTTATCATTTCCTTTCATTTGTAGGTGTGTTCCGCGCTAACGCTGAAGTGTCGCAGCGGCGAGATGAAAGCGAGAGAAAAGAGAGAGAGAGAGAGAGAGAGAGAGAGAGAGAGAGAGATACAGCGCGTGTTTGTACCCGTCGCCTTGCTGGGGGGTTCAGGCGAGGCGCAGGGCTGATTCCCGGGCAGTCGGCCAGTCTCTCGCCCCACTTCTTCTTCTTCTTCACATTCCCCCTCCGGCCACCTAGCTAGCCACACATCCACCGCAAATAATCATGGTACGCGCATCGATCCGTTGGGAATTATGCAAATTTCGAGAGTTTCAAACTTCAATGGCCCTTTAGACTGAGCACTTCACTCAGCAGAGGATTGATGGTGAGTTCACGGCTTTTTCTATGGTTTCCTAAAGAATCTATGTTAGACTGTTCTCCTAAGAAATCTCTGCTAGCCTGCCCTTTCCTAAAGAATCTCTGCTAGCCTGCCCATTCCTAAAAAACCTCTGCTAGCTTCCCCCTTTCCTAAAGAACCTCTGCTAGCCTCCCTTTGTAAAATCACTCCCCCGCAGAACTGCGCGAATGCTTCAACCTGTACAGCGACAACGGCTTCGTCAACAGCTCCTCCCAATTGCGCTGTATCTTGAGGTACACAATTCGAAATTTCTAAAATTTGGTTTTTCCAGGTCCCTCGGCTACGCGCCCACCCAGCAAAAGATCAGCGAGCACTACAGAAGGCATAGAAGTAAGTTAAAAGGCTTCAGATCTGTGAATATTTATATTTCTAGAACAGCCCATCGATTTTGCCGTCTTCCTGCAGATAGCCGCTGCTGAACAACAAGCCGGCGATCCGCTCGTTGAAGTGATTAAGGCATTAAGGGGTTAGTTCCATATCATTATTTTCGTAGGGATAATGAGATTCCCTGTCACGATTTCGAAAATCACCATTTCGAAAAATCACCATTTCGAAAAATCACCATTTCGAAAATCACCATTTCGAAAATCACCATTTCGAAAAGACACCATTTCGAAAAGACACCATTTCGAAAATCACCATTTCGAAAAGTCACGATTTCGAAAAACACCATTTCGAAAAACACCATTTCGAAAAAATCCCCAGTTCGAAAAGACCCGGTCTTCAAACAGGCATAAAAATTGCAGTGTCGAAAAACCACGGTTTTTCTCGGATATGACTAGTGATGTAATAGAAATTGTTTTAGTGGTGTCTATAATGAAATTAATCATATCTCCAGTGGAAAAATAGACCCCCGAACCTCAAACCAGCCAACGAAAATCATTTTTTCTGCGACGGAAATGGGCTATTGCTAAATCCTGTGTTTCCCAAATGGTAATTTTCAAAATGGTGATTTTCGAAATGGTGATTTTCGAAATGGTGACTTTTCGAAATGGTGATTTTCGAAATGGTGTCTTTTCGAAATCGTGTCTTTTCGAAATGGTGACTTTCGAAATGGTGATTTTCGAAATGGTGATTTTTCGAAATCGTGATTTTCGAAATGGTGATTTTCGAAATGGTGATTTTCGAAATCGTGACCGCCAACCGGATAATGAAGCTCGACTCTGCCGGCTTAAAGATAAAGCTCACCGCTTTAGACCGACGCTAGCTTCCCAAACTTGGGTCGCGGGCTTCAGAACGAAGCTGGCTTCGTGAGCTTGTTTTGCGGGCTTCAGAACGAAGCTGGCTTCTCGAGCTTGAGCCGCGGACTTCAGAACGAAGCTGGTTTCTCGAGCTTGGGTTGCGTGGTTCAGAACGAAGCTGGCTTCCCAAGCTTGGGTCGCGGGCTTCAGTACGAAGCTAGCTTCTCGCGCTTGCTTAACGGGCTTCAGAACGAAGCTAGCTTCTCGAGCTTGGGTCGTGGGCTTCAGAACAAAACTTGTTTTTAAGGGGTTTAAAACCAAGGGACACGGCGGGGGAGTTTAAAGTTAGGATTAGAAACGTTAAAACTTTAAAACTCTAGGACTCGATCGTGAGGGCCGCCAATCGATCAGTGCCCGCGAGCTCACGAACGTGCTGGCGTCGGTTGGCGAAAGGATGAGCCTGGTAATCTTCTAAAGCTTCGGTTATCAAGCTTCTTTTCAAGCCCGAAATCGACACCGTGCTCGACCAAGTGGCCGTCAACGGCATCGTGCCCCACCAAAAGCTCATCCAGCTCATCTCCCGGCCGGCCGCCCAATTTTAAAGGCACCACATAAAAGGCATTACCGGTTTATTCTCCACCCACAAGCTCTCAAACCGTTACAAAACGACGATATATATGTACACACAAAAAAATGGGTTATCGATTGTAGGCGGCCAGCTTCCGTTTGTTCGAGCCCTTCACTTTCACGTCGCGTCGCCAGCTAAAAATTGGCTATTTTCGTCTAGAAAACAAAAATTACTTGTCAAATTTCTCCTTTGCCTTTACGCCCTTCTGGAAGACGACGAGCTCTTCCTGGGTAGCGCCGTCAATTTTTGTTTGGCCCTAAAATAAGTTTATTAACAGATTTACGATATCTTCTTTGTTTTTATCTTCTTTGTAGTTTTAATAGCTTAAATTTTACCTGCAATGGTCGGGAAACGAATCCGCCGGCTCGTTGGACCCAAGTGTTCAACACCGAGGCCGACAGCGGCGTCGCCAGGTCGAGCGGTAGTATCCGGCATAGCGAGCTTCCAAAGGCTAGGAAAAAGTTATAACGTGAAAAACACGAGCTTACTATAATAGTAGTGATTGATGTCGCTGATCGGCGTCGATTCGGGGTTGCAGTTGAGCACGCTTTGGTAGTTCTGGTTGTAGCCGGTCGGGTATTGTGCCTAGAAAATAAATATTCATAAAAACGAAAAACACACAATCTAATCTGTGTTTTTTTCTAGTTTAATAAAGTTTTTAATCACGTTTTAATATACATAAAGCGAAAAAGTCTTATAAAACTGCCGATTTCTAAGTTTAAACGGAAGTTTTTGACTGAACTTTGACGTTTTTCATGCAAAATAAGCCCAAAACTTTGCAAAAAAACTTCTTTATATAACGTTATTTAACTTCTATTTAACTACTAGTAAGCAGGCTTAGCAAACTTACAACTCCTAACTGTCCCTCGACAATAGCCGGCGCCATCCACAACGGGATGTCGACCCGGATCCCGCGCGGCCCAATCGACGCCGGCGCGTTGTGGCCGAACAGCGGGAATATCGCTAAAAAGAGAGAATTCTATATTGTAAGAAACAAAAGCCAACTTGGCGGCGTCCGCTCGTCGAGCTTCATCGGCACGGTGGGCGCGCACGCGAGAATCGCGTCCAGGTCAAAGTAGTCCTGAGGGGCGTCGGTGATCCGCATCTGCGGCAGGAACTCGTCGCTCTCCATCCTTTAACGTACCTAAAAAGTTGTAGAATAAAAAAAATATACTAAAAAAATACATATTTCAAGCGGAAAATGAAAAAGCGCGACAAAATCGGGTGAGTTTTTACGTTAAAAGGCAAAAACTATAATGCTAACTTTATTTCTATCTGGTCTTATTATTCTAATTTTTTAAATATTTTTAAAGCTATTTTCAAATTGACTTTTGACGATGCAATGTTCGAAAAATTCGCCCTCGCGCGCTACGAAAGAGGCCTATTGACACGGGGAATTGAGAGATCCGAACACTGCCCCCTTGGCCAACGGCGACTAAAAGTAATAAAAAATGTATTGTAAATACAAAAATCTACCTATTAACTTGTCCTTTAGCCTTTGATAACCTTCTCTTTGTGTTCAGCGCTTCAAATTACCTATTCCGCCTTTCTTTCGGGCCGATTTTCCATCCAAAATTGTCGAAAAACTAATCCTAATTTTTATTCGGAGAATTCATCTATTAATTCGCCCAATTGAGCTTTTATAGGCTTCTCTTGGCGCTCAGGAGTTTCGATTAGGGCTCTCTGTTGCCTTTCTAACCCATTTTCGATGAGAAATTATCAAAAAAGTAATTTTTTTTTTATTAAAACATATAACAAATCTATTAACTTCTATTCACACTATGATAGGCTTCGCTTCTTGTTCACCAGCTTCGATTATCTGCCATTGCTTTCGTTCCTAACTCGTTTTCCATGCAGTTTCGAATAATTTTGTGTTTATTACCTTTTTTTCAGGCAACCATTACACCGGTAATTACAGCCAAACATGGAGCAAGAGCGGCGAAGAGCCGCCAAGAAAAAGGTACGGATCTCGCGCTTTTTATAGTTTTTAATTTTTCGCTTTTCCAGGATGAGGAGGCGCAGCGCGAGCTCGACGAGATCCTCGACGACTACGAGAAGGACCACAGCGGCCTCAACATCCCCGTCGCCAAGGCCTTCATCCGCGCCGATGTCGTGAACGCGAACAAGACGAGTGAGATTTTTTAAAATCTTTTGCTTAAATGTTTTATTAAACTTTGCTTTTGCTTTTACAGCATCGTTTGAGTCTGAAAATGCTGATTTATTTAAAACAAAAAACGATCAAAATGCATTAAAAGTCGATTAGACATAAAAGGGTCGAGGAAAAAGCAGTAAAAAAACTTCTTTAGTCCCCGGCGAGGCGAAGGGCACGCTCTACAAGCCGAACAGCAACATCTTCGACAAGCTCGCTTCAAGCGCCGGCTCGACCGCCAAGGCGAAAACCGGCGTGGCCGGCTTCGAGGAGGCAAAACGATTGGCTGCTGAAAGAGTGAGGGATCTGGATTTTGTTCCAAATCAAAATATTTATTTTTAGGCCAAAAAAATGATGGAGGAGGCTGCGAAGAAGAACAAGCTCAACGGACCGGTGTTGGTGATCGCGCCGAACAATCCGCTGCGCCCCCCGAAGCCCGGCAGCAAGAAGGCCGAGGTGGCCAAGTCGAAGATGAGCAACCTGGAGATGTTCAAGCTCGAGTTGAAAGCGTAGGTCGCTTTTTTCCAACGAAAATTCTTGCTTTTTGCAGTCAACAAGAAGAGCGCGACAAGCGGCGCGATTTGCGGGAGCACTTGGTGAAGAACGTCGGTGAGGAAAAGCTTCTAAATTTAGAGAGAATTCAAAAATTCAGGTCTCGACGCCAGTGCCGTCGACCGCATCGCGCCCAACCTCGACAACCCGTACGCTTCCGGTCGTCCGGTTGGAGAATTTGACATGAACACCGAGACGACGAACCTCTACGTTTGCGGGCTGCCCCAGGATGTAAGTGTCTTTCTTCTTATAGAGGGGGAAAATCGATCAGTCGGCCTAAAAGCGAGCTTTCTGCGCTCCGTGAGAATTTCCCACCTACGGACTAAAGAACGATAACGGTAACTTTTTTAGATTGAAGTCGACGAGCTGATCGAGATCTTCGGCTCGTACGGACCGCTCGCTTCCGCCAGGGTGCTGTACCCAAGGACCGAGATTGAGAAGATGAGAGGTATCTCAGAATTCCGAAAAATACCCTGTACCGGACTGTTGGCAGGGAAAACCCGAGTTTTCCCAGTAATCTTTCATGGGCATTTTACACATTTTGCGTTGAAAAATGTTCGAAAATCCGACTTTTTTATCTAAAATGTATGAAAAACGGAAAGTTCCTCCCTGCTAACAATCTGATGCGAAATATTTTGGTTTTCAGAGTTCCTCTGCGGCTTCATCGGGTTCATGTGCCGCACGGACGCGGAACGGGCGATGGGTGGCCTGATCGGCCTGACGATCCGCGGCTGCCTGATCAAGTACAGCTTCGCCAAGCCGGTCCCCATCCCGCCGCAGGTAAATTATTGAAACAAAACGTTTTCATTTTTAAGATACCCAACCTTTTAAGTTATCAAGAATTACGGCCATTACCTCTTTCCAGCCACTCTACATCCCGCCCGCCTTACAATCCTACATGTACCCCGATCCGCCCACCGGCCTCCCCTTCAACGCCAAGCCGCGCGACATCGACCTGAAGGAGTTCATCGGCCGCTACAAGGAGCTGCCCGAATGTGGCAACCTGCCGACGGAACCCGACGCCGAGCTGCTCTTCCGAAAGGTACTTGACCAACCCCGGGTCTTTTTTGAGCCCAGTTTTTACTGGAGATGGTGAAAATGGTGAAATCTATATCTATAAATGGGTTACTACGCGTGTATCGATTTCTTTTGATCCCAACCACCTGATCCCGAAATCATCTAATCGAAAATAACCTAAATAACTTAGAAAACTAAAAAAAATGAAAATTTCGCAACTAAAACCTGCCGAAAATAATTTAAAAATATTTTTTTGGCATTTAATTTCGTGTTTGAGAATGGTTTTTGTGCCTTCCGATTACAAAAACGTTGCAAATAATGTTTTGATGGCTTTTTATGAAATTTTCGAATTGCGGAGCTTCTCAAAGAGGTCTTATAACTTTGAAAACATGGAAAAATCCGCTTATGTTATTTTCGATTAAATTTTTCGATCAGGTGGCTGTCAAGCCGATTTTCAGTCAAACGCGCCTTTTAAGAAAGCCTAATTTTCTCATTTTCGGCTTTAAAATGTTGAAAATTCCACCCCGTGTTCGCCGTGACAAATAAGATACATTTCACTGCAGATGTTGAAGAACGCGGTGGTTCGCGTAGTCATCCCCACGGATAGGTGAGTCTCGGATGGCACAAAACGACCGCCACCACTCAACCCTCGACGATCCGGTGACACGGAGCCAAAAAAACTGACTCTTTTGCAGCATTTTTCAAAATTCTCTAATGTAGCCATTTTACGTGTTTTTAGGCAGGGAATCGGTTTGTATTTTCTGATGAGTGCATTTTT
This sequence comes from Mesorhabditis spiculigera, assembly GCA_958295435.1. NCBI lineage: Eukaryota > Metazoa > Nematoda > Chromadorea > Rhabditida > Rhabditidae > Mesorhabditis > Mesorhabditis spiculigera. The sequence continues at coordinate 762,494 of CATQJA010002639.1, forward strand.
ATCGATTTGTGCACATTGCAATGGAGGTGGAGAAGGTTTTGAAAAAGTAAAAAAATGGATTTTTTTTAATTTTTTACAACATGTTTTGAAAACTGAAATTTTGTGCTTATTTTTTCGAATTCTCCCCTCCGCAATGTGCACAAAAATTGGCAAAATCTCTGCCATTTCAGCGCCCTGCTCGCCATCATCCACCGCACCATCGAGTTTGTCATCCGCCACGGGCCGGCCTTCGAGCGGTTGCTGCTGGATAACGAGAGCCACAATGATCTCTACCAGTAAGGAATTTGAATTAGTTCATTTTTTAGATGGTCTAAAGTCACCATGTCGGCATTTCGGAATGTCGAAATTAGCAATGTCGGCATTTCGGAATAGCGAATTTCCTAGTGTCGGCATTTCAGAATATCGAAATTAGCAATGTCGTCATTTCAGACTATCGAAATTCGCAATGCCGGCATTTCAGAATTAAGAATTTCATACTGCCGCCATTTCCGAGTGTCGAAATTGGGAATGTCTGCATTTTGTTCATCAGCTTTGGGCGTTTCCTGGATGATTTCCTCATGCTACAACCATTTTTCAGGTTCCTCTACAACTACCATCACCCGGCTCACCTCTACTACAGGTGGAAGCTGTTCTCGTTGTTGCAGGGCGACGAGCTGTACAAGTGGAGGCTGCTGCGCTTTAGGTAGCTTTTTGTTGTTAAAAGGAGAGAGAGTTGAAGACATTACGTCAGTCGAAAAGTGTGTGTGACACGCGCGCATCGAAAAATTAATAATCGAGCTTTGCTGTACCTTGAATGGAATTTTATCAGCTCTGCATTTTAGAATGTACGAAGACGGATCGTGGTGGGAGCCGCCGCCGATCCCCGGCTCCGAATACAACTCGATGCCCAGGTCGCTCTACCACACGGCGCTCTGCCTGAAGCGGCCTGAGGTGAGCCCTTTCCCGGCGAGCTATTTAATATACGTAATTTTAGAAACGTGAGGAGCCCGAAATCCTGAAGCTGAACGAGGACGAGATCTCGCGCAAGCGGCGTCGTCTGGAGGAGGCCAGGGAGAAGGAGCGCCGGCGGAAGATGCGACTGCGCACCAAGGATCGGGATCGCCTCGAGGAGATGCTGCGCAACTTGACGCCCGAGAAGCAGAATGTCGGTGATAGATTTTTTTAAAGGGACTGGCAAGGGATGCTTTTTTGCCGCAGTCTGCCCAGTCGCGAGACGCAACGCATCGCCTTTTCTTGCTATAATTGATTTTTACCCTTTCAAGATGGCCAAGCGCCACGTTTCGCGGCAAAATCTATCTATACTTGTCCCTTGCAGACCCCTTTAATACGATTTAATTTTTTAGATTGCCAAAGCGATGATCTGGTGCGTGGACCACTCGATAGCCGCCAAAGAGATCGTCGACTGCATCGTGGAGTCGTTGATGATCGACGAGACGCCCCTCCACAAAAAGGTATCAACCCCCTTCCGAACGAAACTGTCTCCCATTCCAGATCGCGCGTCTTTATCTGGTTTCTGACATTTTAGCCAACTCGGCCCTCCGCGGACTTGGCCACGTGTTCTATTATCGCGAGTACTTTGAAAACTCGTTTAATCGGGTCTTTTCGGTGGGTTTTTGCGTTTTAGCAATTGGAATAAATACTTTTTCTGTTATTGTTTATTGTTTTTCGGACTTCTAAAAAATTCTTGGTCATCTACGGACTTTTTAGAGCGTTTTAAGCAATTTTCTGACGATCGACGAATATAATGACCCTTTTTAGGCAATGGGCCGCGTGTTGCAATCGATTACGGCTCGCCTAAAAGCCGAACAATACAAGCAGCGGTAAGAAACTTTAGAATTTCGTTGATTTTCCACTTTTTCCAGTGTAATGGCCTGTTTCCAAGCCTGGGAATCGTCGGCCGTCTATTCCACGGAGATGCTCATCAAGAACCAGAACATTTTCCTGGGCCTGATTGAGGTAAATTTTATTAATTTCACCTAGCTATTATCGTATTTTTAGTACAAAGAGAGCGCGTCGTCGGCGTCTTCCGCCGCAAATTCTGATGCGGAAGAGGAGCGCAGCACTCAGGCCAAACGATCGAAGCGCGAACCGGAAGATGAAGATCTCGACGGCGTCCCAATCGATCAGGGACCTTCTACGGTAGTTTTTGAAGCTTATGGTTAAACAATTAAACTTCCTTAAACATCTTCGACTTTTAATAACTCATCTTAAGAATAATGGTACTAAGTTAGAAGACTGCCTTAAACATCTTCGACTTTTAATAACTCATCTTAAGAATAATGGTACTAAGTTAGAAGACTGCCTTAAACATCTTCGACTTTTAATAACTCATCTTAAGAATTATGGTTATCCTAATCCGATTTTGAGACAACTTTGTCAAAAAGTCCTCAAAAAATCACCTTTACTGAGTCTCAAATACGACATTAACCCTAAAACCTTCATCCACCTTATCAACAACCCCAACTCTAACTAATTTATTTTAATTCTTTACTCTTCTTTTAGTTTTTTCTACATTCCTCTTTCTATTTTCATTTCCCCTTACACTGCTTGGCCTAGCCTCCGATTACGCCACCCTACACTCCGCTCCTTTCGACACGGGCTTCCCCCGGCTCTCCCCGAGCTAAGGAAGCCTGCCAAAGTGGGCCAAAAAGTAGAAGAAAGGAAGAGCAAAAATAAAGTAGATGAAATAAACTTAAAATAGTCCTCCCTTTGTATTAGCTTCTTTTCCTTCCACATTTCCTTCTTTATACTTTAATTCCTATCTTTTCCAACTATTATCTCATCTAACCTCTTCTATTTAACCTCCAAAAGCGTCAGGGATCCAGCTGAGGAGACCCACCCTGACGTATTCTAAGCCTGTCTTGGATTAAGGGTCGAAACAGGCACATCTTTTCTTACTTTACCTCTTAAATACTCGTTTACGAGTACCCGCCTCACCTTCATGGTGAGGTTTGTGTCCTTTTGGACAACCAGCTTGCTCTCGTAGCAAGTTTGTCCCTTCGGGGAACCCGTTCGCTTCGGCGAATTTCGCCTCTTCGGAGGTATTCGCTCGCTTCGGCGAGTTTTTTCCCTTCGGGGAATTCTTTCAATTTTAATTATATTAATACATTAGTTTATTGTTTCTAGGTACCTGTTGATGATCTCGACGGCGCCCCGATTGACGACGAGCCATTTGTGGAAGAAGAGGCGAAGAAGCCGGTCTTCAAGAGTGGCGGCTGGGCCGAGGTGGAGCCCGTGGAAGCCCCGCCGGAAGCGCGCTCCAAATGGGACTTTGAGGATGAGGAGCGGGGTAAGAATTTATGTATCGTTCGCGCTCTCTCTCTCTCTCTTCCTCGCTCTTTCTCTCTCTCACTCTCTATCTCGCTCTCTCCCTAAACCTATAATTTTTCAGGCTCCAAGAACAAATGGGACGAGGAAGAGCACCAGCCCCTCTACACCCAGCAACCCGCCGAATCCTCGTTTAGTAAGAATTTTAAAATCGGGGCTGATTCCTTCTTTTTTTAGATCGTCCCCACAGCGGCACCGACGATGAAAACAGCCGGCCACGCCTAGACGATTCGGCTTCAAAATGGGAAGACGACGACAATGGCGAATATTCACCGGGTGAAATTGCGAGCCCAGTTCGAAGGTATGCACATTTTTAATTTATATTATCATTTTTCTTTGCCTTTCATTCTTGAAAAAAAAAATCAAGAAAACTACTGAAAAATATCTTAAAAAATTCAAAAATTTTTCAAAAAGTCGATATTTTGGACAAAATCGGTATTCCTGATATTTTTTAATAAAATTTTGTAAGTTTTGTACATTTAGGAATGGTAAGAAGCCGTTTAGAAACACTTCCGCTTTTTGTATTTGGAATAGTCAATTCTGAGGAAAAAAATTGCCCACTTCCCCGATAATGCGAAAGAACCCACATTTCTTTTACTTCCTTCAAAACTAGCCGCTTGAACAAAACATTAATCTTTTATTTCCAGTGAGAACAAGCCCGAATCCCAAATCGTGCTCGAGAAGATGAACAGTGAGCTGAAAGGAAAAGCGGACGCGCTGCGACGTCAGCTTCTTGAAGACAGGGAGCCGGATTGCGAGATGATCGTCAGGAGGTTAGCTTTCGTCTGGTGGCTTGATCGTTTTTTTTCAGATTTGAAGCCGAGCAGCGCGACAAGATCAACAAGGTCGTCCTGGAGCTGGAGGCCAGAGAGGCGGTAAGGAATTTCCAAAATACCAAAAAGATATCGTGTTTTAGAAAACCCGTAAAAAGGAGAAGAAGGAGAGCAAGCGGGAGAAGGAGAAAGAAAAGGAGAAGGAAGGCCGCTCCACACGCAGCTCGATAAGTGAACGGGATCGGGATAGAAGGTACGTTTTCAAGTCTCGACTGCCGCGGCAGCGATACGCAACGCGCGACTCCATTACGCAATGGAAAGGCGGGCTATGCGTTGCGTATCGTAGTCGCGGAAATATCGTTCGGGTTTAACCATTTTTTGGAATTTATTCACCTTTTTAGGAGATCACGCTCAAGGGACCGCAATCGCAGCCGTGAGCGCAGTGAGCGGGATCGAAGCCGAGATCGGGGCCGTGATCGCGATCGAGACAGGGAGCGTAGAAGAAGTCGCAGTGCTGATAGGCGAGCTTTCCTTAGGTTTTCCAAACTTCCGGATTCTTTGGCATTATTGGGGGGAAAAATTTTCAAATACAAATAGACAATAGACGTAGTTTTCCTAAACTGGTTCATACCGCAATTTCCTGTTTTAGAATGTTTTTCTCCGTATTCTAAATAGCTTTGTGCGGAGTTTGGCTAGATTTGCTAAAAACGCTATTAAATACGTGTACGTACGTACGGTTTCTAAGAAAAACCCTCCCCCCGATAACGCTAAATCACCTTTTTTCGTTTAGAAATCGTGACCGTCACTCGGAACGGGATCGCCGGAGGAGTCGAAGTGCAGACAGGTATGAATTAAAAAAATTACATATACCCTGGTTTAGGGATCGCCGAAAAAGCCCGGACCGGCGCCGTCGTTGATTTTTGCCGTCTGCCAGATGCCGAAGAAATTTATCGTATCCCACGCCCCCGGTTACCCTCATTGTTGCCTGTTGCTCCCCCCGCTGTTTGCCCCCCATCATTTCGTTGACCCCCTTATGCGAGTATTTATAGTGGATGTTCCTTTCGTGTTTTAGCATCAATAAACGTTATAAATATTTTGTGCTACGCGTCAAAGAAAACCTGTAAGAGCATTTCATAGTATTGCTAGAAGGCGTCGGCGCCGGACTTTATGGAATTTCGTTTTAGTTTATAGGATTATTCGATGAGATGGCTGAAGGAGAAGCCAGAAAAAGAGCTGGAGGTACTTTATCTCAACTGGTTTTTAGGAAAACGAAACTAGCAGAGATTATTGAGGCAAGGACAGGCTAGCAGAGATACTTTAGGAAAGGGCAGGCTAGCAGAGATTCTTTAGGAAAATACAGGCTAACGGAGATTCTTTAGGAATTATGACCGTGCTAAAATACTCTTGATTCAGAACCCGGCATTGATGCGACCGACGCATCAACTCGAAAGAAAAAGCCCAAACAAGCTCGAGCGACTTTTATAGTGCCGCTGCAAGGTGCAGGATACTTTTTATAAAATTTGTATTATTTATAGGTATTCGCAACTGCGAGGGTGATCTCTTCCATCATACTGCTCCGCGCCGACTTTGTGAAAAAGGACGGCAACGGCTTGAAGACGCTGGAATCACCATCAAGGCCACGCATTTTGACAAAGTGAGGTTTAGATTGTGGTAGTACAAAATTGTTTAGAATGAGGACGAGATCGTGCAGCGGAACTGGTACGAATTTGCCGATCAATACGGGCTCAAGGATAAAGATGTAAGCTGTTGATAAAAATATTAGACTTCTTGTAGGCGTTGTACCTCTGCGGCGTCGACGCAAAATCGCGAGGGGCTGGAATGGACGAGCGCTCGGTGTTCATCCAAAAAAGCCGTTTCTTCCCCAAAATTTGCCGCAAATTGGAGCACAGGACTGGGGAAACGGTTTGTTTTTATGTTATGTTTCTCACGGAAAATTTCAGGTAATCGCGGCCTTACGACGCATGTTCGACCCGAACACAAAAGACCCAAATCGGGACTTTGCCCTGAAATTCACGGAAGAGGAAGACAAAATGCTTCGGGTAATGAATTGCTCTGAAGTCCTAATAACCACAACGTTCAGGAATATTACCAAAAGGGCTGGACCCTCTTCAAAATTGCCGAGGCCATGAAGAAGCCGAAGGCTCGCATCCAGTCTCGTATCAAGTCGTCAATTATTGTAATCAAAAACTTTGATTTAGATATTTTCGGAAGCAAGGGCTAACCAGAGAGGCGGATGTTCCTGATGATGCCAAAAACGCGTTCTACTGGGCCACTTCCTACAGTTCCATCAAAAGCAACGGGTTCGCGATGCCGGAGACTGGAGTGCTCGATCAAAATGGCGACTTCTTTTACCACGCGCATATGGTCCACAGTTTGAGTCTGGCAAATGTGGAACGGCTTCAGGTTTTACACATTTTTGCGGAACCTATAAACTTTTCAGCGGTATTTTTGAAATTGCTGTTTTAGAAACACGGTCTCCTACTGGAGACGACACGCATGGATGGCGAAGAAAAGAGAAAGGCCTTGAGGAATGCCACGGTATAACAAATCGCTTTTCGGCATTTTGTCCTAGAAACTGATGAACGAGTTCAAGTTCTCGAAGCTCGCCTTCATCTGGATCCTGGGATATGCGAAATACGCAAAGGCACTGCACAAACACTGGGCCAGCGCTTTTCCAGGTAGAAAAATTGTCATAGGATCGTCAGAAACTAAACCTTCAGAAGAAGACGAGCGCTTCTTCGAGTGGTCCTTTCAACAGAGGGCCATATTCACGTCGGAGAACCGATTTTGGCCCCGGCTTTGCGAGGGCTTCCCGAATCGACCGTCGGCGGCCGTCGCAGGGTGTGTGCGTGGGGTAAGCAGCTGGTAGTGTACGTATCATTTTTGCGATTTCCGTTTACGTTTTCCGAAGTTCTTGCCGAAAGTACGTAATTTCCGGAAAATCGCGGTTTTGAAAGAGGTTCTTGTATTGTCCGACATCGGACCGTATTGAATGGATTAGAATAGAATCGATCGTTTTAGTTAATCGACCCGGCCAACGAGCTTCCTGGCGCCCAGGATCGACTAACCGAGGAACAGTACCACGAGTTTGACCGGGTCTACCGAATTCATCACAGCCTGGCCACGGTAGGTTTTGCCAAAACCAATTTTTAAAACTTGTAATGAAAATATTAGCTTTATTATGCTTTTGTTGGTTTCCGATCGTATCACTTGGGTTTTGCAGCAAGTCTTGGAAGGTATCGATATTCATAGGATATTTTTGTAGTATAGAAAACGAGTTTTGCCCATTTTTGGTCGTTTTGATCCGATTTTTGGCCAGTACGTTAGAAATTTTAAACGTTTTAAGACTCTGTTAATGTATCAAGGCTTAAGAATAAAAAGCAAGGCTACGATCATGAACAGAAAAACAATAAAGACCAAATAAAATGGCTTTTTAGACCGCCGGCATACTCGGGATGCCATTTCTCAAGGCGTTCATGGCCATTAAAAATAACGAGTATCGCGCCACCCCGCTTCGCGTCACCGAGCGCCGCAGATTATGGTCGGCAATCTTTGTTTTATGAATATCACCCAGAGCATCATCACTATCATCTAACAACAAGCATTTTCAGGAATATCCTCGAAAAGCGCCACTCTGGCGGCGGCAAGAAGCTGATCATGGACGAGATTCAAAAGGGAAAATCCAAGTTTAACGCCAAGAAGATGGCCATCACGATGAGTCGACACACGCCGGCAAGTCAGCAATGACCAAGCAAAAAACGAGAAGCTTTTTTCAGGTTATTGTTGACGCATGGAAGGAGCTGGTCGGCGAGTTTCAAGAGCTGCTTGAGCACGAAGACTTCGAAGACGTCTTTGAGGTATCGTTCTTTCGCTTGGCCACAACTTTGCCTCTAGAAAGTCATCCCGAAGCCCTATCCAATCACCGGCCGGGAATTCTCGGACTTTCTCGAGCTTTTCATCGACTACAACCCGAAGATTGTTGTCCGAAAAATGAGGTATACCTTTACTTTTTCGAAAGGTCCAGAAGTGCCTAGTAACTTTGTTGTAAAATTTATCTATTTTTCCATTCGAAAAACAGTAAAAACGATAAATTTTTTAGTCTAAATTTTGGTAAAAATTGGTCTTTTTGGGCAAAAATCTATTTGTTTTTGTATCTTTTTAATCAACATTTGTAAAGTAATAATAAAACGTTAGAACTCGGATTTTTTAGGTTCACCGACACGGACCGGCTGAATCTGGAGCGTCGAATGATACGAATGGGGCTGACCGGCTTCAACACGCAACGCTTCACCGAACTACAGTAATTTCCGAAAAACCTACAGCATCGGTCCAAATTGCAGCTTTTGCCGCCGGATGTTGGGCAAGATTTTGTGCCAGATTTGCACAAATCTGAAGCCGGTGGTGGATTTGACGACGGTGGCAAGGAATGATGCGCTAAAGGTGATTTTTCTTTATGATTTAATTTTTTTTCAGGTTCTTTCGCATCATCAGCTTTAAAAAAAACGTTCTAAAATGCCGGCTTTTGGTCGAAAATCGGCCAGTTGCGGCCGGAAAATCAATATGCTTGTATTTTCAATCATTCCCCCCCCCTCGATAATGCAAAAGCACCCTGGTTCCATAGTGTTTTTACAAAATTAGCTATGTTTGAAGTAGAAAAACTAATAAATAAACTGAAAATAGCTTAAAGTTACAATAAAATTTTGAAATTTTTTGACGGTCGACTGATCGAAAAATCTATATTTTTGCGTCCTGAAAAATTGGTGCAGTTAGGAAGTGTAAAGTAAAGGTGGAAAACTAACATTTGTAGCACAAATATGGGTTTGCACGAAATGCCCCCCCCCCCGATATTGGCAAAGCGCCAAAAACTGATGGATTTAGGTGTTGTCAAAGACTATCGGCAAGCTTGGAGATGCGCCGTTTCGAAAGTTGGCCACCAAGGACTTTATCGACACGCTAGTGAGGTATCTAATGCTGATGATCCGTTTTTCAATAGAGTTTTTAGTCACATGGCCGAGAATCATCCAACTTGGCAACCGACCAAGGGCTTGCTGGAATGGTCCGAGGAGTTGGGCAAGCAGACGCGCCAAGCCAGATTCTAACAAATTGATTTAATACTAAAATATTGATATACCTGTTCTCCAGCGATCTCCGCTAGCCTATCCGCTTGGTCTCCCCGATTTTGTGATCACTTGCTACGGTTATTTTTCGTTACTCGTTTATTGTTTTTTTGCGGAGCTTTGTAAAGTTTAAATAAAGTTTTCAACAACGTGACGAGGATGGATACGGAATCAGGATGTTTACCCTTCCACATGCCTTCAAGTTTAACCCTGCCGGCCTGAACGTGAATTGCTTCTTCAAGCGTCTACTTTCAAAAATGTATAAGCCGTGCTTCGAAAACAGTTCTTTTAGCTCAACTCATGGACGCTGAAGAAGAAACAGAGCGCAAAAGGGAGCACGAAGGTATCATTCTGGTAGTTATGTATGTGACGACTTTTAGACGATGAAAATGGCGTAGAGGAACAACCGGCTCGAAAGAAGAATAAAGCAAAGCGCACCTATTTTGTGCTTCCGCTGCAAGGTATCCCTTTCCAAAGCGACGTCAATAGCCTACATTGAATTTCTAGGTATTCGTAACAGCGAAGGTGATCTCTTTCATCATACCGGCCGGCGTGCACTTTGCGAAAAAGGACTGCAACGGCTTCAAGAGGCCGGAATCACCATCAAGGCCAGGCGCTTTGCAAAGGTTTGCTAGAAGAAAGTAAATTACGACGAGCCTTGTTTAGGCTGAGGACGAGACCATTCAACGGAATTGGTATGAGTTTGCCGATCAATATGGACTCGACGAAAAAGACGTGAATCTTATTGAGTAGAAATAATATACCCCAATTAGGTTCTGTACCTCTGCGGCGTCAATGCAAAGCCAGGACCCACAGTGATGGACGAGCGTGGAGCTTTCATATTGAAGACGCACTTCTTCCCGAGAATGTGCCGAAATTTGGAGCACCGGACTGCCACAGCGGTTTGAAATTTACCTTGGTTTATATGCCTTGAATATTCTAGGTAATTGAAGCGGTTCTGCGCCTTTACGATCCCGTTGCGAAGGATCCAAACATCGACTATTCTTTGAAATTCACGAAAGAGGAAGATGACATGCTTCAGGTATTAGCTAAATTTGCGACAGTGGAAAGAATTTAGGAATACTATCAAAAGGGATGGACCTTCTTTAAAATCGCCGAGGCAATGAAGAAGCCGAAGGCACGAGTCAAGTCGAGAATCACGTAAGTGTTGGATTTTATCTACCAACTAACTACCTGATTAGGTACTTTCGAAAACAGGGCCTGAGCAGGTCCAAGAACATCCGATCCAGCGGAGCCTCTATAGATGATTTCTATTGGATGGCTTCATACACACGTGCCCGCTATCAACGAGGTTTTCCGATGCCTGAAACTGGAATCTTGGATGCGAATGGAGATTTCTTCCTTCATGCGAACCCAAAGTACAAGCTCACGCTACCCGTTTTGGAACGCTTGCAGGTTACTATGTTTTCCAACCGCAGCAAAAATTATTAGTTTTATGAGATCGCTCTGACGGCTAAGATAGTTTTCCTTGAGATTCGACTTTTCTTGCAGAAGCATAACGTCGTGCTCGAAGCGACTCCGCTCACCGATGTGGAGAAGCGAAAAGCTCTTCGAAACGCCACGGTATATCCTTTTTGCATCACTAAAATGTATTTTAGAAATTGATGAAGGAATTCGGAATGGGTCGATTGCTTTTTATCTGTGTGCTCAACTTTACCAAATATGCGCAGGCTTTGTATAAACGACATTCGGACATCTTGGAAGGTGAGTGCTAAACCATAACTGATAACTTCTATATATTCCAGCTCCAGACGATCGGTTCTTTGATTGGACCTTCCAACAACGACAACTATTCACAGCCACGAATCGGTTTTGGCCTAGGCTTTGCGAAGGACTACCAACTCGTGCCTCAAATACGATCTGCTCGGCCATTTTTGATGTAAATATGAGACAGAACTCTTGGTTGCCACCCTCCCCCCCCCCTCACTAGTTCAGACTTCTAAAATCATTCCTTCTAAAATTCATTACTTCTAAAAACGTTACTTTTAAAAGTTGGCACGTCGGTTCATCAGTTTTTCGGCACGGTTGGCAATATTTATGCCCAAATCGACGCGTACAATTTTAGAACTAATGACTTTTAGAAGTAATGACTTTTAGAAGTGGTGGTGGGTAGCCATATAATAGCACAGAAACTGTTTTTGTAGTTGCTCGACCCTGCCAACGATTTTCCCGGTGCTATGGATCCGCCGACGCAGGAGGACTACTACGAACTCGATCGGCTTTATCGAATTCATCGCTGTCGTTCCCTGGTATTTGATTTGGCATCTGATTAGTTTAGAAGCGCAAACATTGTGCCTTAAATATTATGTGTCTCATTTTTAGGTTGCAGTTTGGTCAGGCAAGCCCTTGCTGAAGACTTCATGGACGTTACAGTTACACAAACGTCGGTCGGTCCCTCTACGTCGGACGGAAAGGAGACGACTGTGGTGAGCGAGCGGGTTGGCAGTCACCTGATCGAAAATAACTCAAAAAAAATTCTAGGTTTTTTTCTAGGCTTCTAACATGTGTTAAAGCTTGTTTTTGAGTTATTTTCGGTTATAAGATGGTCGATTAGACGGTTTTCGATCAAGTGATCGGGAATCGAGCGAGCGAATGTTGCTCTTTCTCCTGAATTCTAGTGCGCAACCAATTTGCCATATGGCCCTTCATTCTAGGAATATCTTGGCGAAGCACTACGTTGGCGGTGGACCAAAATTGGTGCGAAAAGAATTGCGGAAGGGCAGATCGAAGTTTGACTACAAAATGATGGCAAGATTGTTGTGTCGACACATTCACGTTAGTGAAGATGTCCGTTGCGAAACTAAGTGATTTCTAGATTGTACGCGACGCTTGGCGAGAGATCATCGACGATTTCCGGGAGCAGCTTGAGGAGAAAACGTTCGATGAAGCCGTTGAGGTTGCTTTGCGAGAATACACATCAGAGGAAAATCCTAGGCAGTCATCCCGAAGCCCTATCGAATCACTGGTCGGGAATTTCACGATTTTCTCGAGCTTTTCATCGACTACAACCCAAATGTAGGAATGAGATACATGAGGTAGTCGCCACAATTTATGCCGAAAATCACTTTTGTTTTCAGGTTCCGGGACAGAGATCGTCTGAAAATTGAGCGGGGTATGGTGCGACTCGGCCTTACCGGCTTCTACACGGGATTCCGAAATGAATTTCAGTAATGTTTTTCCTTTCCGAAAAACTCTTTGTTTAGGTATTGTATCGAACTGCTGAGAAGAGTTGTTTGTAGAATTTGCCACAACCTGAAGCCGGTGGTGGATTTGACGACGGTGGCTAGGAACGATGCCTTGAAGGTACCGGGTTTTCGGAACGCAGGTGAACTGCGGGTCCATTTATTGACTTGGATCACTAAGTCCCCTACCGTGCAATTAAGCCGAGTTGCAAAAATCGATTTTGCACCCCAAGAAATATTATTTTTGAGTTCCGATTATTATCATTTTGGACTTGGGAGGGAAGCATTGGCCTAGAACTATCTAGCCTAAGCTCTAGCTCCTTTCCCCTGGTGGTGAATTCGACTTTACACCGACAGACGCCTTAGCAAAGTTATTCTAGTTGCTTTCAGGTACTTTCCAAGTGTTCTGCCTCGCACGGTGATAAAGCCTTACGCTCTGTTTCCACGAAAAACTTTGTGGATACGCTGTTGAGGTGAGAAAGTCTTAATAAAATCCTAGAGCTTTTTAGTCACATGGCGGAGTATCACCCGGATTGGCAGCCACCGGAAGGACTGCTCGATTGGGCGGAGAGATTGGCCGAGTTGCAGGAGAAAGATGGTCCCTCGAATGTAAATAACTGATATACATATGAAATGCGCAATGATTTCGAATCGATCTCCGTTTACATACCCGCTTGTTATCTCCTGATTTGCCGTCTCTTTCTACCTACGGGTTTTCTTTGTTACGTTCTCACTTTGTTATTTATTGTTGGCACGAATTGCTCAAATGCTTATTGTTATTGTTGGCCCTATTATTCGTTGTCACTAATTTGTTGTTGATTGCACAATTTTTCAAGTTGCAGGAATAAAGTTTGTTTCGATCCATAATGATCAGAAAAGGAGAGAAAAGGTTGTACAACCTTTTGAACATTCATGCTATTATCACTTCAAACTGCTTTCAATGAATTTCTTCTCTCAACTCGTGATACTCTCAAATGGAGCCGGACACAGAAGAAGACAACGTGCGAAAAAGGGCCCACGAGGGTATAAAGCCGCTGATAGTTGGGTTTATGACGCCTTTTAGACGACGAAAATGGCGCAGAGGAACAACCGGCTCGAAAGAAGAATAAAGCAAAGCGCACCTATTTTGTGCTTCCGTTGGAAGGTATGTTGTTTGGATGTCGAAAGAAGTAGATGACTCAAATGATGGATATTAAATAGTTATCATTATTTATAGGGATTCGTAACTGCGAAGGCGATCTCTTTCATCATACCGGCCGGCGTGCACTTTGCGAAAAAGGACTGCAACGGCTTCAAGAGGCCGGAATCACCATCAAGGCCAGGCGCTTTGCAAAGGTTTGCTAGAAGAAAGTAAATTACGACGAGCCTTGTTTAGGCTGAGGACGAGACCATTCAACGGAATTGGTATGAGTTTGCCGATCAATATGGACTCGACGAAAAAGACGTGAATCTTATTGAGTAGAAATAATATACCCCAATTAGGTTCTGTACCTCTGCGGCGTCAATGCAAAGCCAGGACCCACAGTGATGGACGAGCGTGGAGCTTTCATCTTGAAGACGCACTTCTTCCCGAGAATGTGCCGAAATTTGGAGCACCGGACTGCCACAGCGGTTTGAAATTTACCTTGGTTTATATGCCTTGAATATTCTAGGTAATTGAAGCGGTTCTGCGCCTTTACGATCCCGTTGCGAAGGATCCAAACATCGACTATTCTTTGAAATTCACGAAAGAGGAAGATGACATGCTTCAGGTATTAGCTAAATTTGCGACAGTGGAAAGAATTTAGGAATACTATCAAAAGGGATGGACCTTCTTTAAAATCGCCGAGGCAATGAAGAAGCCGAAGGCACGAGTCAAGTCGAGAATCACGTAAGTGTTGGATTTTATCTACCAACTAACTACCTGATTAGGTATTTCCGAAAGCAGGGCCTGACCAGGTCCAAGAGCATCCGACCCACCGGGGCTACTATAGATGATTTCTATTGGATGACCTCATACACTCGTTCCCGCAATCATCGGGGTTATCCGATGCCTGAGACCGGCATCTTGGACACGAATGGCGATTTCTTCCATCATGGGAACCCAAAGTACGAAGTCACGCTGCCCGTTTTGGAACGCCTGCAGGTCTGTTGGATCATTGTTGTTTCCTATCGGCGGGTCTTTTTGATCCTGAGAAGCCCGGGAAATAGCTTCGATTTTCTCTGCTAGCGTTCTTTCGAGAAACTGACGATTGTTTTTTTATTCGCGGCATCTTCTAACGAATGCAGTATTCCTTGAAATTTGTATTGTCTTGCAGAGCCACAACGTCGTAATCCAAGCCAATCGGTTGACCGATGAGGAGAAGCGGAAAGCTCTTCGAAATGCGACGGTATCTTATTACATCCTCGACATGTCTTTTAGAAATTGATGAAGGAATTCAATATGAGCCGGTTGCTTTTTATGTCGGTGCTCCGCTATGCCAAATATGCGAAGGCTTTGTATAAACGACATTCGGATAATTGGGAAGGTGACGGTTAATCATAGCTGTTAACCGAGATTCATTCCAGCTCCAGACAATCGCTTTTTTGATTGGACCCCCCGACATCGAGAACTATTCACGGATGCAAATCGATTCTGGCCTAGGCTTTGCGAAGGACTTCCGGCACGTACTACGACGGCCGTCTGCACGGCGGTTTTTGCGGTAGGTGATTTTTTGCGTAAAGGCCACCGAATAATCAAATCACGGACAAATACTTTGTTAATTTGGAGGTACTCGACCCGGCCAACGATTTTCCCGGTGCAATGGATCCGCTGACCCAGGAGGACTACTACGAGCTCGACCGGCTTTATCGAATTCATCACAGTGGATCGGACGTGCGTATTTCTTTCGTTGACAAGGAGACGTTTTTGAGTAACATCCCAGTTTTGAGCAGGACCAAGCCTGTCTTGTGCAGAATTTTGCGCTGACTCCGAATCTGCTTTCCAGATTTGCAGTTAGCGCATCTTGTCCAGAAAATTCAGAAAAAGATGCTCTTTCGACTCAACTATCACATGCAAATTTCGGAAGCCTTCCGGGAAAACCATTTTATTCACGATGTGTTCTTGCGCAGCATCTTAAAGCAAGTTTAAAAATATTAGATTTTGCTTATGATAGTTAAGTCAAATCAGCATCTTTTTCTGCACAAGATGCGCTTATTTTAAAGAATAATTTTCTCTCGAATTTTTGCAGGAGTCTGAACTTTGCGATATCAGCATTTTTGCCCTAAAATGCGCGGTGATTTAATTGAAAATACCGGTTAAGTAAACTTGGAAAACAGATTCGGAATCAGCGCAAAATTCTGCACAAGATGGGCTTGGTCCTGCTCCAACTGGGGTATCACTAAAAAACGTCTCCTTGTTAGTCCAAACATTGGCAACTCATGGCGCAGGGGTTGAAGCTGAGCCGACCCATAGAAGTTTTGATTTGCTATCGTTTTTCGAAATTCACTTTGTCGAAACTCCAATGCGCTGAACATTCAATTTGCGAACTGTTTGAGATGAATCATCGATGCGAAAAAGGCAGTGAAATATCTTGATAAAATGAAAATAAGCCGGAAGTTTTCAGGTCGCCGTCTGGATGGGAAAACCCCTAGCTAGAGTACGTGACCTGCTTAGGCTACACAAACGTCGCTCGGTTCCTCTGCGACGTGCGGAGCGTCGACGGCTATGGTAAGCGGCTTTGTTTAGCCCGGTTTCGTCAAGCTGCTTGGAATGCATTGCATTCTAGGAATATCTTGGCGCAGCAGTATACGGGTGGTGGGCCAAAGTTGGTGCGAAAAGAATTGCGGAAGGGCAGGTCGAAATTTGATTGCAAAATGATTGCCAAGCTGCTTGGACGACACGTCCACGTTAGTCAAGCTATTCATTACGATACTAAGCAAATTCCAGGTTATACGCGACGCTTGGCGAGAGATCATCGACGATTTCCGGGAGCAGCTTAAGGAGAAAACGTTCGATGATGCCGTCGAGGTTCTTTTCTGAAAATCGAAATAAAAGTGGAAATTCTAGGAAGTCATCCCAAAGCCCTATCGAATCACCGGCCGGGAATTTCACGATTTTCTCGAGCTTTTCATCGACTACAACCCGAATGTGATTATGCGTTACATGAAGTAAGCCGTTACAGGCTCTTTCCATA
This sequence comes from Mesorhabditis spiculigera, assembly GCA_958295435.1. Classification (NCBI taxonomy): domain Eukaryota; kingdom Metazoa; phylum Nematoda; class Chromadorea; order Rhabditida; family Rhabditidae; genus Mesorhabditis; species Mesorhabditis spiculigera. Next base: position 779,089 of record CATQJA010002639.1, read on the forward strand.
AAATGGCTTTTTCAGGTTCCGGGACTTGGACCGTCTAAAAATGGAACAGGGAATGGTTCGCCTTGGTCTCACCGGCTTCTACACGGGATTCCGAACCGAATTCCAGTAATTTCTATCCATACACCTAAGCCATTTTAGGCATTGTATCTGGCTACTAGGGCAAGTCATCTACCAAATTTGCGCACAACTGAAGCCGGTGGTCGACTTGACGACCGTTGCGAAGAAGGATGCGTTGAAGGTATAATTTTTAAGCGGACTAGGCTGCCAGCCCCGACTTCAGGTGCTCTCCAAGTGTTTCGCACGTCAAGGCGACAAGCCTTTCCGCTATTTGCGCACGAAGGACTTTGTCGATACGTTGTTGAAGTGAGAATTTTTTCTAACCCTTGATCCATCGATTTAGTCACATGGCCGAGAATCATCCGGATTGGCAGCCACCGGAAGGACTGCTCGATTGGGCGGAGAGATTGGCCGAGTTGCAGGAGAAAGATGGTCCCACGAATGTAAATATCTGATGTACATATGAAATGCACAATGATTTCGAATCGATCTCCGATTACATACCCGCTTGATCTCTTCTGATTTGTGATCTCTTTCTACCTACGGGTTTCCATTTGTTACGTTCTCACTTTGTTATTTATTGTTGGCACGAGTTGTTCAAAAATTTATTCTAGTTGTTGGCCCTATTATTCGTTGTCACTAATTTGTTGTTGGTTGCAAAATTGGTCAAGTTGCACGATAAAGTTTGATTCTATCGATAATGATCAAAAAAAAAGAAAGAAGCGGTAATAGAACCTTTTGAACATTCATGCTATTATCGATTCTGACTCCTTCAAATGAATTTCTTCTCTCAGCTCGTGATACTCTTTTCTAAACTTTTCAGGGTTTCCTCGTTAACACTAGCTTTTCCGCAATATCCTTTTTATTTTTAGCTCATTCGATGGAGCCGGACACAGAAGAAGACAACGTGCGAAAAAGGGCCCACGAAGGTAGGTTTTGATAGTTATTGTTGTGTCTTGCCATGTAGATGTGTGACAGCGCGGGACGAACAGTTCGAAAGACTGTTTATTCGGTGAACGACATGGCGGCAATAGGAGGAGGAAATTAGAACTGAACTGGGGAAATAAATGCCATCGCAGGCCCCTGGGGGAGAGAGACCCCGTTACGGTGGAAAGGGCACTGGATAGGCGAGGGACCGGGGAGCCAAGGGAAAAGGGCGCGGGCGCTCACAGGCGCCTCCGCAACACCTCCCCCTGTACAAACGAAAAGAAATGTGGATAGGAGGAGGAGACACCGAAAGGAAATACAACTGCGTACTAGCACAAACGAGGGATCAAGTCACAACGTAAAATAAGTGAAAACTTATTTGCTTTTTCCTTTAATAATTGGCGAGCGTAGGGCTTAGTCATCCTTCCTTCCTTCCTTCAGAACGTCCGGCGATGCTTGACCAAGGAAGGCGGCGATTTACGGCACGACTTCCTTCCCTCTTTGCAAGAATGATGAGCTTGAGGTTGGGCATCATGTCGACGGGCTGCTTGATGTGCGCGCTCCGTCCGCCGAGCTGTTGCAAACACTCGGTCTTTGCGATGGACCTCTTCCGTAGAGGTGGAACCCATCGGCCGGCTGCTCTTGGTGGTGGCGATCCGGGCTTTGTCGACTTGATGTTGTCGCTTTTTGTTCGCCGGGGCTCGTGGGGCTCCTCGTGCGATCGATGACCATCGTCCAGCGGTCCGAATTCCTTTCTGGCGCGGATCCATCGAAGTTGTGGATGCTGCGGGTGGGGGCATACCCTGTCCGATTTATCCTCCGGGGATATGGGAGGGACAATCTCCACGCCTAACCTCTTTGCAAGCGAATCCAGTCCTTTGTGGGTGAGGACATAACCGTACTTCTTTGTGAAGTTGTTTCGCGGCCGGTCTTGACGGAGTTCGAGCGGGCGAGGGGCAGCCGGATGCCTCATTGTGACCCTTTCGTCTCGACCTTCTCTGCATTTCCTGTCGTCCTTGGTGGCGACATCCTTCCTTCCTTCGTTGCGCTTGAGGCGAAGACGGCGCGCTTCGACTTGGTCCTTCTTGTCGACGGGCATGGCCGCGCGATCCGAGCACATAAAAAGTGCGAAGGCCAGATAGGGGTAAAAATACTTCCCTTTTAATCGAATCCTCCACGGGATGACGCCGCTTCTTGCCATGCAGAGCTTCTTATCCTTGCGCTTGATCACCATCTGCTTGACCAACTTTTTCCTTGACCGGGCGGCGGCTTGAGCGGCTGCTTCTTGGCTTGGGGGTTTCCTTGTTGTTGCGTGAGTTCGTGATCCTGCTCGCCAGTTGTTGTGTCTTGCCATGTAGATGTGTGACAGCGCGGGACGAACAGTTCGAAAGACTGTTTATTCGGTGAACGACATGGCGGCAATAGGAGGAGGAAATTAGAACTGAACTGGGGAAATAAATGCCATCGCAGGCCCCTGGGGGGAGAGAGACCCCGTTACGGTGGAAAGGGCACTGGATAGGCGAGGGACCGGGGAGCCAAGGGAAAAGGGCGCGGGCGCTCACAGGCGCCTCCGCAACAGTTATGTTTATGACGACTTTTAGACGATGAAAATGGCGCAGAGGAACAACCGGCTCGAAAGAAGAATAAATCGAAGCGCACCTATTTTGTGCTTCCGCTGCAAGGTATGTTGTTTGGGTGTCACCAGGCCTGGGAATGGGCCGGCCCGGGCCGGCCCGCCAGCCCATTTTTCTCGGCCCGGGCCGGCCCGCAGCCAATTTTTCGGCCCGCGGCCCGGGCCGGCCCGGGCCGGCCCGACATTTTGAGTACTTTTTTACCAAACCAGTATATGCCATAATTTAATTTTTCCGGAGTCACAAAAACGTGTTAGAACAAGTTCGTTAATCGTCTATAGGCTTGCACAACCGATTTAGGTATAGTATGTAACGAGAATTTATTCATAAAGCAGCACACAACCAGTTACAACTTTAGTTCAATAGAAAAAGTCTCTTTTACTTAGTGGAGTTCAATTTCTTTGGCGCCTGCGTGTAGTTTGAACGCTAATAGACTTAAATAAGGCTAACAAGGCATATTCCGAGCATTTCTGGACATTTCCGGCCAAAAAAAGCAAAAAGCAAAAGATTGACCTCGGCCGGGATCGAACCCGGGTCGTTTTCCTGATAAATCAAAGTTAAGCCAAAACTCGGATTTTTTTACTATTAGCTGTTTAAACAGATGATTTAAGTTGAATATCAATAAGGAAAACTTATAATGTAAGTAAATTACCACATTTAAACTAAATATAACTTATTGGCAAGGTGGCGGGCCGGCCCGCCAGCCTAAAATCCCGAAAATCTCGGCCCTGACCCGGCCCGGCCCGGGCCGGCCCGCCAAATTCCCTGGCCTGGGTGCCACGACATTTGCGCCCCGGCCATTTGCGCCCCGTCGGTTCGGACCGCGACACTTGCGCCCCGATTCCATAGTAAACTGCGGGGCGCAAGTGTCGGGGCGCAACTGTCGGGGAGCCGTTGTTTGGATTCCGGGAGAAGTTTATGACTAAATAGTTATGATTATTTCTAGGTATTCGTAACAGCGAAGGTGATCTCTTTCATCATACCGGCCGGCGTACACTGTGCGAAAAGGGTCTGCAGCGGCTTCAAGAGGCCGGAATCACCATCAAGGCCAAGCGCTTTGAAAAGGTTTGCTAGAAGGTAGTAAATGATGACGAACCTCCTTCAGAATGAGGATGAGATCATTCAACGGAATTGGTATGAATTTTCCGATCAATACGGGCTCGATGAGAAAGACGTAAATCTTATTGATTTGAAATAAGATTCAGAATTAGATCCTGTACCTATGCGGCGTCAATGCAAAGCCAGGGCCCACAGTGATGGACGAGCGTGGAGCTTTCATCTTGAAGACGCACTTCTTTCCGAGAATGTGCCGGCATTTGGAGCACCGGGCTGCGACGGCGGTTTGACATTTATGAAATACTTCAACTCCCTTGACACTCTAGGTAATTGAAGCGATTCTGCGCCTCTACGATCCCGTTGTGAATGATCCAAACATCGACTACTCCTTGAAATTCACGAAAGAGGAAGATGACATGCTTCGGGTAATGCTCTGCATGTTTTCTTGATTAACACCAATTTCAGGACTACTATCAAAAGGGCTGGACTCTCTTTAAAATCGCCGGAGCAATGAAAAAGCCGAAGATGCGCATCAGGGCGAGAATCGCGTAAATGCTGCGTTACATACTCAATTCTTTTATAGGTACTTTCGCAAGCAAGGGCTTAGTAGGTCCAGAAACATTCGCGCTGCACAGACTCCCGAAAATGATTTTTATTGGGCAACTTCGTACACGCGGGACGAACGTCGAGGATTTCTGCTTCCAGAATCTGGCATACTCGACGAGAATGGCGATCTCTTCTACCATGGGAGTCCGCGGTTCAAGTTGACGCCGCGATGCATCGAGCGTTTGAATGTGCGTATATGCATGCTCATTAGTGAAAATTAATTTTACAAATTGCCCTCTAGTAGAAAGTTAACACATTGCTACCAAGGAGCTATTTTCCTCTTTTAGGCTCACCACGTCGTGATCGAGAGGACACGATTTACGGATGAGGAAAAGCGAAAAGCTCTTCGAAACGCAACGGTAACTTATTGTTTCCAAAAGTATTTCTTTAGAAATTGATGAAAGAGTTCCAAATGGATCGATTGCTTTTGCTCTGTATGTTTCAGTATACAAAGTATGCTAAGGCATTGTATAGGCGAAATGAGGCGGCCTTGAAAGGTGACCTATTTAGTAAAAATGTATGCCATATTCCAGCGCCTGATGAGCGAGTCTTTGAGTGGACCTTCCTACAGCGACAACAGTTCGCAATTTCTAACCGATTCTGGCCTAGGCTTTGCGAAGGGCTACCGACTCGTGTCACCGATGCCGTTTGCAAAATGGTTTCTGAGGTACATAGGGTTTTTTTGTGGATTTATAAAAAACCAATGAACCTAATTGCGGCAGATCAGCTTTCCTTTTTAGCTAATCGATCCTGCGAACGATTTCCCGGGTGCGATGGATCCGCTGACGCAAGAGGACTACTACGAACTCGACCGGCTTTATCGAATTCATCGCAGCGGTGCGGTGGTAGTTTGTTCGTGCGATCCAGAGTCAGCTTTAGACGGCTGTTTGGTTCAACAAACCTTTGCGCACCACGTTGTCAGCCCTCCAGAACCATAAGCTCCGCACACTGCCCCTGAGACGCTTGGAACGCCGAAGATTGTGGCAGGTTTTGAATCATTGGGTCCGGGGGCCCTGAATACTAAAGATCAAAACGGTTGGATCACAGACGCTATTCTTGCTTCCAGGAATCTCCTCGCCAAACAATACCCTGGCCGCGCCGAGAGATTGGTGCGAAAGGAGCTTCGAAGAGGCAAATCCGGGATTGACTTCAAGATGTTGGCTAGAATGATTAGTCGACATATTCATGCAAGAGCTGCATCAGCTCGATTCACTATTTTATAATTAGGTTGTCCGTAACGCCTGGCGAGAGATCATCGACGACTTCAGAGGAGCTCTCGTCGCTAAGACTTTCGAAGAAGCCGTTGAGGTCGGTGTCTTCTTTAGATCAAAAACGATCTTTTTGAGGAAGTCATTCCAAAGCCTTATCGAATCACCGGACGGGAATTTCACGATTTTCTCGAGCTTTTCATGGACCTCAACCCGAATGTGATCATGAGGCATATGATGTAAGTCTCGCCACAAGAAATCTCGTCTTCATACTTGCAACAGTCCCAACTTTTTGCAGTTTCAAAGACGTGGACCGTCTCAGGATGGAAAGGAGCATGCTTCGCATTGGCTTGACCGGCTTCTACACAGGGCATACAACTGAGTTCCGGTAGGTATATACAACGTTTTGTTTAAAAAAAATACTTTCCAGGTTTTGCGCTGTACTTCTGAGGACGGTACTTCGTCTGGTTTGCCGCAACCTAAAGCCGGTGGTCGACTTGACGACGGTGGCGCGCAAGGATGCTTTGAAGGTACACTAATTTAACGAGGCAGCTCGACTATAGAAATTCTGTTCAGCTCCCTTGAGGGTCCGGAAACAACACTAATTTTAGGTGCTCTCCAAGTGTTTCGCAGCTCGCGGCGACAAGCCTTTCCGTAACCTGGCCACTAAGGATTTTGTGGATACGCTGTTGAGGTGAGAAGATTTGGCAACATTTACTAGCACTTTTTAGTCACATGGCGGAGAATCACCCGGATTGGCAGCCACCGGAAGGGCTGCTCGATTGGGCCGAGAGATTGGCCGAGTTGCAGGAGAAAGATGGTCCCACGAATGTAAATATCTGATGTACATATGAAATGCACAATGATTTCGAATCTATCTCCGATTACATACCCGCTTGATCTCTTCTGATCTCTTTCTACCTACGGGTTTGGTTTGTTACGTTCTCACTTTGTTGTTTATTGTTGGCACGAGTTGCTCAAAAATTTATTGTTATTGTCTGCACGAATTACTTACGAAGACTACACGAAGAATAAAGTTTATTGTTGTATTCGTTGACTAATCGAGTTTTTAATGAGGATTTTCCTATAATATTTGTCATTTTTGAAGGGAGTGATGAAAAAACTCTTGTTTTAGATGAAAGCGCGTAGGAAAGCCGAGACGAATGCCTCGGAAATTGGCCAGAATGGTTCGTTTAGTTGATTAGTTTTTGTTTTAGAGGGATACAGGCATGCTAGCAGAAATTGTGGGGAATTTCCGCTCTCGATACTTTGGTTTTTCTGATTTTCGGGGCGTTTTTCCAGCCATGATCCTCGCATTTTGGCAAGGAAGGCTAGCAGAGAGCCCTTGGGAGGAAAGCTAGCAGGCTAGCAGACATTTACGAGGAATTCGGCGTTATATTTGCAGTTTTGCTTTTTCTAGTTTTCGGGGCGTTTTGCAAAATCCTCGAATTTTGCTAAAGAAGGCCAGCAGAGATTCTTTAGGATGCGTAGCCTAGCAGAAAAGCTTTCCGATCTGAAACTCAGTCCTAATATCGTCCTTTAGAAGTGCTCGTCTCCCTGGCGCTAGGAGCTGTTCACTGTGCCCTCGTCACGCTCGTCAACCGCGTCGTCCCCGACCCGTACATGGACGAGATTTTCCACATCCGCCAGACGAGAAAGTAGGCGATTTTTTAAGTTATAAAATCGTCTGACCGACTTTTTGTACCTTGTAAAGTTCCGGAAAAATTGGTGCATTTTGGAGATAAAATGACGCTTAAAAAATCCCATTGTTCAGCTACTGCGCCGGCGTCTACACGTGGGACCCGATGATCACCACCCCGCCGCTGCTCTACGTCTTGGCGATGCCGTTCTGCGGGTGGGGCGAGCGGTATCTGAACTCGCTGCTCTTCCCGATCACGTTTTTGGGTATGCGTACCGCTTTTTTGCGAATTTTTGGATTTCTAGGTTGCTGTCGGCTTCGAAGAAACTTTGCGAAACCGGACGAGCCAGTAATTCTACCGTCCTTGGCAGTAGTGTTGTTACCGGTAAGTTTTTCAAGCGAAAAGCGACGATAAAAATAAGAATACTGCTTCATTTTCAAGCAGGAAAATTGCTATATTTTTCTACTTGAAAAACCCATTTTCAGGTGCTGCTTCACTCCTCGGCCCTCTTCTACACGGATCTGCTCTCGCTGTGCCTGGTCGTGTGGGCGTTTTCGGTACGAAGCATTCCTCTGTCCGCCCTGTGCTTCTTCATCTCGCTGTGGGCCCGGCAGACGAACATCATTTGGGCAGGTTCGTGTCGTTTTATCGGACTTTTAAAGATGGCTGTCATTTTTGCGAGTTTGTTCGATTGTAGGCTATTCCTAAAGCATCTCTGCTAGCTTGCCTTGGTTTTTCGGTTACTGTACTCCGGCAAAATTGGCAAGCTAGCAACGGGTTTTGAGGAATTTACTAAATCATGGGAAAGAGTTAAAAACTGCAATTCTCTTGAGACGATTTGCATCTACGTATTTGTCATTTTTAGGCCTCTACGCGGCCGTCGTTCTGCTACGCCGAATAGATACGTCGAAGCCGTTTAGTTCAGGGTTAAAAGGTATTTAGCTTTTTAAAACCCAGAATATATTTTTTTAAGCTGTCCTCTCCCTCGTCCCATATCTGATCCTGGCAGCGCTGTTTGCCGGCTTTGTCGTTTGGAATGGTATTTTTTGGCTCTGCATGCATAAAACAAGTCAATTTAGGCGGCATCGTCCTGGGAGATCCGAAAGCCCACCAGCCGCAGCTTCACTTTGCCCAGCTGCTCTACTTTGCCGTCTTCTGCTGCTTCTCCGCGTCGTTTTCGATTCTGCCGCACTGGCGAGAGGTGAGGGTCATTTTTTCGAGCCGGAAGCTATGTGGAAATCGGAAAAAATTGCGATGTTGCCGAAGCAAAAACGGCTTTTCCTAGTTTCCGGAAGCCGGGTGTCTCAAAATTCTGGACGGGGCATTGTAGGATTCGTTTGCCTTTTTCCCAGGGTTACGGTAGGCCAAAAATTAGCGGAAGAGGCATAGTCTGTCTCCGTATGCTGCTTTTTAAGATTTTTAATGTGAAAGCTTCTGCTAAGCCCTAAAATTTTGCGGAAAGCACCTTCGTTAAAAAAAAATTTTCGGGAAGCCGTGGCGTTAAAATTAGCTAAAAAAGCATTAATATTGAAAAAGTGCGTTTTCTTCGTAGCGCAGCTTTAGGATTTTAGCCTGATTTTCGGTGCATCACGTTACTTTCCTACTTTTGGCCTGCTTTTAACAAACCGGCTAAAATTTGTCGTATACATTGCTATTGAAAACGTTTTTTTCGGTTTCCGGAAGCCATAGCGTTAAAACCAGCAAGGGATCGGCTTGTGGAATAATTTTCCCGTCATCCCTGATCAATTACTAATCAAACCCGCAAAAAGCAAAAAGTCTGGGCCGAACCGGGATTCGAACCCGGGACCTCTCGCACCCGAAGCGAGAATCATACCCCTAGACCATCCGGCCACTGGGGGACGGGCGCCGCAGAGGGGCTCTTATCTCAACGGGGCGCCGGCCGGGGGAAAGTTGCCCAATCCGGGGAAATTTCTGATTGTTTGCCCTCAAATTGGTGTAATTTTTGGAAATTACAACTTTAATGAAATTTAGCATCCTTGTAGTCAGTAGTGTAGCGGAAAATGAGCAGCAAAAATTCAGCGCCTTCAAAAAATTTCATAAAAACGGTTTTGTTAAGTTTTTATTTATATCTATTGTGGCTGAATAAAGAACGATTGTTAAGATACCTTTCCAGAGCCTTTCTATAGAACCCGTACTCTGTAGTTTACTGGAAAAGTAGGCAGCGAAAATTAGCCTCGGAAAATTCAAAAGCACTTCTTTTTAGAAATTATTTTAACGCATTTTTTTAATTTACTGAGGTATAAAGCTTAGTTTTTAACGACCGAGATCCTCTCTTATAGCCCCCGTAATTTGTAGCCTAATGGAAAAAAATATGCTGCTAAAATTGGCGGCTAACCGAATTAAAAAGATCATATTTTCGTAGAGTATTTTTTATGCTTATTAAGGGAAGGTGCTCCTATTTTATTGCACTTTTTCAGATCCTCTCCTCGACGCTGAGCCTCACCTCACTCGCCCTCGGCGCCCCGGTCTTTTTCGTGCTCCACAAGTTCGCCCTCACCCACCCGTACCTGCTGGCCGACAACCGCCACGTGCCATTTTATCTGTGGAGGTGGGGTTTTTTAATTTTAATGGATTTTTCATATTTATTCGTATGGCTTTTTGACTTCAAAATACTTTTACAAACTACAAAAAATTCGATTTTTAGATGGATCCTCTCCAAGCCGACCGTCCGCCAGCTTCTCACCCCGATCTTCGTCGTGGCCTTGTTGGCGATGGGCCAGCTGAGTCGACGGGTGCCCCCTGCTCATCGACTACTCTTCGTCCTCTGCACGGTGGCTGTGGTAAGATTTTGTGACTTTAAAGGGAATGGGAAGCCAAGATTCTATGACTCGTTTTTTCGAATCTTCGAAGATTTCGTCTAGGCGCTGCGGGACCCATTTTAGACTAATTAACCGTACCCCGATGCACTTTTTGGGATTTTTGGGTTCTTTTGCATTATCGGGGGGGGGGGGACCGAATTTACGTCTAGAAATGCGTAGTAACGTAATAGGAAGCATTTTATTGATGTTTTTCGTTAAATATAACTGTATTTAAAATTGAAAAACTATCTATTTTTGTAAAAAACGATTTTTTTGGTATTTTTGCATCAAAATTCTAAAGTTTTTACGTTTAGGAATGGTATATAACTGTTTACAAAGACTTCAGCTATTTATATTAAAAAAATGGATCCTTAGAAACATAGTTGGTCCCCCGATAAGGCGAAAAAAACGATTTTTGAGACGGATACTGTATTTAGAATTGGTTCGAGGTTAAAATTCAAGTCAGTGGCCTAGCATTTTGCCTTCAATGGTCCTTTAAAATCGAAATATATCTTTTTCAGCTCGTCCCCGCCCACCTGATCGAGCCCCGCTACTTCATCGTACCGTACGCCCTGTGGAGGTTGAGTGCTGAGACTCGGTCGACGATTTGCTGTCTTTTGGAAGTGTTATCTCAGGTATGCCTTTTAAAGGGGCTGGGAAGTGAGGGGGCAGCTGGCAGAGAGTCTTTAGGAAAGGGCAGGCTAGCCGAGACTCTATGAAAAGGCAGACCAGCAGAAATTTTTGTGGCACTTTTTTGCTTGATTAATAGCGTGCTCGAGTAATATCCCCTCCATTCCAGTTGTGCATCTTCTCCGCTCTGTTCTGGCTCTTCCTCTACAAGCCGTTCGAGTGGGCCCACGAGCCGGGCCCCCTGCAACGATTCATGTGGTAGCATGTCAAATCCAAAAATTTTTACTCTTTTTTTGTGTGAATTTCGAGTGATTCGGGTCTCCTTCAAAGATTATTAATTTTTTGTAGTTTGTTCCTCGTTTTTGATAACCTTCTAAAATTGTGCTTCCCCATTTCCATCACATTCCACTGTATTTCACGTCGTAACTGGATGTAATAAATATTTTTGTAATAATAGGAACTGCACGATGTCCTAAAAAATATCTGCTAGCCTGCCAATTCCTAAATAACCCCTGCTAGCCTGCCCTGTCAAAATTTGAGCCCGTTTTTTGGGTAGATGCTAGCATCCCGGGGCGCGTGTGCTCTTGACCCAGATTTTTATCTCTACCCCCACTACTCATTTTTCGTGACTATTTTTTCGGGGCTAACTTACTAAATCTTATAAAGCCGAAATGCGATGTGGTAATTCCTTTAATTAGAATTTTCGAAAGCTAATAAAATTCAGGATTCCGGCTCCTTTTCATCGGCTTCTTCCTACTTGCGTCGATTAAATTGCTGTATTTTCTAACGACCAGGGATTTGAAAATTATGGAAATTGACACATTGGGTGGAAAAGCGGCAGGGAACAGCTTGAAAAATGTGGCCGTTTTCCCGCAATCAGGTGGGCTTGCTGAAAAGCTATTAAAAATTATTCTAGCTGTAAAAACAATAAAATTCGGATTTTTCTATGGGGATTTTTAGTGTTTTTCCTTAGAATCATAAATAGTATTGAATTTAACGATAAAAATGGTAATATGGTTTAATCAGCTCTATTTTCATGACTAAAACAACTTTCTCCCAAATAGAATTGGGAGAAATTGCAGTAAGTTATCATTAAAAACACCGTTTTACCTCTAAAATTGATGAAATTCGAGCTTTTCTATAAATAAAAGGTTTAAGATTGCCTATATAGCTTTTGAAGCTTTACCATAATTATTCGAGCATTTTATAAATTTAATTTCAGGCGGCTCCACGAAATTCGACCAACCCTGGCCTCTACCCGAAAAGCCAATTATCAAGCGGATTGAGGATCTGTACAAATTGGGCGACTATCTGTTGGTCGGAAATTTTTCGTACAGTAAAGGTGGGTGTGTTTTTTGTATTTTAAAGGAACTAGAAGAACAGAAATTTACGCTTTAAAGCTAGCTTTACAAACCAAACCAAAAATTCTAGCGGGTTTGACAAAATTTTTTGATTTACGCGCATTTTTTAGGATTTTAAAATCGAAAATTGTTTTGTTTTTGGCTTGTTGCTCGATCAAAAAGAGGCGGGACTGGATTCTTGCCTTTAATGGCCCTTTAATTAGGTTTTTTAGGTCTTGGAAACCTGATGTTCCAATATGCGGCTATGGTCGGATTGGCCCAAGAAACCCACGCTATTTTTCCGATCTCGAGTGACAATCTACTCCGCAGAGCCTTTGATTTGAATGCAATCGTAAGTAGGGGGTCTAGCAGAGATTCTTTGGGAAGGGGCAGACTAGCAGAGATTCTTTAGGAAAGGGCAGGCTAGCAGAGATTCTTTAGGAAATGGCAGGCTAGCAGAGATTCTTTAGGAAAGGGCAGGCTAGCAGAGATTCTTTAGGAAAGGGCAGGCTAGCAGAGATTCTTTAGGAAAGGGCAGGCTAGCAGAGATTCTTTAGGAAAGGGCAGGCTAGCAGAGATTCTTTAGGAAAGGGCAGGCTAGCAGAGATTCTTGAGAGATCCTCATGTTCTTTTTTTTCAGCTAGTAACCCCGGAGCTCCACGACAATCTGCTCAAACTGGCCGAGGGTACGGTCCTCGAGGTATTGTAGCGTTATCCTTTATTTTTGAATTTTTTAGTCCTGCTGCTCCTACAAAGCGCTCGATCTCGGCTTCACCGTCTTCAGGAGCGTCAAGAAAGTGGAGGGCTATTTTCAGAATTTTCGGTAGGGATTAAAGGTTTCAAAAAATTGTTTTTTTTGGCTTTTAGCTGGTTCTACCCCGGAGAGGCGAGCAAGCTCGTCAGGGACGAGTTTCAATTCTTGCCGAAAATACAGGAATTGGTGAGTCTTGCTTTATCCCTCTCTCTCTCTCTCTCTCTCTCTCTCTCTCTCTCTCTCTCTCCCTCTCTCCCCCCCTCTCTCTCGTTCTATAGCCTATTTTTTCAGGCTTCCGAACACCTTGAACACGCCAAAGCTAGATGGAGGCTCGGCCGGGCCGAAGCTGCAAATCGGGACAAAGAAAATGCCGAAAACGACTACAAACTACGATTTTCGACGGGTAGGAAGATTTAATATTTTGTGGATATTAATCTATCCAAATTCGGGCGGATTTGCCTTCCTAGTCCCTTTAAATTCCGAATTTTCAACTTTCAGAAACGGCCGATCCGGTTACGGTAGCTGTTCACGTGCGACGGGGCCTGGATTTGACGATGCATTCGAGGTACCTGGCTGCTTTAAAATTTTTGGTGTGGCACGCTAGCAGAGATTCTTTAGGAAAGTGCAGGCTAGCAGAGATTCTTTAGGAAATGGCAGTCTAGAAGAGCTTCTTTGTTCCAGAAACCTGAAGCATGGCCACGTCGCGGCTCCGGCGGACTACTACGAACGGGCGATGTACGAGTTCCAACGTCAGTACCCAAATGTAAGAAATTTCTTGATTATTTGGAGCATTCCTAAATTCTCTCTGCTAGCCTGCCCTGTATCACGCTCCCTTCAATTTCGATTTTGTAGCCCCTATTCATCGTCTCGAGCGACGACGTCGGCTGGGCGATGAAGAATTTAAAGGCCCGGAATTCAGGTGTGATTTTTTGTGTTTTTTAAAGGTGCGTTCAAGGCGAAATCTACTACCTGCCGAGGGGGACGGAAAGAGAAGTAGCCATGGCGACGATGTCGATTTGTGATCACTTGATCGCGTCGACCGGCACGTTCAGCTGGTGGACAGCATTTCTGGCGGATGATGAGCGGAATCAGGTACGAAAATGGTTTATACTAGCTGACGCAGTGTTTTAAAGGGATTGACAAGGCAGGGGTATAGGTTTTCTAGTCACTATAGATTTAACGGGGAGCACGACACGCGACGCGCGTCTATTTTCATTGCGTAATTGAGTTTTTCGCGCCGCGTCTCTCTCTCTCGCTCTCTCTCTCTCTCTCTCTCTCTCTCTCTCTCTCTAGCTCTCTCGCTCTCTCTAGCTCTCTCTCTCTCACTCTCTCTCTATCTCGCTCTCTTGCTCTCTCTCTCACTTAGCTGTCCCGGTTTGTAAATAGACGTAGAGAGAGTGCGAGAGAAAGGGCTAAACAGAGAGAGAGAGAGAGCGAGCGAGAGAGAGCGAGAGAGTGAGGGCGTCTATTTAAATATCCATCCTAGATAATCTACTACAAAGATTGGCCCCGCCCCCTCACCGACCTCGACCGCATGGTCAACAAGTCCGAATATTTCCTCCCCCGATGGCGTGGGTTGTAGAAATAAATGCACAAACGAGACACTATAAACCACAAAATACACCTAAATATGCAAACCACGAAAATGCACGACTAAAAAAAGCTTAAAAGAAGACTTATTATAATTCTTGGGCCATTTGGTAGGGGAGAGAGGGAGAGGGAGGGAGAGAGAGAGAGAGAGAGAGAGAACGAGAGTGTTAGGGTCATGAGAGAATGAGAGTCAGGGAGATAGACAGACAGGGTGAGAGTGACAACTTTACAGCTTTAGATTTTATTCTAAACCTTATTTTCAGGACCTCTCCGCCTCCTCCTCCCCAGCCTCAAGCTCCCGGCTTTTCCACAAGAATCCCTGCTAGCCTGCCCTATCTAGGCGAAGCGCGCAATTCTCAAGACGAAAAAGGTACTAAATTCGCTCTGCTTCAAAATGATTTATGAAGTTTAGGTTTTCAATGTCTACCCCAAGAACGAAGAGAACTGCCTCAAGAATCTCTGCTAGCCTGCCCGCGTTCCGATCAAGCGATCAATTCGAGAAGGGATTGATGGGTTCGAAGCAAATTTGTGAGTTTTTTGCGGGGGTTTTTTTGGCCTCTGGGGACTGTAGTTTGGGGGCGGGGTTGAAGAGGATAGCAACTTTTTTTGGGGGATTTGGGGGTTTTGACTATCTTTTAGCTTGGGATATTGATGCCATTTCTCTGTAGCCTGACCCTTATTGCCTTGAGTTTTTATCTTAAGTTTCCAGAATAATCTTTGCTACCACCCGGTCGCCAATCAATTCCTCAAAGTATCACTGCTAGATCGCGCGTTTCATTTCCTCAATTATCTCTGCTATCTGGCCTAGGGTATAAGTTCTGACTGTTCGTATTATCTGCCAAAAGATCTCTGCTAATTTTGTCTATTATAGAATTTCCTCAATAATCACCGCTAGCTTGCGCGCCGAGTAACCCGTTCCCAAAAGATACCTGCTAGCTCGCCGGCCTTCTTTCACCTAATTCCCAAATTGTTTCTGCTAGCTAGCCCGTCACTTCTTTTATCAAATCAGCTCGAGTAATCAGCCGATTGGGTTTCAATTTCCTCAAGAATCACTGTTAGTTCGCCCTTCCATCTCGGTATTCCAATGATCTAGTAACGCCCCTTATTTACCAGACGATTCTCCAAGAATCTCTGCTAGCTCTCGCTCAGCTCGAGATTTCCTAACGAATCTCCGCAGGCCTGGCCTTTCCCAAAGGATCTCTGCTAGCTGTCCTTTCCTCAAGAATCTCTGCTCCCACGCATTGACGATTTATTCAATCAACTCCTTGCCCAGCTCATCCAGGCAGTGAATTCGCAGTGGGGCCGTTTCGTAGTACTCCTGTAGTCGGGCTACCGTACTCCCATTCCAGTCGATTTTGGCGAATTGTTCAGCCACGGATTTCGCGCTTCTCGGGACGTTTCTAAAAGACGGAATTTTTGAGCCAGAGAGAGCGAGAGCGAGAGTGAGAGAGGGAGAGAGAGTGAGTCGTGAGTGAGTGAGAGAAAGAAAGAGAGAAAAAGAGAGAAAGAGAGAGAGAGACTTACTCCCTCTCGAAAAAAGCCTGCAGACTAGCATTCGTCACTTGACTCTGGCAAGCCGCCACCTCCATCCGTGGATAGTAGTGAATGTAATTGATGCACATCTCCTCATGCCCGCCCAGACCGCTCTTTAAAGGACCGTTTAAGCCAGATCTATAGCCCCTCTTCTCCGTTTTGCCTTCCCAGTCCCTTTAAAACCCCTGGCAGGCTAACAGAGACCATTTTGGAATGGCTTCAAGGCTTACATGCGTCATATTCACTCGTTTCATCGTGTTGTGCACGCAGGTGGTCACCAGGCGATCGCTCTATAGTTGATTTCATGGCGTAATCGGTTAAAATTGCCGGTTTTACGACGACTGGGGGCTCGAGCGCGTCCCGGTGTTGGCCCTGGGCCCCGAAATTGTCGTCCCGGTTGAGCTCGCCGATTTTTTGGCCTAAATGGCTTTTTCCTAAAGAATCTCTGCTAGGCTGCCCTTTCCTAAAAAATATCTGTCAGCCTGCTTTCCTGAAAAATCTCTGCCAGCTCACCTTCTCCTAAAAAACCCTTGCTAGCCTACCCTCTCCTAAAAAATCTCTGCTAGCTCACCATCCCGAAATATCGATGTCCAGATGGCTTGTGTCGTCTTGTGGGCGTGTAGCATGCTGGCGAACACGCGGATACCCTCGGGAGGGAACTAAAGTGGAATTTCTGGCTGTCACTGTCCCTTTAAAACGGGTTTTCTAGCAGTTTCTATGAACTCTTCAAGAAGATCTGCTAGCTACCCGAAAATTCTGACGATTCTTGTCTTTTCAGCCCCTAAAAACCCACAAAACTCGTGCATTCCGGGGCGCAATGGCCGTGTAGAGGAAAGGCTTCTTGTTTGGGAGGTACTGACATGGCATCAGACCACATTGTCCCCGTTTGAAGAACCGCAGCGTCGTAGCGGCTAGAATTTTTGGTTCGCGCTTGGCTAGGCTACCTAAGCCGGAGCTTAAGCCGAAGCCGAAGCCTAAGCCGGAGCTTACCGTAGCCGCGACGTGGCCGTGACGCGCATCCCCGAGCTGTCGGGCTGGGTGGGCAGTTGGCTGGGGTTGTGGTAATGGATTTCGATCATGAGGTGCTGATGTCCGTTTTCGCCTAGCGGAAGTCCCGCTTCGTCTGGCATTAGGATGGGCTAAAGATGGGTTAGATAATTTTAAAAATGCTGTCTGTCTCTCTCTCTCTTTCTCTCTCTCTCGCACTCTCTCGCTCTCTACCTCTCTCGCTCTCTCGCTTCCGAGAGTAGTTCTGACGACATCTAGCATAGACCATTTGATAAACCTACCGGAGCCCCAGCCGGCCAGGCTGCAATCGAATTCCGGCACCGGTGAACCCATTCCGGAAGCGTCGAGTGGTCCTGGCATTCTCCGGAAAACGGAACGGCACCCTCGGATAAACAGGAGAAGATCTGGATAGCAGAGATTCTTTAGGAAAGGGCAGGCTAGCAGAGGTTCTAGAGGAAAATCTTAAAACCCTACCATAAAATGGTGCACAAACTCCTCGTTCCCGGGCGTGATAATGGGATCGAGCTGGAAAATTGAGTTTTCTCAAGACCGTAAGCTACCGTACCCGAACCAGCTGATGCCGTTTCATCCTTATTGCTTCGGGCATCGGTTGCACGTGGCACCACAGGGTTGTAGTCTGACGCGGCACCGACACGTTCAAGCCGGTCAGGTTGAAGCTGACTTCTTTGGCTTCAGAATCCTAGAAAATGATTCCTGAAGAATCTCTGCTAGCCTGCGTTTTCCTACAGTATCTCCGCTAGCCGGCCATTTCCTAAATAATCTCTGCCAGTCTGCTCTCCTACCTGCGCTCCAGCGGCAGCCGCATAGAGAATTAGCAGCAGCCTCCACATTTTGGTAAAATTTCCCCAATAATCTCTGCTAGCCTGCCAGGAAAAATATTTTACAGCAAACTGTCTGAAAGCCCCCTCCAGACATCGTGTTCTTATAATTATCCCTCCTTGAATGGCCCCAAGTGAATGCCCGATCAGGGAGTATGCAAAGCATGGGAGAATTGACGGAAACTACGGACTTTCACCGGACGCGCTCAAAATAGAGTTTTACAGGGAGAAATGGGAGTTTGGGTGGTGTCGAAATAGCCGAAAAACACGAATTACGTTTGAGGATCTACAGAGTTTAGGTGTCGCACTGCCTTTAAAAGCTGAAATCACGGTATTTCAGCTGCTAAAATGTGTTTTACTGTAGCCTGATGCTTACCGTATTCTAATTTTAGCTGTCTTGCTACCTTTAAGGCTCCGATACCCTCTTGCATTTTTATCTCTCTCGCTCTCTCGCGCTCTCTAGCTCTCTCACTCTCGCTCGCTCTATCTCTGTCTATCTCTCTGCCACTCTCTATTACTCTCTGGCCCCTTCTCACTCTCTCACTCACTCACTCTCTCTCTCTCTCTCTCTCTCTCTCTCTCTCTCACTCTCTCTCACGCTCTCTCTCCTCTCTCTCACTTCCCAAAAAAGCCCTGCTAGCTGCCCCTTTTTCACGTTCTGCTTTTGTGATCGGCTAAATGGTCGAGGGTAAACGATATCCCCTCGCTCTCCACTCATCCTGGGTCCTAACTGGGGTCTCTTCTATTTGGCCACTGGGCCCCATCTGGGCCCCCCCCCCTCCTCCCTTCCGCTTCTCCAAATAAACTCTTCAATGGGACGGCGCGGCGGGTTAAAAGCACAAAAAGAGACGGTGGCGGTCAGATGAATGGATGTGGCCACACCTTGGCGCCCGGTTACAGGGCTCGGGGATGGAAATTAGGGTCTGAAAAGCTGGAATTTGCGAGTTTAAAGGGGCCGGCAAGGTTAGGTTGGGCTTAGCTAAGGCTTGGCTTTGATTAGGTTTTGGTTTAGGTTTAGGCTTAGGCTTGAGCTTAGGTCATAGGCTTAGCTTAGGCGTAGGCTTACGCGTAGGCATCGACTTAGGCTTAGGTATGCGCTTGGCTTAGGCTTAGGCTTCGGATTAGGCTTCGGTCAGGCTTGGTTTTTGCTTAGGCCTGCCTCCACAGGGCTTGCCTGCTCGCCTTTGTCATCTGCCTCCTCAGGGCTGATCGTATAACCCGCTGAAACCGCGCTGTCGCCACACCTTTAAGACAAGTTTTTGTTCTTTTCCGATTTACCCCCCAATTTTCCACTTAACTCCTCTCTACGTGTGTACATCGATGTGTTGGTGGAGGCCGGTGGCTGGGAACAGCCGCGAGGTGTTCCCCCTGTGCCTCCGATTCGAGATCCGCTGATAAATTGGCCCCCAGAGGACCCGGCGGCCCTACGCAACACCACAAATCACAACATTGGGGAACAGACGAAATTCTAAGGAACCTCTGTTAGCCTGCTCTTTTCTAAAGAACCTCTGCTAGTTTGCCCCTCAAAAATCCCTGATGTACCTCGAGAATTTCCTTAATTATGGGGGCGCCTCGAAAATCAACATTGGAAGTGCATTTTGGGAAATTTTTCCAAATTAGGGGTTGAAAACTGGCCATTTCCATCCAAGTTGGCCCTTGTTTTTTCGAGAAAACAGTACCGTAATTAGGTTTTGAAGGGAATCGGAAGGAAGCGAACCTTCCCAAATGATCTCTGCTAGCCTACCCGCTATAGATAAACGTGTAAATCGACGATTGGTTTTCCTCAAGAATCTGGGCTAGCCTGCTCTGATAAATTAGTTTTCAGAGGACGGCAATGGAAACTATTTTGGATGCCATAATCTGCAAAATTTCGCAATTTGCAAATTTGATAGCTTAAGAATTTCCTTAAATCGTAAATCGAAACGTAGCTTTTTGTCGCGAAAAATCGGCATAATTTTCGAGTTACAGTAGTCTGGATCGTGCTATTTCACTTACCGTAGTATCGAAAAATACCGTACTATGGAAGCCTAGCCTTCAAACCGTCTTGGTTTGCGTAATTTAGGAATTTTCGGAAACAGCGTAACTTGGAAGATACCTTATTCTATGTAATTTGGGACGTCCTGTAATCGGCGCGTTATCGTAATTTGTAATTCGCGTAATTTGGAAATTGTCGGAATCTGGGAAATACCGTAACTTGGAAGGTACCTTTTGTGTAATTTGGAGCATACCGTAACCTGCGAATTATCGTACCTTGGAAATACCGTATCCAACGTCATTTGTAAAGTATTGTAACCTTTAAGCTACTTTTCACTCTATAATGCCGTATTCTGTAGCCTACCGTAATCTTCATCATCTCCTGCCTTCACTGTCCCTTTAAAGAGTCCAAGAATGGCCCCATCGAACCAATTTTTTTCGCCCATCGCGCGCCAGACATCACCCCCCACGCGCGTTGGTGTGGAGCATCCAAATTAACGAGGAAAAACGCGGAAATCGGCAGAGAGTGGGCCCTAGGGGGAGGGCCCAGAGGGGGGCCAACCCGCCTAGAGATCCACGAGATTCGAGAAAATTTGAATCCAGAGGCATTAGGTGAAAAGGGGAGGGCCCAGACCTGAAAAACGGGCTAGAGAGCGGAGATTCCGGGTTCAGAACACGGCTTCCAGGGGCTGGGCCCTAAGGGGAGGGCCCAGAGAGAGACCCAGGGCGCTAGAGAGTCTGAAATGGTGAGAATTGGTGAAATTGGCTGTTTTTAGGTCTGGGCCCTAAGGAGAGGACCCAGACGAGAGCCCAGGGCCCTAGAGATACGGATAACCAGTGGAAAATCGGGAAAAGAAGCGTGCTATAGCCTTGGGCCCCAAGCAGAGGGCCCAGTTAAGGGTATGGGCCCTAGAGAGGCTGAAAACCAGGCGGGAATTGGTGAAAATTGCGCTTTTTAGGGTGAGGGCCCTAGGCAGAGGGCCCAGGCTCATCAGCAGGGCCCTAGAGATGCGAAAACGCGATGAAAACGCCATTTCCAAGCCACTGGGTCCCAAGCAGAGGGCCCAGACGTAGGCCCAGCCGCCAGAGAATTTGCTACCAGAAAGAAAACTACATTTTTCATGCACTGGGCCCCTGGCAGAGGACCCAGACACACCCCCGGGCCCCAAGGGGGATTCCCCCATTGGGCTAGAGCCCCGAGGGCCATAGGCCCTTGGCCCCCTCTGGGCCCTCTCCCCCTTTTCACTGGGCCCTCTGGCTAGGGGCGGGGCCTCGGCTCCGACGAGCGGAGCGCCGCGTAGCCGGGCAGCACCCCCTCCCCTCTCTTGCCAAGGCCTGGGCCCTCCCCCCTGCCAGGTGAGGAGCCCCCTCCCCCTCTGACTGCTCGTGCTCCACAGGGGTCATCCTCCTCAGCCTATATTTTCCCCGCAATTCCCTATTTCCGCTTGATGGCCGGCCCGAGGGCGCCGCCGCCGCCTGCCGCTGCGCGGGCCGCCGCGCGACCGCCCCGCATGGCCGGCCCCCCGATGAGTGGCGCTATATTTAAATTAGTGCTATTATTGTTGGTGGTGCTCGATTTTACGGAGGCTGCCACGATTACTACGACGATACAACCGCAGCGCTCGTTGAATCAGTGTGTTTTAGCGTCCTAAAAATTACATTTTAAAGCTAAAATCTTCGAAAATATACTAATTTTAAGGGTTTAAATTAAATTTATATGCTTTTACTAATTGGGGAATTTTTAAAAATTAATTATTCTACTTAATAAAAAACTAAAAATTATTTTTAAGGATTTTAAAGGGGCCGGAAGGGCTGGAAACCCTGTTTTTGTTCCCATGATTTCCCTAAGAACCTCCGCTAGCCTGGCCTTTCCTCAAGAATCTCTGCTATCCTGGCCTTTCCTAAAGAATCGCTGCTAGCTGGCCCGTAAATAGTATCACTCCGGAATTTCTGAATTTTCGTACCCCACCTCCTCTCCACTCGGCTCCCTGCTCAATTTTTATGGCCCGTTGAGGCGTGAGAATTTTTTCGGGCACCCTCCGCCATGACGCCATCCATTCCTAAGGAATCTCTGCTAGCCTGCCGCTTCCCAAATGGTCTCTGCTAGTTTTTGGGGCCTCTAATGCTCTAGAAAATGACGTATCGGTGTAATTTTTGGGCCTGAATATTTTTTCCGCGGTGGCCTGCAAATTCCCAGGCCCGAAAATGGCACGCGACCCGCGGAGCGCATCCATTTTTAAGTGGGTGCACGTAGAGGGGGAATTTTCGGGGCATTTTCCACAAGAATCGCTGCTAGTCTACCCTATCCTCAAGCAGCTCTGCTAGTTGGCTTTTCCTAAAGAATCTATGCTAATCACCGCAAAGAATCTCTGCTAGCTAACGATTTCCTAAAGAATCTCTGCTAGCTGGCGATTTCCTAAAAAATCTCGGCTAGCTGGCGATTTCCTAAATAATCTCTGCTGGATTGCCTTTCTTGAAAAATCTGTGCTAGTTGGCTATTTCCGCAAAAAAATTTCTGCTAGCTCCTCGTTTCCACAAACAACTCCTGCTGGCCTACCCTCATTCCCAAAGCGTCTATGCTAATTAGCTTTTTCCGCAAAGAATCTCTGCTGGTTCCCGATTTCCTCGGAAATCTATGCTAGCCTGCCCAGGCCTTTCCAATAGCAGACAACATTGACAAGATTCAAACACTAATCCGCCCCCTCGTTGGACAAAATCAGATTCCGATTATTTATCCAGCTTCCGCGGCTCTCCCTCTCTCTCGCTCTCTCTCACCCCATTCCAAATCGATCTAATCCGATTTTTGCGCGGCTCGCTCTCCCCGTGGGGGGAAGCTGCTGCTTCACCCTCCCTTTTTTCGGGAGCCCCCCTCCATGATGGCCATTGAAAATCCGGCGGATGGATGGGATGGAAAATGCCCCCCGATAGAGGGGGGCAAAAACAAAAACAACCCCCTCCCCTTCTTTTCTCTTCCTTCCTTTTTGCCTTTTGCATCCGGGAGGTGCGTAGTTTGGCTAATTATCCAGAGGGGGCAAGGCGAGAAAAAGAGAAGCCCGGATCATCTCAAATTAGCCTACTAAAAACAGGGCCTCAGCTGCGCGTATTTTGGTGTGTTCCATTTAAGGAGTCTCTGCTGGATTGCCGTTTCCTAAAAAATCGCGGCTAGCCTGCCCGTCTTAAAGAATCTCTGCTAGCCTGCCCTGACTTTACGATGTGAAATTTTCCTCAATGTGATCTGCTAGCCTGCCAGAGTTGCGGAATTCCCAAAGGATCTCTGCTAGCTTTCTAGAAATGACGAATTTCCCTAAGAATCTATGCTTCCTTGAGCTTCAAATTTTCCTAAATGGCCTCTGCTAGCCTGCAAGCGCTGAGAATTTCTCTAGGAATCCCTGCTAGCCGACCAAAGCGGAAAAATTCCCTAAGAAACTCCGCTAGCCCTCCGGAATTTCAGAACCTTCCTAAGGAATCTGTGCTAGCTGCTTTACACAATCAATTTCCTAAAGAATCTCTGCTTTCGCGAATTTTTTTAAATGGTCTCTGCTAGCTTATCCACCCTGCCGAATTTCCTAAAGAATCTCAGCTAGCTCACCCAACTTTTGAGAGCTTTGCTAGCGTGGCATATGTCGAATTTCCCCAAAAGATCTCTGCCCCGTTCCCTAGCAGCTAGCCCTTCCAAAAATCTCTGCTAGCCTGCCCCAGCGAAGCTTTTCCTCTTCTTCCGCCTAATCAAATTTCATCTCCATCCCCCCGGTCCCATCCGGGGGCTCGTTTTGAAAAATTTATGATCACGGCCGGGCGGCGGTGGCACGTAGCTGTGATTTTTTGGGGGTAGAAAAATCTAGGGGACTTTCCTAAAGAATCCCTGCTAGCCTGCCCCTTCCTAAAGAATATCTGCTGGCTTGCCCCCGTAAAAAGTACAGCGCGGAACCCTAATTTGCATATTTCTTTGTACCCTGCTGCTCCCGGAACGGGGCGCTTTTTTGAGATGCACCTCCAGCCCCCCACCTCGCTTTGCTGCCCCCCTCTTTTTCGAGTGTATTGGCGAAGCAAATTTGGAGGCGATAGAAGGGATGAGAGAGAGAGAGAGAGAGAGAGAGAGTGAGAGAAACGAGAGATCGATCGGGATTGGGAGCGAGAGAGAGGTCTCTCTCTCTTTTCGAGTGCGAGGTGGGTCTTCCTCCTCTTCTTCTTCTTCCGCTCCTTCAGCAGCGGAGAAGAGGTCCCATTTTCCATAAAGCCCCCGTGTCCCATGGGGGGCCCACAGGGGCCCACAAACCGATGGGGAGGGCCCCGGGGGCCACCAACACCATTCCGGCCATTTTGCGCTCGTTGAGAAGGGTATAGAGTGGAAAAAATGGGAAAATTAGGAGTCCTAAAGAATCTCTGCTAGTTTGCCCTTCCCTAAAGAATCTCTGCTAGCCTCCCCGTTTCATTTTTGTTGCCGATGCCCTTTCCGGACTTTTTCTTGCCCCCGGACTAGCCCAATTACCGGCGAGTAGCCCACGCAATATGCGTAATGAGCCCTCTCACCCTTTCCGACTCGTTTTTTGGTATTTTGCTAAAGAGCACCTGTGAGTCAGGCGAACTTTCCAGATATTGTGTGCTTTTCGTGTAATTTAGGGATCAGAAATGCAAATTTTTGGGCAAGCCAGCAAAGATTCTTGAGGAAATGGGCAGGCTAACAGAGATTCTTTAGGAAAGGGCAGGTTAGCAGAGATTTTTCAGGAAGGGACAGGCTAGCCGGGATTTTTGCGGAATTTCTCTGGCACCTTTTTTAGATCGTTGTCGTCATGGATCCTTAAAAGTGCGTAGCTTTTCCCTCAAATTCCCCCCAATTTTTTCCGCTCCGTTCCGAGAATAGCTTAAACGGAACACGTCACCAGGGAGGAATCGCCCCCCCTCCCCAGACGATGTGGGAAATTGAATACGGACGCGCCACCCCACCACGAGCCCCCCAAAAATGACTAATAGCTCCTCACTGGAATCCTTCAAAGACTTTTGAATTTTTGGGGGCTAAATGTTAAGAGTTTTCTAGCGGAATTGGGCGGATAATTTTTGAAATTAAGCGTGTAGATTTGCTAGGAAGTTTTAAAATTTAATCCTGATAAAAGATATGTATGGCAAGCTGGCAGAGATCCTTGAGAAAGTAAAAAATCGGCTACGGGCATGCTAGGAAAAAACCAAGGAAATTTTTCGCGTTTGCTGGTGCCTTCAAGGAATTTAAAAAGGCAGGAAACTCTTTAAGATGCAAAATCGAGTACGAATATCTCAAAAAGATGGCGGCGGGCATGCTAGTGGAGATCCTTGAGTGGCCTAAAAAATTTAGAGACTGGCTCGCCCCTTTAAAAGGTTTAAAAATTTAAGATTTAAATTGAGTGCTTGCTACTCCCTTTAAAAGGCTTAAGATGGATCAAAAGCTTCGAAAAACGTTAAAAAACGCGAAAATCACTACCGGCAGGCTAGCAAAGATCCTTGAGGAATTTGCCATTATTAACGGATTTGGGTCACCTCGTTTCCTTAAAAAAATACAAAAAAAAAAGAAAAAAGAAGTTACGTGACCGGTTTAATTAATCATCTTTTTTTCAGGCTCCTCTCCGTCCTTGATGAACGCGTCGCGTGTGGCGTGGCGCTGACAGATGTGGACCCGTTGATAGTCAATCCGATCAACGAAAAATTTCCCAGGTCAGCTAGCGGAGATTCTTTAGGAAAGGGCAGGCTAGCAGAGATTCTTTGAGATTTTTCTTTTCCAGGCTGGTCCACCTGGCCTCGTTCTTCGCCGAACACCCGAGGCACGATTTTCACGGGCACCTCGTCGCCAACGCGACGCGGACCGCGACACGTCCATTTAATGTGAGTCTCTCGCTCTCTCCCTCTCTCCCTCTCTCTGTTTCTCTCTCTTTGTTTCTCGCTCTCTCCCGTTAAATCCTCCTTCTTTTCCAGGCGACGTTCAGCGACAAGAAGCCCGTCTACGCGCTACAGTACCACTGCGACGCGTACGAGAATCGATGGGTGCCCACCGTCGTTTTTCAGGTTCGTATGATTCGTAGTGTAGCGTAGCGCTTCGTACCGTACAGAGTACAGTACAGCACGAACCCCTACACTACGCTACGTTAAGCTCCGCTACGAATCGTAACGTAGCGTAGCGTGCGGCACATTAATGTTTCGTATAAATGCCTTTTTCTTGATATTCTTAGTAATTTGGGCATTTTGTTGCTGCGGTACAGTAGGCTGCAGTTCTACAGTACGAACCTGTGCGAAATGCTACGCTGCGTTACGATACATAAACAATTTTTCGTGGTTTGTTTCGAACAGTTGAGGGTTTTTTTGGCTTTATGATACAAGCAATATTACACTTGAGTACTCTAAACTACGCTGCGATGCAGTACGCAATGGTACGCTACAATACTCTACTTACGAGGCTGTACGTTTTATATTTTCCTTTTTTCAGTCGAAGCCCGACACGCCGACGAAAAGCGACGGTTTTCTCGTCGTGCAGCTCGATCCGTTCGACCTGAACCTCTGCAACGATCCGTCGGTGGCCGACTGTAGCACAAAGGTTGGTGGAATACGTAGTTTGTAGTCTTGCGGAATCTTTAAATTTTTTATTACCTTCCTCCTGTTCAATTTTTTGCGACTTTTGACCCTTGACCTAAATTTTTTGACGGTTTTTGGTCCAGAATCTTTCTTTTTCAATTTTTTAGTTGAGTCCATCGCTCTAGCTCCTTCTCGCTCTGTTTCTCTCTCTCTGCCTCTCTCTCTCTCTTTCTCGCTCTCTCGCTTTCCCAAGTAGATTTTTGCTACAAATCGTCCAGTAGTGACGCGCGCGCGACTGAGGCCCCACGGGAAAATGATGGGCGCCGGTCTCTCTCTCTCTCTCTCTCTCTCTCTCTCTCTCTCTCTCTCTCTGCCCCGCTCTATCGCCAATCCGAACCGAAATCCGAGCCGAAATGGGCGCTCTCCTCCTCTGGCCAAATCGTGGCCACTTATGGACCGCGGGGCCTTCGGAAATTTTTCGCGGCCCTGTTCCGATGGCCACAAGATAGGGGGATAGTGAAAAAATAGCTTTTTTTAGGGCAGCTAGCAGAGATTCTTTAAGCAATACTAGATTTTCCAAATCCCATTTGGCAACTTGCCAACCCCTTTAAGTCCGGCTCGACCATCCCGCTCCCCCCGCCGGCTTAGCGTGTAACAAAAGCGGCCCCAATTCCATAGAATATTCAGCTCCGGCGGCTTTGTTTCACTTGCTCTCACTGCCTGTCTATCCCTCTCTGTCTCTCTCTCGCTCTCTCGCCTCCCTCTAATCTTTTGCCCAACCCAAGACACACAGCGCTAGTTCCACCCAAAAACACGCAACCCCCGGATTTTCTGGATATTCCGGCCGGCTCCGATTTTACACTGGAATTTTCTGATTTCTGGTTTTCTTGATGGCTTTTCTGAATTTTCCAACTTTTTGACCCCCAGGCAATCTAGCAGAAACTCTTTAGGAAGCGTAGCCTAGCAGAGATTCTTTAGGATAGGGCAGGCTAGCAGAGAAAATTTGCGCAACATTTCACCCACCTATCAGCCCGCAGGGAGCACCTTTTAGTCTTGATGTGGTTTCTGTCGCTCTCTCTCCCTCCCTCCCTCCCTCCTCTCTCTCTCTCTCTCTCTCTCTCTCTCTCTCTCTCTTTCTCTCGCCACAGGGGGTTTTAGATGTGGCCAGGAGGGGGGCCACGCAATTATCCACATCGTCGCCTCGGGTTTCCGCCATCCCTTTTGCCCCCCACCGCCCCGGCCCGGATCTATTCCACCCGTTTTTCGCTAAAAAAGGACACATACGGGAGGGAGACCGGAAACGAATCCTCAGCGCTCGAAGCCCAGGGCCAGGGCCCCGGGGCCTCGAAATTTTTAGGGGTGGGCTAGCAGAAATTCTTTGGGAAAGGTCAGGCTAGCAGAAATTCTGTAGGAAAATCTACACTTTATCCAAAAATGTACCATTTCTGCCTTCCCAGTCCCTTTAAACTTTAAAAATCCTGCTGTTTTGTTCCTGACACCGTCCCTTTAAAGTCTAAAATGTTTGTGAGGATGAGTAGCGGCAGAGATTCGTTCTCTAGACCCATCACCCCTCTCTCTCTCACTCTCTCGCTCTCTCTCTCTCTCTCCTGCTCATCCCCTCATCCTCATCCCCTCGAAGAGGAAGATTCGATTTCGTCCGCCAGAAATCATCGTGTTGCCATGCCCCCCTAAGGGCTTCTGCCCCCCTCGAGGAGGAGCAGCAGCACCCCGCTGAGCCCCTGAAGATTACGAAAAAATTGAGATCGACCCGGGGGGTTGACGAGGAATTTTTTGGCCTTTTAAGGGGACGATGAAGGCCTATATTCTGTGGATTTGACTTCAATGGACCTTTAAAATAGGACAGAACCGATTAGGCCATCAAAATCGACCAAAAGCCTAAGGAATCTCTGCTAGCTTGCTCTCCCTAAAAATCTCTGCTAGCCTGCCTTTTCCTATGGAATCTTTGCTAGCTCGCCCTTTAAGAAAACTCTGCCAGCTGACTTTTCCACAATAATCTCTGCTAACCTCCCATTTCCCAAATGATCTCTGCTAGCCTGCCCTTCCTTCCGCTTCACTCCTTCGAGCGAAATTCCGCATTTCCATCGGTGTCTATCCTCCCTAGTGGGCCATTCACAGACCCCATTTCCCCAATTTTATTCCCCGGGCTAGGGTGCTGGCCAGGGGCCCTTTTGGCCCCTGGAGGGCCACAGGGCCCTCGGGGGCGCAAAGTACCCACAAATTGGTACAGGGGCCAGTCGGGGCGCGCGAAACGGACGCGTTTTTCTGCGATGGGGACCAGCTGGAAATATTCCGCAACAATCTCTGTTAGGGCCCGTTCCTAAAGAAACCCTGCTAGCCTACCCTTTCCTAAAGAATCCATGCTAGCCCATTTTATAACCCAAAAAACCTTACTCAGTGAACTCGGCTAGAGTGCCCAGAAACTTGCAGGAGCTTAGCCGATCCCAAGCTGAAGTGAAGCCGATGAAGCCTCACGACGAAGCAGCCGAAAACTATCTACAAATCGAAGAAACAACCCAGAAAAATAGCCCCCCAAAAATAACCTCAAACTTGGGTAACTAAACCGGCCATGACTGTCACTTTGCCAATTTCCCACTCGCCCCCCATCTGGCCCACTGTCTGGGCATAAGGGTCGACCCCTCCCACCCCAATTTGTCAGTCGGTTCACGCCTCGTTCCGTCTGCCCCGGTGGTCCCGTACAGCCAACAATTTTCATGGGTTCAAGGCACCCATTCAAAAATGCCTCATCAAGCATTGCACTTGAACAGGAAAAGCTTCGGCTTCGCCTGAACTGCTTGAAAAGCTTCAGACTCGTCCGAATTGCTTGAAGAGCTTCAGAATATTCTGAACGGCTCGAAGGGCTTTTCAGATTCGTCTGAACTGCTTGGAGAGCTTCAGAGTTGTCTGAGCTGCTCGAAGAGCTTCGGATGCGGCTGAGCCGCTTGAAAGCTGGGCGGAAGGCGGCCATTAATGCGCCTACGTCTCAGCCTGGCCGAAACCCTAGCGGATTTTCCAAATTTTCGTGGTGCGGCTTCCGGGCCGAGGAAATTATGCTGTTTTTTGTAAGCTAAAATAACTTGTTGCCGTGGGTGTGCTTTGCATGCTCGCTGATCACCACCGACTAGACCCCCGTCTGGACCACCGTGAAACTATACCTCGGAAAAAAACGCTGGGTTGGTGGTTGGGGAGGACGGTGGACTTACTATTCCATTATTTTGAGATACTTTTGAGTATTAGTATTTGTAATTTTATTAGACTAGTATGAAATATACTCCTCTTATCTTATTCATAGTCTTCAGAAGACTATCCTATCCAAAATTGAGAATTTACTAAATTCTAAACTTCTCTTCTGATTTTAAAATTCAGAGGAAAGTTAGAAAGTAGCAATTCAAACTTCCAAAAAGGTAAAGTTCAGTCAGGCCTCACCCGAAACTTTATTTTTGAAAATGGTGGTCCCGTTTCTCCGAAGAGAATTGGTGACGTGACTCTGAGGATCAGAGGTTCAAACCCCCCGAGGGGTCTGCTGGGGGTCGGCAAAAATGCAATCCCCAATATCGCGCGTTTCACAGCCGAGGTATCTTCTGACAGTGGGCCAGACGGGTGGCGAGTCGGTAGTGATCAGGGAGCATCCAAAGATCACCCGAAGTACAAACTACAAAATCATGTAAAAATGCGCAAGGTTTGGGGTC
This sequence comes from Mesorhabditis spiculigera, assembly GCA_958295435.1. Lineage (NCBI taxonomy): Eukaryota > Metazoa > Nematoda > Chromadorea > Rhabditida > Rhabditidae > Mesorhabditis > Mesorhabditis spiculigera. Next base: position 808,942 of record CATQJA010002639.1, read on the forward strand.
TGTCATATGCTGCTATTCGCTAATTTTTGCTGTCCCCGTGTCTCGCCCAGGTACTTTTGGAGGTCAGCCAAAAAATATGGTCCTCTTTATTAATTTTCCAAGGTAAGGGATTCCCATCAAAATGGATAATATCCGAAAAATTAATAAAGTAAGCCTCGACTTTTTATTCCTAAGTTGTTAACTTTGAAATATTAAAAGTCGGAAAACGAAGGGCTCAAAAGCTGGCTTCAGATCCCATAAGCTGAGCAATAAAAGCTAGCTTGAGGCTTCGTTGCTTCAATTTGCATAAGCTTCCGTTCTGTAGAGATACAGAGCTTCAGCTTGGCAAAAATTGGCTAAATTGGAAGCCAGCGCGACGGCAGCAAGCCACCATCGGCTGACCTCCGCTGACTGAACCGAGGGGTCGACCCTTATGCCCAGACAGTGGGCCAGATGGGGGGCGGGTCGGGCGGAGGCAGGGGAACAACGGGCGGCGGTTCAGTTACCCAAGTTTGGGGTTAGTTTTTGGGGGCTGTTTTTGTGAGTTGTTTCTTCGATTTGTAGCTAGTTTTCGGCCTCATCGTCGTAAACCTTTTACTATTTATTCAAATCTGCCGCTTGCAATGTGACAGAGATTTTTGAGGAGGAAGAAAGTAATATTAGGCCAAAAAGAGAATAAAGAAGAATAAAAAGAGGCGAGAGCTGAGATAGATGGCTTCGAAAAACGAAGCCCAGACGAAGTCGGCTAAGCTCGTTGATGTTGAGACTTCGAGTTTCGAGCTTCTTCGTTCGTCGACGGCTTCTTCCAGACAAAATTCCTGCAAGATTTTTCTCGTTTTTCTTTTTCCCCCAGGAATTTCTGTTACCATGCCTTTCCTAAAGAATCCCTGCTAGCTTACCTTTACCAAAAAATTTTTGCCGGATGCTCTGCTGCCCTGCTCCATTTCTCGTTCCCCAAAGATCTCTGCTAGACTACCCTTTCCTAAATAATCTCTGCTAGTCTTCCGGATTTCTTCAAGAAACTCTGCTAGCTTTCCGCTTGCTAAATAATTCTGCTAGCCTGCCTTTCCTCAAGAAACTCTGCTATCCTGCCTTTTCCTCAAGAAACTCTGCTAGCCTGCCCTTTCCTAAAGAACCTCCGCTAGCCTGCCTCCCCTCCTAGACTCTAAAAGTTGCCCCACCCCTTGATAAATGTCCATGCCTGGGGGTATGGGTTGGCTATGGCTATGTCAGTGAGGGCCAAAGTGAGGGCCCAAGGGCCCAGAAATGGGCCCTCCGGGGACGTTGTGCCCGTTGGTGGTGGGGCTATAGGGGGGTCCTGTCCGGTGTGTGTCGAGAAGGGGATCGCCCTCTTCCGCCCCATCATCCACATCTGACAGCCCGCCGGGGGCCCTGGGCCCTCTGGGGGAGGGGGCTCAGATTTTTTGCGGGTGTGTGCAGGGCCCCAAATGGTGAGGGCGCGGAAAAAACGGCTGGGTGTGTGTCTGGCGCTGGGTCGCTGACGATCCCGAGGGGGTCGGCCTGGAAAAAATTTCCGGGTTTTGAAAGGGACTGGGAACTGTAGAAGCTTCTTGTAGATTGATGAACTTCATGTTGAACTTGATCGTGTCGGCGTTTCCCCGATCGAGAACCTGAAAAAAGAAGAATTAAACTAAAATCCCGAATAATCACTGCTAGCCTGCCTTTTTCCTAAAGTATCTCTGCTAGTTTGCCCGATTTCCCAAAGAATCTATGATAGTCTGCCCCGATTTCCTCAAAAAAAAACCCAGCTATCCCGCCCGATTTCCTCAAGAATCTATTCTAGCCTACCCCCACTTCCTTAAGAACCACCGCTAGCCTACCCCAGTTCCTCAAGACTCTCTGCTAGCCTGCCCGCCTCCTAAAAAATCTCTGCTAGCCTAGGTTATCTTTGCCGGATCAGGTAAAACAATATCTTGGAATTGCCAAAAACCCAAGAAAAATATCTTTGATTTTGCCTTTTACGTTCCTTTAAAACCGCTTTATCAAAAGATCCAGATTTCCATACAAATTCTTGTGTCACACTCCCTTTAAAATCGAAAAAAATGACATTTCCGGCTACATTTTGAAACCCAAGTGAAAAATACAAACCTCAACATCATCTTTCAGTGCTCATGGACGGTGCAGGGTGGTGTGCGCGTGCTGGCGAAGGCTTGCTGTGACGAGGCGGGGTCGACGGCAGTCTGTCGAGAGGTACGGTAGATGAGCATCAGTTGGGGGTCACGCTCCCGTTGGCAGGGTGCCTGAAAATGAAAAATATAGCTTTAAAACAGTTTTCTAAAATGGAGGCTGGAATTGAGACAAAGAGAGAAAGAGAGCGAGAGAGAGAGAGAGAGAGAGCGACAGAGAGAGACAGGAAAAGAGAGAGCGCGAGGGATAGAGAGACTGGACATGCGAGAGAGAATTCGTTTCTTTAGAGTATGAGCTTTAGAAGATGAGCCTGACCGCTCTCTGTCTCTCTCATTCTTTCTCTCTCTCTCTCTCTCTTTCTCTCATTCTCATCCTCATCCCAACAATTCCAGGACTCTGAGCGCGGCCGCAGCATGCTGTTGCTGTTCAACGCCGGCTGCGCGCTCATCTGCCTCATGTTGATACCAGGTAATTTTTTGGGTTGTTTTTTTGGAACTATAGTAAGACGAAAATGAATGACGAAAGTCGAAAATGCCAATTTTTAGTGGTGATCAACGCGCGGCGATCACAGCACGAGGGCCGAGGATGGGCCCTGATGGAGCTGTTCCTCATCGGCGCCTCAATTTTGTATTCTATTGTGAGTTTTCGGACAAAGGGAAACTAGCAGAGACCATTAGGGAAAGGGAAACTAGCAGAGATTCCTAAGGAAAGGGCAGGCTAGCAGTGATCCTTTAGGAACGAAACCCCTTTTTTAGTTGCTGCTGGACTGGATCGCGCCGGCGGCTGCGGGTTGCTGTGCGGCCGTTTGGCTGCGACAGATCGGATTCTCCATCTTCTACGGCTCAATTGTGCTCAAAATCTATAGGTGGGCGACCGGTGCGGCCCTTTAAAAGGGGCATGCAGCAGGGATTCTTTAGGAAATAGCGAGCTAGCAAAGATTTTGTAGCAATGGTCACCTGGCAGAGATTCTGTAGGAAAAGTCAACTAGCAGAGATTCTTGAGGAAAAGTCAACTAGCAGAGACCTTTCAGGAATCTTCAAGAATACCGGGTCCGCAAGGCGCAACACGTCTCCGTCCGCGAACAGGACATGCTCAAGTACTTGACGGCCATGTTGGCGTTGACAGTTACAGGTAGGAAAATCCGAATTTGAATATAAATACAATTTTTTAGGCCTTATCGCGTGGACGGCAGGATCGTGGGGAGATGTGGATCTTTGGAGAACAGCATGGCCGCAGTGCTCCTTTCAGGTGAGAGAGAAGGACAGAGAGAGAGAGAGAGAGAGAGAGAGAGAGAGAGAGAGAGAGAGAAAGAGAAAGATAGAGAAAACGCACACAATTCCAGAGCTGGTCCTTCATCTGGCACCTCTACGAGATCCTTTTCCTCGTCTACGGTATCCGGTTGTGTATCAAGGCGCGGAATAGCGACTGGTTGGAAAGGTGAGCGAGTTCAAGAAGTGCAGCCGGAAATACGTAACATGCAAAAAACGTGGTGTACCTTAAAAATGCCTTTTAAAAGCAGCCGGAAATGCGAAAAATAATTCCATATGCCCCTGTTAACGCGAGAGCGCTGAAAATCTACCTGCCACCGTCACTTTAAAATTAATTTTTTCCGCTATGCAACACGCAACGCGAGCGCCTCTCTTTTCATTGCGTAATCGATTACGACGAGTTCAAGGAGGACAAATGGCCTTTTAAAACGCATCGATAGATCAAAATCTACTTGTCGCCGTCCCTTTAAAATCAAAACACAGCTAGTCCTAATTTTTACAGTAATTTTCCCTATTTAAAACGCAAGATCCGCAAAATGTCTCCTGTCACACCCCCTTTAAAAGCAAGCTACAACGGGTCCCAATTTCTACAGTAATTTTCCAAGTGTAAAAATAAAAAATCTACATAAAATTTTTCCTCTCACGTTCCATTCAAAACCCCTTTTTCAGACCTATTGTTCCAATTCAAATTTCTAGATGGCAATTCACGGTGGCCGTGTGCCTGGAGATGGTGTGCACAATTGGGAGTAATCTGATGAGATGGGCATTGCGAGATTCTGCACATAGTGACACACTCTTCACTATCACTTTTGTACAACTACAGCTGACTGTCTCCGTCAATATTGTCATCATCATCGCGCCAAAATTCTATCTGGTGGGTTGATTTGAGGGTTGCCTGCCCCTTTAAAAGTTAGGGCAGGCTAGTAGCGATTATTTGGGAAAGGGCAGTCTAGCGTAGATTCTTTGGGAAATTGGGAACATAGCAGATATCCTTTAGGACGCGAGGAAACTAACTCGCTCTGGATTAGTCAGAAAAATTTCTTCCCCTCCACGCTAAGAGAGCAGTACCGAGATTCTTTGGGAAAGGAGCAGGCTAGCAGAGGTTATTAGGAATGTAAAAAAAGTAACCTAGCCGAGATTTTTTAGGATCTAGCCGATATTTTTGTACTGTACTGTTAACGGGGGGGTTTCGGGGAAACTAATTTGCTCTGGATTAGGGAGAAAAATTGGGCTTTACACCCCCGTTAAGAGACCAGTACCGATATTCTTTCGGAAAGGGCATGCTAGCGGGAATTCTTTAGGAAAGGGCAAGCTAGCAGAGATTATTTGCGAAAAGGCAGGCTAGCAGAGGCTCTCTAGGAAAAGCACTCTAGCACAGATTCCTAAGGAAACGTTCAAAAATTATTTTAAGGTCTCCGGGGAGTCAACGCGCCGCTCGCTAGCCGTGGGCCAAAGTAATCGTGCCCATCCCTCCCTGGCCAAACTGCGCGACAATATCCTCAACGGTACCATCGACTTTGCCGAGGTGCCGATCGTCGACATGAATCCGGAGGACATTCGGGCCGAGTTGAAGCGCGTCTACACACAGTTGAGGATGTACAAGCTGAAGAGTCTCTACCAGGACAATCCGCACATCAGCAAGAAGCGCGGTGGGAAGAAGTGGAGGTAGGCGGGCTGGCAGGGATTGTTGGGGAAATCGAAGATAAGGAAGTGCTAGGAAATAGCAGGGTTTCTTCAGAGAAATGAATTCAGGAGGCAAACTAGCAGAGATTCTTGAGGAAAACAAAAACTAAAAAACCCGAAATAGGCCGTCTAGCAGTGATTCTTTAGGAAAAGGCAGGCGAAAAGGCTAAAAAATGCCGAATTTGTACCAGGCAAGCTAGCGGAGATTTTATAGGAAACGGTCAGCCAGTAAATATCCCTAAATTTCCTCATAACGGTAGGCTAGCAGAAATTATTTTGGAAAGGGCTAAGTAGGAAGGATCCTTAGAGAAAGGGCATGCTAGCAGAAAATTTTAAGGAAACGGGGGTAGGCCAGCAGAGATTCTTTAGGAAGGGGTATGCTAGCAAAAATTATTTAGGAAATCGGGGCCGGCTAGCAGAGATTCTTAGAGAAAATTATTCATATAAGGCAGGCTAGCAAACACAATTCAACTAATCCTATAAAAAGCCAATTTTTAGTGACAAATCGACAGCTAAGACCGCCGTGAGAAGAATGTCAGTGGGTGGTGCGGGCGGGACGGGCGGTTCGGGCACGTCTCCTGCCCGATCCCGAATCGAAGAGGACGAGAAAAGCGACCTGACGGTGGAGTCGGCCCCTCACAACGTCTACCTCTGCACGAACAAGCTCAACCTGGAGGCCAATTGCTCGGTGCGCGTGTAGAGCGCAGGAGTTTTTTTGCGGTTTCTAAAGGGGATCGGACAGGTTGCGGGCAGGCTAGCAGAGAGCATTTGGGAAGTGCATAAAAGGGTAAAGATTGCAGTAGGACTGGCAAGCTAGCAGAGATCATTTGAGGATCGAAAACCTGCTGCAAAAGCTAAGATGGGCCTAGGCAAGCTAGCAAACGTTTTTCAGGAACCGCGGCCTAGCAGAGATTCTTTAGGAAAGCTAAATAGCCTAGAAGGCCGGCTAGCAGAAATTCCTAGGGAAGAGGCGAGCTAGCAGAGATTCCTTGGGAAAGGGCGGCTAGCAGCGGTTCTTTAGGACAGGGCAGGCTAGCAGAGATTCTTTAGGACAGGGCAGGCTAGCAGAGATTCTTTAGGAAAGGGCAGACTAGCAGAGATTCTTTAGGAAAGGGCAGGCTAGCAGAGATTCTTTAGGAAATGGCAGGCTAGCAGGGATTCTTTGGGAATGGCAAGCTAGCATGGATTCTTTGGGAATGGTAAGCGAGCAGGGATTCTTTGGGCAAGAGCAGGCTGGTAATGATTCTTTAGGAAAAAGCAATCTAGCAGCGATTCTTTCGGAAAACCACCCTCCCCGAACTGTCCGATTCCCTTTAAAAGCCGCCCCTACTACCGTAACCCGGTTGTAGTCTGTAGCCTACAATTTTCTGCCATTTTGCGAGGAATAGGGGTATTTTTGTAATTTTTGGACTTTTTTCTCTGTGCATTTTCTCTCTATATATCATTGTTTCCGGTGTAAATCCTTTTTTGGCAGCCAGGGCCGCCCCGGGTTACGGTAGTTTTGTCAACACGCGGATTTTTCGCGGAATACCGTAACCAGGTTCGGCTCCTTCTTAGAAAAGCTGCTGCTCCCTTCTCCTCAACGGGTCCCCCAGCCACATTCCCACTCACTTCCCCGCACGTGCCAACCAGTTGTCATTTTTTGGATTTTTTTTTGTACTTATAAAAATGTTCAATTTAATTTACAAAAATTTTTAAACTAAACATGATAATTTAGCCCTAAAATTGTTTAATTTAAATTTTCTTGATTTCGAAAATGAAAATCTAGTTTTTTAAAATTTGATATCATTTGCGTCGCGGTTGGCGCACTACGGTAAATTTTGTAAGGGGTGGTCCCAGGTGGAACTTTTGTAAATAGCTTTTTCTAATTTCTTAGAGTGGAAAAACCATTTTTAAAGCAGAAAAAAACGTACATTTAATCAATAATGTTTTAAAAATTTAAAGCCAATTTTTTGATATATTGTATCCGGTTTTTCAATATAAAAAACCATTTTTTGATCTCTAAAAATGGAAGAAAGTGGTTTAAATCTTAGGCAAATTCTATCAGAATTTTTATAAATGCGTTTTAAGGTAAAATCTATGTAAATTCCTCATTAAACGCCTTCCAAAATCAGCTAAAAACCCAGATATGCAAAAATTCTAGCCGGGACCACTCCGAATTCTTATTAAAAAATTTTCCGATATCCCACCACGTCCAATTATCCTTGCATAGCTCATTTTTGTAATTTTTTTGTATTATGGTATTTTTGCCGTTGATTTTGTGGCCCCACCACAAAAATCACACACAAATGATGTCTTTCCGCCTCGTGGAATAAATATTTGAAAATTTAATGAATTTTGTTTTGAGGAAATTGCACAAAATCCGGATGGCAGACTGGCAGAGATTATTTAGGAAGAGGCAAGCTAGCGGAGATTTGTTAGGAAAGGGCAGGCTAGCAGAGATTCCTTAGGGAAAGGCAGGCCAGCAGAGAGTCTCAAGGAGAGGCAAGCTAGCAGAGATTCTTTAGGATATGACAAGCTAGCAAAAATTCCTTAGAAAAGAGAAGCTAGCAGGGATTATTTAGGAAAATCCTTGTTCTAATTCGCGCCCTCGGGCTCTGGGGGCGCAAAATAAAAGGCAGCCGTCCGTTACCATAGTAACCCTAGGCCCAGCTGACCGCTAGTGGCCACCTGGCATTTGCATATTCCTAACTACCGAAAATTCGCCACAATGTTAGACACAATTTCCTCCTATTTTTTGAGCCTCGTCGCGCATGGGACGCTGGTTTTCGCGATTCTGTTTAATCAGGTAATTTGAATTACCTTTAAAAAATACGGGCAGGACATTCAAAAACCTTCAAGGTCAACTGATTTTCAATAGATACCTTTTTAAAACTTGTAAGAATCGAAAAAAATGCTATTAAAAGAGCCAGATCATCTACTTTAATGTTACCGTTTAAAAACCCTCAGAGTTAGACCTAAAAACGCAACATACGAAATAAAATTAAATCTAAAGCAAAAGTCCGTTAAAATGCAAAAAAGACTAGGCAAAAAAGAAATCCAGAAGCCCTTCATCTTGGCCGGACAACCCCTGTGGAATGATCGAGTGGACGAGGCCGATTCTGTACAGTTTACGATGCTACTATGCACGGTTATCGTCATGGACATTGTTGAATTCGGGTTTTTGATCTACAGGTAGGCAGCAGAGATTATTTAGGAAACGGCAAGCTAGCAGAGATTCTTAGGAAAGGGCAGTTTAGCAGAGATTCTTTGGGAAATCGCAGGCTAGCAGCAATTCTTTAGGAAAAGCGGGCTAGCAGCCATTCGCTAGGAGAGAACAGGCTAGCAGAGATTCTCCAGGAAGTCTCAGCCAAATTTTTAGAAAAAAGTGGCAAACCAGCAGTGATCCCTTGAGAAAAACCAAAAAAACTGTAAGTTGCAGGCTAGCCCAGATTCTTTGGGAAAATACGAGACGCGTGGCGTAAGGCAAGCTAGCAAACAGTTTGTAGGAAATGGCAAGCTAGCAGCGACCCCTCAGGAAAATTGTAAAGTGAATTTCAGATACCCGCCCCCTGGCCTAAGCCTATTCGCCGTCATCCTACGATGCCTCTCGTGCCTATTTCTACTGAAATTCATCGTCGACATCCACCCCGTCTTTCATTTCTGGATTCTTCTCGCCCTAACCGTTCTCCCGACATTTACCGTCAATTTTATACGAGTCGCGCTCACGTTTCGATGAATAAAAGGTTTTGAAAAGTGGCTGGCAACGATTCTTTAGGAAACGGCAGATAGCAGAGATTTTTTAGAAAGGGGCAACTAGCAGAATCTTTCGCAAAGGGCCAGCTAGCAGTGATTCTTGAGGAAGTCGAAGCTAGCAAAGGTTCGTTGAGGAAATGGGGGCAGGCTAGCAAAATTTTCGGCAAAGGGCCAGCTAGCAAAGATTCGTTAGGAAACGGCCACAGGGCATGCTAGCAGCGATTATTTAAAAATCTTTTAAAATCCAGACCCCGCAGCAAAAATTACTGTAAAAAAACGCACCATACCCCTCGTGGTTCCTGGAGAACGAGCGGAGATCCTTGAGGAATGGCTGATGGTCGGACGGTCTCTTCTTTCTTCCGTAGTAATGCTACCTAAATCTGGGAAAAATAACTAAACTTTAAATTGCTTACCTTATTGATCGTCAAACTCGGCCGGCTCCTCGCAGTAGGGCAGGCTCGCAGAGATTCTTGAGGAAGAGCTGCGCCGGGCGATGCTGAGGAGTTGAGTCTCTGAAAAAACAACGATATAAAGTCTGTTATTTGTGGAAAAGCGGAAAGAAATGGAAAACAACTTCAGAAAACGAGAGAGAGAGGGAGAGAGAGAGAGAGAGCGAGAGAGAGAAAACGAGAGAAAAAGCGAGAGAGAGAGAGAGAGCGAGCGCGAGAGAGCGAGAGAGATCAGCGATTCTTTAGGAAAGCGCAGGCTAGCAGAGAATTTTTAGGAAATGGCAAGCGAGCAGAGATTCCATAGGAAACGCTTCTGGCAAGCTGTCAAATTTTCTCCCGTACAGTACGCAACGATCCTGTTGCCGTGCACCCAGCTTATCATTTCCAAAGCACGAGAACGCGCAGGGGGGCTCTCCCGCATATCCGCGATTCGATAATTCCTATCGTAGATCGGGGCAGAGAGAGAGAGAGAGAGAGAGAGAGAGAGAGAGAGAGAGATAGTGAAAGGAGGAGATCCCCCCTCCATTGCGCAGACCCCCCATCCTCAGCACCGCCAAATTATAGCCACACGCCATATATCGAATAGTATGTTCCACCCCCGCAATCACTTTCTTATCTTCAAAATGTTCATCTACAAATAATCCATCGCTTGTTGACTTCACTGGCCCTTTAAAAACGCTAATTTTTTCCAAATTGCCCATTTTCTGAGGCATATATTGTTAAAATCAGCTTTCCTAGTTCCTTGAAATCGGCAGGGCAAGCTAGCAAAGATTCCTAAGGAATTTTCGAAAGTCAAATTCTAAGGAATTTTGCGTTTAGACACCCCTTAACATCCCAGAAATTCATGGCAGGCTAGCCGAGATTTTTTAGGATTTTGCCAAAGCTAAAGCCTATCTACAATTGCCTTCATGGGTCCTTTAAAATGCTAGCAGCCTAGGCCGGCTAGCAGGGATTTTTGAGGAAATTTCGCGCGTTAAAATCCATATGAATTCAACTCCACAAGACCTTTAAACGCTGGGAATCCATGGCAGGCTAGCCAAGATCCCTTAGAAATTTGCTAAAAAAGTTCCTAAAAATTTCTGCTAGGCTCACCCGTTCCTAAAGGATCTCTGCTAGCCTGCCCCTCCTCCTCTTGGGGGTCAATCCAGTAGTTAGTTTCCCTAATCGCCTCCCTAAATCTCAATAAAGTCATTCCGACTGCCCGATTGCCCCTTTTCCCCGCACCCCTAAAATGCCGCGCACATTTTTCCCATTCCGCAAATTTTTGGCGAGCCATTTGGGGGTAGCGGGGGGAATTTGTGGAATTTTGGAGGCTAATCGGGGATAGAAAATTAGTTTCTATAAATTTTCAGAATAGTTAGGCGGGCTAAAGGGATGGCGACAGTTGAGAAGCCGGTAATAATCTCTGCTAGCCTGTTTTGATTTACGAGGATTTTAAGGGGTTTGCGAAGGCATGCCTCCAAAACGTGAAAGTCCCCGGATTTTGTCTCAGTTTAAAGACATTTTAAAGGTGTTGTGTTCTTGGAATGAAGTGGAATGCGCACGGACGTACAGTTATCGAACAACTGTTTATCTACATAAAGTGGTGGCAGGAGGATCGGCAACAGAGCTAGTCTGTGCCGATAAGTGGACCCGCAACGAGATAATACAATCTAGTCTTAGGCGGGAAGTGGCGCACGCGACGCGACCGCAGGGGGGGCGCGCGCCGGTGGCTTACCCACTGGATAGGAGGGACAGCCGGGAAAGAGGATCTATTGTGGTCTAGCAAGCTAGCACCACAACAAAAGGCATGTGCTTTGGGCGGCTAGCAGAGATTCTTTAGGAAATACCCTTATCGTTTTTTATCACATAACAAGCTTTTCGTTCGTGCCCCGGGGGCATGAAATCGAAAGCGCGCAAGACAATTGGATCTCTTTCTCAGTAATAGTTATTGACAAAGGATGCGGTCTCTCTCTTTCTCTCTCTCTCTCTCTCTCTCTCTCTCTCTCTCGCTCTCTCTTCCCCCCGATACGTCCTTGAGAGTATCCATCAGTGGGGGGAGAAGAAGCCCCCTTTCAATCGGCCCACTACCATCATCATCATCCATACTAATTGACCGTTTCGGCGATTTCTCACTTTTTTTGGTTTTTGCGTTAGTTTTGGTAAGCCCAATTTAATTATACAAAATTGTAAAATTAAAAACACCTAGAAAGCTAAAAAATTCCGCCCAGAAAATAATCTTTTTTAAAACATAAATTCATTAAAAAAGCTATTTTTCCGTTTTTTACTTATCGTATTACTGACATCATTTCCGTTTCAGATACAGTTTTATTTACTCTTGCCTCCAATGGCCCTTTTATAGCGCTGTTTATTGTTTGTTTTCCCCCCACTCCATTTCCTGCTATATTTGTCTCTCTTTTTTCACAAAAAAATGCCAAAATTTCTATTTTATTTTTCTTGTTTTTGTTGATTTTGAGATGCCAATTTCTTTATTTTTTGCTAAAATCATTTTTCACATAAGAAAATCTGCTAAAGCGCGAACATTCACTTTATATGCTAATAGTTTTCTTGATTTTTGTCGCTCCCGGAATTTGTTGAATTTCTCTCTCTCTATCTCTCTCTCTCTCTCTCTCTCTCTCTCTCTCTCTCTCTCTCTCTCTCTCTCTCTCTGTTTCTCCCTCACTCTCTCTTTCTCTGTCTCTCTCTCCCTCTCACTCTGTCTCTCTCACTCTGTCGCACTCTCTCTTTCTCTCCGTCTCTCGCTCTCACTTTCTCTCGCTCTCTTTCTCTCCCTCTCCCTACCTCTCCCTCAAAAATTTTCCCTTTTTCCGAAACGGGCGCGATGGGTGCGCCGCCGCGCCGCGCGCGAACCCATCGCATCAATTCCAGCGCGCTGATCCATCACCTCACCCCTAATTTCCCCCGGGGTTGGTGCTTCGCTCTCTTTCTCTCTCGCTTTCTCTGTCTCTCTACTCTCTCACCTCAGAATCTCCTGGAGGCGATACCATGGTCAACCGAGACCACACCTATCTTTAGGCTTCCAGGAATTTCAGGGTCGAGTTGGGGGTTTTCCCGTTTTCCGGGTTGAGTTTCCTAAAGAATCTCTGCCAGCCTGCCCTTCCTAAAGAATTTCTGCTAGCCTGCCCTTTCCTAAAGAATCTCTGCTAGCCTGCCCTTTCCTGAAGAATCTCTGCTAGCTAGCTCTTCCAAAAATACGCTCAAAATTCCAGGTCCATACAATGGACGTGTCCCGGCAACGGGCCCGGATCGAGTCCCAGCTGGCTGCGCTGCCAGGTCAGTAATTAAAATATTTGTTTTATATTGAAATTACAAAATATTTAAATTCTCAAGATAACTCTGCTAGCCTGCCCTTTCCTAAAGAATCTTTGCTAGCTGTCGCACTCGAAAATAATTAATTCCATATGCCAGGATAACTAACTGATGTCAGTTTTTGGGTTGTAATTCGGGGCGTAAATTGGAGCGCAACGTAACATAGCGTAGCGTACCACTACGTAGCACTACTCCCTACGTACTACCATTTCAGGTTGCACCGATCGACTCGGCTCGCCATTAATTCTAATTTCTCCGCATGCCCACGCCTCGACGGCGGTGACGGCTAATAAAGGTAAGGAATTTTTTCGAAATACCGTAACTTAAGTTAATTCGTAAATATTAATTAATTTTATTTTTGATTTTCATTTTTACTTCATTCATTTTTCCTATTTATTTTATTAATTTCCCAAACTATAATTTAACCCAATTTCAGCCGCCTCCACATCGTGTTTGGTGGCGTCAAGCGGACTTTACGACGACTTGGTGGCGGTTTTGGGGTGAGTTTTGTAGCATTCAATCTTTTTCTACAAATTTTAACTGACTTAAATAATTTCCGATTTAACCCTAGCATTCAAAGGTTTTTGTACAAATTTTGACTGCTCTCAATAATTTCCGATTTAAACCTAACCACAAACTAAATTAACCGCTACTTCAATCTTGCTACAAACTACAGTAGCCATCTGGATAAAATTTCCCCAAAAAAACCCACAAATTCGCTTCGATCCCATCAGAAATTCCCTCGATTTGTCGTCCAATTTGCTCGAATTTCCGGGGCAGGCTAGCAGAGACCATTTGCGGAATCGTCGAGAAATGTCGAACGCCTAGAAAAAAATTGAATCTCGTGAAAAATGAGGAGAACTTACCTATTAGGAAAACATGGCAAGCTAGCAGGGATCCTCTGGGAATTGTTCGGAGCCGTCCAGAAGCTAGAAAAACTCAAATAATTTTTTAATAGGAGAAGCTTACCTCTTAAAATACTGTCGAAATATCCTAGATAAATTTTTATTATGCAAAAAAGAAAGCCCATTTACCTTTCTCAGAAAACAGGGCAGGCTAGCAGAGATTCTTGGGAACTCGTTCTAAACGGCCGACATCCTAAAAAAAAATGTAAATTATGCAAAAAATAACGAGCCTTACCTTTTTCAAAAATACGGCCGGCAGACTAGCAGAGGTTCTTGGGGGAATCGTTCGAAACGGCCGAAAAACTATAAAAATTTATATTGCAGAAAATCACGGAGCCTTGCAAACCTCTTTTCAAAGCCCGGCAGGCTAGCAGAGATTCTTGCGGAAGCGGTGTAGTAGATGCCTAAAATAAATAAATGAATAAATCAACTAGCTCTATAAAAACGGAAAACCTTTTTATTTATTTTTGTAGAAAATAAATTAATTTTAATTTCAGATATTTCTCCCAAATCCCGCCCCCGGAAGCTCTATCCGAGAAGGGAGGGCTTTGCGTGCTAATTGACGGCCGGAAGACGCCGTCCCGAGCGGTGCGTACCGTACTCCGCGCTTGTCAGGTTGGTTTTCCCAAGTGTTCTCTGCTAGACTACCTATACACAAATTTGCATGCATTTTCTGCACAGTTTTTAGATGCAAAAAGCCTAAAAAATATATTTTTTCGTTTTTAGCCAAAAATATATGAAAAATGGCCAAAGAAACGTCAAAGTTTTCGAATTTTCGAATTTTTAAAATTTTTATGGCTTTCTAGCAGTCAAGAACTATTAAAAACACTATAAAAATACATTAGATATCTTTAACCGGCAGATGAAGGCGGAAAAAATTAGTTCCCCCCCCCGCTAACAGTCCAGTAGCGTCGATTTTTAGCAAGCCCTCTACCGAAAGGTTCGACTGGCCATAATCCTGCAACCGGAGCGTTTTCTGGACCAACAGAAGATCAACCTCGATCTACTTGTAGAAACCCATCAATTTAAGGTGCGTACTTTACGCGTGATACGTACGCAACCCCCCTTTAGACGATCCTCACATCCGTTCACAAACTATCAAGATGGGTGGACGTCACGCAATTGCCAGCCTCGTTTGGAGGGCCATTTCCGTATGAGCCGCTACGGTGGTGCGATATGAGGGAACACTTCGAATTTGCTGAAGCTGCACTCAGGGCGAGACTCGCCGAACTTGAGGCCGGGGGGAAACCGCTGGAAGATGATGAGTTGGCGGTTAGGAGAGGTGAGTGAGAGAGTGAGAGAGAGAGAAAGAGAGAGAGAGAGAGAGAGAGAGAGAGAGAGCGAGACAGAGAGGGAGATAGAGCGTTAGAGCGAGCGATACAAAGGGAGAGAGTGAGAGCGAGAGCTAGAGCTTAAAAGCCAACGAGAGAAAGAGAGAGAGAGAGTGAGTGAGACAGAGTGAGAGAGACAGAGAGAGGGAGTGAGTGAGAGGGAGTGACATATATATAGAGAGTGAGAGAGAGCGTGCGATAGAGAGCGCGAAACAGATATAGAGTGCGAGAGAGAGAGCGAGAGAAAGAAAGAGAAAGCGAGAGATAGAGCGAGAGAGAGAGGAGAGGGTAAGACAGCGAGAGATAATTAAATTTTTTAGCGAACGCCTTCCTCCACGAAACCCGCGCCTCCACAAATCCCCTCGAAAAACAGTATGCCGCCACGATCCGGGAGCTGCTAGATAAATTAAAGGTAAGTTAAATCTCTGGCTGACAAACTACAGACTACAAACTAAGAAAAAACCGCTTCCAGGTTGTCGCCCGTCGCCCAGAAGTGGAGGCCGAGGCTCAGAAAAAGGAGGAAGAGGAGCAGGAGAAGAAACGGTTGCTCGAGGAGCACGCGCAGGGCGTTAACAGGTACGTCACGGAACGCGGTTCTTGTGTATTTATGGGGGGGGGGCGATAATTTTCCTATGGCGTAGTAAGCAATACAGTATTTTTACATGATTTTAGGAAAATTTCAAACTAGACGAAGGAGAGAAACCTTCAAAAAAAACGCAGAAAAATCTTCGAGAAGTAGGGATCTCAGTGATCTTGGTCGAACACAATAGATTTTTCTACTTAAGCTTACATTTTTTTAATTAATATATAAAAATACGTAATCATAATAAAAGTTAAAGAATTGGATAAAGCATTAATTTTTAAAAAAATGAAAATGATTAAATGGTTCGACATTAATGCCGTATTTTGTAGCCTATTGGACTGGCTGGAAGGGCCGGGCGAAAAGTGGGTACAATCGCTGCATGAAATCGGCGAGAGCCGAGATGAGGCTCGGCAGCTGGTGCGGGAGCACGAGCAGTTGAGCACGAAGAGTCAGGTATGTAAAAAACACGGTTCACTTAAATCTATCGAAATCAATAGTCTTGCCTTCCACGTCCCTTTAAACGGCTGTTTATACGCAAAAAATGGCCACCTTTTAGGAAGTGTGCCAACAAGCTGAAGAACTTGGCGAATTAGCGCAAAGATTGACGGCTACCGCCCCAGAACACGCCATCACGTTGCAAAAAGTAGGTTAATTACCCTAATTTTCCCCGGTAAAAGTACTGTCGCTATCCCTTTAAAAGGCCATCCAAGGCGATCTAAAGATTCTAACTCAAACACACTAATGGAAGGCTGTAGGGGTGAAAATATGCCGACTCCACAACCTGGCCGGAAAAATGGCTGCCCCCGCTAATTTTCACAAATTTCATCAAAAATTTCCCCGACAAGGATTTCCAAAAAAACCGACTTTTTCAGATCCGCGATATCCTGCTCGCCACCTCGCAAATATTTGCCGGCCGTGTGAAGCGGCAGGCCGAGATGGCTGGACGCAGCGAGAAGTTCCACGAGCAGATGAGCGAGGTCGGCTTTTTCGCTTTTACACCTAAAAATTAGTTTTTCTAATATAAATAAAGGAAGCCTTTAATACAGTTTTTTTAATTTTAATAAACGAAGCACTTCCTAATTTATCTTAATCCTAACGTTTTAGAGAGATTTTATACTTAAAATGTAGCGAAATTTTACTAAAGGCGCTGTTCAAATCTATCATTTTCCGTTTTTAGGAATTTCCGGACGACTACCCCCCTATAACGCAAAAGTACCTACTTTTTTAGTTTTCCCGAAAAACTGACAGCCTCCTCGAGTCGTTGTGCACGGATCCGCATTGCACGGATCTGGCGGGCGCGGAGGCCGAGCGAAAACAGCTTGAGGAGAAGGTCGAGCAGATGGGTGGGTCTAAAAAGAAAATTTTCAGCTTAAAATACCTTTGATTTTGCCCATTTTGCCTGAATCGTGCTTCAGAGGGCATCTACGAGTCGGTGATGGACATGGGCGCAGTTTTCGCGGAAGATTTGGCGACGCCGGATAAGAATACTAAAATTGTAGGTTCAAAACGAGATCTAGACTCTTATTATACCTTTAAAAGACGTAGAGATCGTCGGCGCTAAACGAAAAATGCCTGAAAAGTCGATTTATGCCCTAAAAAGGATTAACAATTTTATAAATAATTCTGTCCCGTTACGGATAGGTATAAAAAATAACTTTATACGTAGAAAAAGTCGCGACCATCGTAGAAAAGCTTTAAAAACTAATTAAGTTTTCCAAAAAGCCTTTAAAAAGCCTAAATTAACAGCTACAAAGTTAAATCACTAATTCTAACTAGTTATTAAATTGTTAGGATCGCTTAAAATACCTTTTTATACCCAAAAAACCTCGTAAGTTACACGAAACGCTCGAAAAAAGTAACGCTATATTAAAAAAACTTCAATAATTCATTATATTTATAAAAATTATACAAAAACCCCTAAATCTCTCTTCTATGGCCACAGATCCCCTTTAATCTACACAAAAATACTGGAACATTATTAACCAAGCTTTAATGACCAATTCTATTTCCAAAAATGACTCAAAACTGCCAAAATCACCCTTCTAGGGTCCCAGAAACTACGCTGCCGGCGTGCACCACGTCCGGGAAAGCATGGCAGCTGCCCGACATCGAAGAAAGCGGTAAAAAACCTATGATTTCGCCTTGAAAAAGCTACTTCAGTTGCCTAGACCTCGTTGACGTGCGCCGCCTAAAACTTGAGCAAATCATCCGGTTGAGCACGTGCGAACGGGACGCCAATCAGGTAAACGTATCAAAACCCTGAAAAACCGAAAACTTAGGCCATCGCCTGGGTCGAGGAACTGCATGACACGCTGAGGAGGGACTACAATCAGGTTAGCGAGCCAAGCTTCGTGCTTTTCTGCTTGTTTTCTGCTCTTGTTCGCTTAAAAAAAGCCCCACTATAGGTTGGCTGCGACGAGGAAGAGCTGCGCGTCTTGAAGAAGGACAGGGAACAGCTAGAAGACACCGCCAGGGTTTGTAAACACCACCATTATCTTCAAAGAACTTTAGAGTACTTATAACTATGGCAAGGAGCTGTGTCAAGTAGCGCTGGTGTTACGACGATCGCTGAGGATGGACGCCATTCCACAGGTACAACGCACAAAAACTATACTTGGTACTGGGTTGTTAGCGGGGGTGGAAAGGTTAGCTAGTCGATAACTACCTAAAAAAAAAAGAACAAAGGAATATTTGTCTTTTTTGTCAATAAAAAGCTGAAAATTTTAGGCAAAAACCAAAATTTCGAAAATTTTTATAACTTTTTACGAACTTTAGATAGTTAAAAAAGGTGGAAAGATCCCCAATTCACGATGTGCATTTTATTCTTGACACCAAGGTACGCTAATCCCCCCCCCGCTAAAAGCCCAGAACCCTAAGCTTTTTAAGAGTATAAAAAACGTACCCAACTCTTCCAGAAACAACTCGCCGACAAGCTCGAGCACACTTGGGGTCGTCTCTGCCGAGCGCTCACCGAACACGACTCAAGAACGCACATTTGCGGCGCTTTTAATTCTGCTTGCATCCAGGTGGGTCCGACCGCACAAAACTAAACAGCTTTACCCGAGCAACCGGAAACTCTGTGTATCACAGCGAAAGACGAACAAGAAGGGATAAGAATTAGAAGCACAAGGAATGAAATGGGTAACGACAATCGGGGGTTGACAATAGGAAATGGGTAATCTGGAGGGCGTCACAAGGGGGTGAGGCATTTCTTAAATGTGATAGAATACAACAAAAACCGTTACGGCTAGATGGAGGAGGGCAATGATTCGGATCCGTCCGTCGATTGGTCACTGTCCGCTTCCGCTTCCGCACCCACTTCCACTTGAACTTGGTCGGGCTTCTGGCCGCCGCCGAGGACGAGGTGCAGTCGCGTTGCATCCGGGATGATCAGCGACAGGATGGCCGTCTTCACGTCACCGTTGAAGTCACGCAGCTGCCGGGTGGCGATATTCTGGAAAAAAAACGTATTTTCTTTGGGTTTTTAGCCTTCCTAGGGGATAGAAGTTTTTCCTGTGCCTAATAACGTAAGAACCAATATTGGTGTTTTTGCATTATCGGGCGAGCAGCTTTTCCTGAGGTCCCCTTTTTCTAATAGAGATAGAGGAAATCTTTCTAAACGGCGTTTTTACTAATCCTGGACGTAAAAATTCTAATAAAAAATGAAAAACTTCAGATTTTTGCTCAAGAAATAGCTTATTGACTAAAATATCACTTTTTTGTTATTGAGATGGTTTACTACTCAAAAGTATTTAATACCTACTAAAAAGTATTTAATACCTACTAAAAACACGATTAAAATACGTACTATTACGTTACGCGAAATCTGTAAACTCCTAGGGCCAATTCCCCCCCCGGCGAAATGACCATTCGGCGAAATGAAGAGACAGCGGAGAAAGCAGAGAAACGAACCCCTTTTCAGAACCCTTATCACGACAAACTTCGAAAATTAATTTCACGTACTCTCTTTGTTACAAAAAGTGCATCCTAAAAGGCCAACGACAAAAAATTTGGTGGCACGTCAGTTCCAAAAGGGAAAATTTGATACCTCGTTGCACATCAGCTCGTCGCACATCAGCTTCACGTCGGCCGGGTTGATCTTGACGGGTCCGGGGCGCGGCCTGGTGAACATTTTGTCGAGGTCCTTCACCGAGACCACCTTCCAGTTGCCGCCGGCCTCCTCGACCATCTGAAAAAAAAACGAAATAAAGGCCCACAAGAGTCAAATACATACCTTGAGTAAAGCATCGTATTTTTTGGCGTCCGGCGTTTCCTCAGTCTCGGCTGCACCTCCGTTGAGCCCCTAAATCATTTATAATCCAGAAAATTGACTAAAACAATGTACCATTTGTTTTTCCGGCTCTCCACGATCACCAGAGAGCAGTTGTTCTTGCTGTAGAGTCACCATCTAAATAAAAATAGATAAATTATACCGAAAAACAAATAAATGTTGCTTGAAAACAAGAATACAGAAAAACTGACATTTTAAGATTCTACGCCGAATAGAAGAGCTGGACCGGCAAGCGAAAGAGCATTTGTTGGCGAAAGGGAGGAGAAGCAGTGAGTTGTAACAATTTATGACTCATCCAATTCAAGGCACCGCCCCGACACTGTTATTTTCGACGGAAAGGCGCCGGCTGGGGGCCGATGTCGCGGAATTGAGGCATATCGGCGAGATGCTGGTCGCGCAAACGAATGCCAATCATGTGTAAGTCGAAAAAGACAATAAAAATCGACCAACTTTTCAATACAATTAAATTAATCAATTTAAAAAGTTTAAAATTGAATCACGGCACCAGTTTTGGGCCAAAAATGCGAAAAGCAGGGCACTGCTACGTTTTACACCAGTTGACGTACAAAAGGTTTCACGTATTGTTGCGTACTACTTTTGCAGAAATAAAAAAACCTGATTTTTACTAGGTAGATTCAATATAATTTAAGCCGGATTAAAGTTAATACTTTAACATAAATTGATTAATTTTAGAAAAACTTAATTAAAAATAATGAAACATTGACTTACGCTACAAATTTTGGGCCAAAATTTCAAAAAGCCGAGCGCTGCTACGTTTTGCACCAAATCCGTACGTACGGTTTTGCGTATGGTTGCGTACTACTTTTACAGAAAAAATTTCAATTTTTTCATTTTTGAAATTCAACCAAATAAAGCCGAATGAAGCCCAATTAAAATTCATAATTTAATAAAAGCTTAAAAACTAACTTTAGCGCGAGTCGAGAAGCCAGAAGTGCAGCCGTGGCCCTTGTACGGCAAAAAGTGGACGAGGTAGGGTTCCAAAACCCAAAATTATACTTGAAAATCAGGTGGAAGACCGGAGGGCGCAACTGGAAACATTAATAGAGGGCCGAAAGGCGCCCAGCGAGGTAAGATACCTAGAAAACCTCTAAAACCTAACTCTAGGAGCCAATTCTGATCCGCGAGGGCGCCGCGCCGAGCGCTGGCAGCATCCGCATCGGCGATAATGAGAGCTACTTGTAAAAATTAATAAAGCTCGTGCTTCTGAGGCCATAAATACTTAAAAATTGCCAAAGGTTTTGTGATTTTCGAGAGATTTTGCTCACGCTGGAAAGTTGCCAAATTTGCACCGGTTTTTTGAGGTTTTTGCACGTTTTCGTGTGACGCATGACTTTGGAATATTTCAATTCTGTGTACTTTTCCCTGATTCGATAAACTTTGGTTTTAGAGGAGAGGATAAAAGACGCAGGACGCCAATTTGGCACTTATGCATTATCGGGGGGCGGTGGGGGGTGAACCAACTTTTCCAAAGGTTCAAACTCTTCAAAAGTTCAGTTCGAATTTTTTAGACCCCGGAAATGTAAATTATTTCAGATTCTCGCAAACAGTTAGCCTTTTTTAGGCGCGCGATCGGATTCCGGCGAATGTGTAAAAAGCGGAAAAACGTTGCGAACGAATTGGCAGATTGTCTGGCGAGCGAGAGAGAGAGAGCGTTAAAAAGCGAGAGAAAAAGAGTAACAATCTGGTCTAGTTCTCGGTATCGCGCCCTACAATAACAAATTTTCATTCCCGGTCCGAATCAGAAGGTTCCGAGTGTCCCCGAGGGATAAAAAAGCGGAATAGAGGAAGTAGGTAATTTGTCGGCGAGGAAATCTAATCGGCTACGTGACCAGACAACCCTCAAAAGGACCGCAGCCCGGTTGTACGGGTCATTTTTCAGGTAGAAAACCGTAGAAAACGGATTTTACACCTTATTTGATAATTTTAGCTTTTTTTATAGAAAAAAATAGTATAAAATCCGCTAATTTAAGCTGCAAACTGCGCCCCGTTCGTTTTTTAAAGTATATAATGTTACAGACGCGTCTAGGAGAGCTTATTTTTGCTTTTTCCTCAAAACTACAAGCTAAAAACTACAAAATCCAACGATTGACGCTACAAACTACAACCTACGCGCTTGTTTTGCGAAGAAGATACGTTAAAAACAATGAAACGGGCCGATGACGAGTTACTTTTAGGGTTTCTTTTTAAACTACAAGCTACAAACTACAAAGTACAACAACTGGCGCTATAAACTACGACGCAAACGCTTTTTACTACTCGTAGATACTTTATAAACTTTTTAACGTTGTGTAAGCAGATTTTTCGATCTACTTTTCGGAATTTCCTTCTCGTGACAAGCGACAAACTACAAATTCAGTAATTTAAGCCACGGCTAAACTCTACTTTACCCCCCCCCAGGCGAGACAGTAGGCCTGGGGGAGAGGGCGCAGGCGAAGAGATAGTAGGCCTGGGGGAGAGGGCGCAGAGAAAAGGGGCGTCTGGGGGGGGTAAAGTAGAGTCTTACCTAAGCCACAAACTACAAAATCTAACAATTCTAGCTACAAACTACAACTTCAGATGGTTTTTAGGAACGTGTAAATATTTTAGAAAGGTTCTATAGGCTTTCAAGAGGATCTACTTTTGCGTTTTCCTGAATGTTCAAGCTGCAAAATACAAAAACTAACAAGCCGACTATAAACTACAATTCAGATGCTATTTCTTGAAGTGGCCTTCATCATTCATAGCTACATCACCGCTTCCGTGGCCCTCCTCGTCAACGGCGCGTTGATGTACGCCGTCTGCACGCGGACACCGCCCGAGCTAAAAGCTTACGGGGCCCTGATTTTTAATATAGGTATCGTTTTCTTATTTCTGAAAGGTTAAAATTTATTTTTAGTGCTCTCCGACTTTCTGGTGGCCCTTTTCAACCTTTGGCTACAGCCGCTGCCGGCCAGCTCGGCGAATGAGGTGGGTTTTTCGAGGATTTTTTTGTAGTTTAGAGTTTCAAAAACGTTTTAAAACGTTATATTACTATTATTACGCGTATATACTTTAGATCTATCGCCCGGAAGGTGATTCCGGGATATCTTACGTGATTATGGGGCCTGTTGTGTATTTTATCCACCCACACACGAATCACGGGCTGACCTGTATTTTTATTGGGTAGGTTTTGAACCATTTTTCTTATGTTCTGTAGGATTTGAATCATCCTTATATCGTAGGTAATATCCAGCACACTTTAAATAGCCTTAATAATCATATTTTATAACTTTAGACTTATCCTCTACTCCGTACTAACCGTCCCGATCTCGTTCGTCGCTCGCTACCTACTCATTTGCCATCCGGAGCTGTGTAGTAAATTTCAGAAAGGGCCGGTAGGTCTAGAAACGTATATTAAAGTATGTAATAGTGTATCTACGATTTAATATTACTTAAATATAGAAAAAATACCTTTAGAGCCACCTAATCAAACCGCTCGTCGGACTGATTCTGCTTATAAATTCAGCCGTTGTCGCTGTTATTATGTATCTGGGGGATATGCCACATGAAGAAACGGCTTATCAGGTGAGGACGACTCCTAAAGAATCTCTGCTAGCCTGCCCTTTCCTAAAAAATCTCTGCTATCCAGCTTTTTCAGCAAGTTGCCCCCATCGTCGATTGGTCAGAATATTATACACACTATGAAGACGATCCAGAACAACCATTATTCGGAAATTTGATCCATTTGGATTTTCATGCAATAATTGCTTCCGCTATTTTTCTATCTAACGTTTTTATATCTTACGTGGTGCTGGTGATCTGTGCTACTTGTATAATTCGGTAAGGTACCCGCTAGAAAGGGCAGGCTAGCAGAGATTCTTTAGGAAAGGGCATGCTAGCAGAGATTCTTTAGGAAAGGGCATGCTAGCAGAGATTCTTTAGGAAAGGGCAGGCTAGCAGGGTTTCTTTAGGAAAGGGCAGGCTAGCAGAGATTCTTTAGGAAAGGGCAGGCTAGCAGAGATTCTTTAGGAAAGGGCTGGCTAGCAGAGATTCTTTAGGAAAGGGCAGGCTAGCAGAGATTCTTTAGGAAAGGGCAGGCTAGCAGAGACTCTTTGGGACATTCAGAATTTCAGAAAATTCCGTGAAATGCAGCACTCGAGCACGATGTCTCCAAAAACCTTGAATATCCAGAAGCGGCTGACCTATTGTCTTATCAGCCAGGCAGGAGGGGTCGAAAATAGCCTTCACCGTTCCTTTAATTCAGTCATTTCTGCCGATATTGTGTGGAGGACTTCCGTTGACGCTCATTTCGGTAACGATCGGGTTCCAGATGTATTCACAGGTTTGTTAGAGATGTTTTCTCTCTCGCGCGCGCTATCTCTCTGCCTGTCTCTGTCTCTCGCTCTCTCTCGCTCTCTATGTTTCTCTCGCTTCATTCGTGCTTTTTTTCAGCTAATCTCTAGTCTTGCTATGGGTGTCCATTCTTACCTCCAAATCGGCACCCCCTTGTTGACCATGTTCTTCATGCCCAGCTACCGTTTTGGGGCACGGTGGGTTTTTTAATGAATTTATATACCTTTTAAAGCCTTATTTAATATTTTTTAAAGTATCCAAATTCGTTAATAAAATTCTACATGGCCTAAAGCTATAAAATCTACCCCTATTTCAGAAAAAACGCTCCGCAGACCCCGCTAAAAAACTGGATGGCTGCCCGGGCACGGCGATTTACGTTGAAAAGTCCGTTGCCTGTGAGACTGAGCAAGGTACTGTAGCTTTAAGGTACTGTAAATTGGGTAATTTTTAGAAAACACAACCAGCTCAGTCGCAAGAATCGGCCAGCTGCACCGAGCAACCAAAAATTGTCCCCAAGATCCGGGCAAAATCGGCCGCCCTCAGCTCGAGGACTCTATAAATAGTTCATTTCCTAAAAAATCTCTGTTAACCTGCCTTTTCCTAAAGAATCTCCGCTAGCCTGCTTTCCCCGAAGAATCTCGGCGATTCGCCCTAAAAAGTCGATTTTCCCCGAATTTCTCACATTTTGATCAGGCTCAATCCACTCTCGTTTCTCTCTCTCTCTCTCTCTCTCTCTCTCTCTCTCTCTCTCTTTCTCGCTCTCTCGCTCTCTCTCTCTCTTCCGAAGCCTCTCTCTCTCTCGATGTGTGGGCGACCGATCAAAATTAGCTGATCCGCCATCAATCACACCTTTTTCTCCACAAAGGTCTACCGTCCTCGCCAAGAAACAAAAATTGTTTTCCGCCCAATTCCGCGCGTGAACGGGCGGACACCTCCCACGCCCCATGAGTGTCAATAGGCGCTTAGCGGAACGCGACAGAGATAGCGCGTTTATTTAGCGAGTATGTTTGGCGGCTATATCTCATCTTCCGGCTGGGTTTTTGATGTTTAGGTCTATCTCAGTTTTTAGCCGTGCTTTTTTAAAGGGATTTGGACGGCACGTGAGAGGGAGAGGGCACCGTCAATAGGAACTTAGCGGAACGAGAGTGGTGTCCCTCTCTCTTCACATCTCTGTCTCTCTCTCTCTCTCTCTCTCTCTCTCTCTCTTCCTCTCTAACTTGCTCTCCCGCTCTCTCTCCCGCACTTCTCTTTATCATCTCCCACACTTCCGCCTACCGTACCCCGCCCGGAATTTGGTCGCGCTTCGGAGCCAGAGGTGTCTAGCAAAGGAAAACTGTTTGCCGCCCCCATCCTCCACGAAAATGATGGATATCCGCTAGTCCGGGTGGGCGTGTCGGGGATGAGCCTGTAATAAGCGGGATTTTCATCACATTTTGGACCTCGAGACGTGGGAGGAGGAAGCTGAACTTTGAGATCAAGACGTCAAGAGGCTAAGAAATTGAGTTACTGGGTCTCTCTCTCGCTCTCTCGCTTTCTCTCTTTCTCTCTCTCTCTCTCTCTCTCTCTCTCTCTCTTCCTCTCTCCTGCTGTTCCGACTCTGTAGTTTGTGGTCCTTCTGCCCCTTGAAACTCACGCCAATCACGTACCCATCCGATCGTTCCATCTTCCAGAGATTTTGCAAAGACGTGGGGAGACCGAAAAATGGCTGATGCTCCTCGGTCCTGCTGACCGGGTGGAGCCATTTTGAACGATCATCCCCCAGATGGGCGATATCTTGTCCGTTTTTGGGGATGTCATGGACATTTTGGGCTGCAGTTTCTGGTGATTGGTTGGGGGAGGTTAGCAGAGATTCTTTAGGAAAGGGCAGGCTAGCAGAGATTCTTTAGGAAAGGGCAGGCTAGCAGAGATTCTTTAGGAAAGGGCAGGCTAGCAGAGATTCTTTAGGAAAGGGCAGGCTAGCAGAGATTCTTTAGGAAGGGCAGGCTAGCAGAGATTCTTTAGGAAAGGGCAGGCTAGCAGAGATTCTTTAGGAAAGGGCAGGCTAGCAGAGATTCTTTAGGAAAGGGCAGGCTAGCAGAGATTCTTTAGGAAAGGGCAGGCTAGCAGAGATTCTTTAGGAAAGGGCAGGCTAGCAGAGATTCTTTGGGAAATGACCGTTTTCGGCTACAAACTACAACCCATGGTCTCATGGAGGTCCCACAGCTGGTCATGCTATCTTGTATAGACATCTCAAGATTTGGCTTAGCGATACCTCTTTGCCGTTTTTTTGTGTTTTGTCCGGCTAGAGAGAGAGAGACAGAGAGAGAGAGAGGGAGACAGCCACAGACATATCGTCACGCGACCATTCACCCCGACCAAAAAGTCGCGACGCTGATGATGATTTTTCCCTGACATCACCTCCTTCCACAACACACCCCGCACCCACTACGCCACTGTCCTCCAAACGTAGTTAGCGAAATGCGCGCGTTGTTGCTTTTGTTTTGCTTATTTTTAGCCCTGGATTTTTGGGGGTATAAAGGGCGGGGGAATCCCTGGAGGGATCTGAACTTGTCGAACATGTCGATACCCGCGCTTTGAAAGATTAAAGGGGGGAGGTGGCTCTCCCCCCCCCCCCCCCCCCCCCCCCCTCCCCCTCCCCCCCCCCTAAAATTCCGCCCCACTCCACCTTACGTCCTACCGTATCACCCGCCTCATCAATCATTTCGTTGTTTTTGGCGGGCGAATTGGCACCGGAAACCGATTGTGACGTTTTCAATCACTGGATTATTGTTTTTAGCTGTCTGTTTTAATAAAGAATCTCTGCTAGCCTGCCCTTTCCGAATGAATCTCTGCTGGCTACTCTTTGCTGTATTTTGATTCGTCACTCCGCTTTGCTACGTCTACAGTCCGCCAAAAATCGTGAAATGTCGAAATCGTACCCGCACCCCCGGCAGCCCAGCAGTTTTTCCTGGTCAATGCTGTGCTTTTGACGTTGAAGCTGAGAGGACAAAGACGGGGGAGAGAGAGAGAGAGAGAGAGAGAGAGAGAGAGAGCACAAGACGAACTGTCCGCCCACCACCTCCAGCTAGCATTTAGCAGCAGCTCCTGGCTAGTTAGTGGTGGTTGAGCACCAAAATTCGGCTTCCTCTAGTTGAGTCATGCCGATCTTTGCTGGTCCTATCCCTTTAAAACCCGTATAAGAGGCTGAAAAACAGAATAAGCGGGTTTCTCTGTCTCTCTCTCACTCTCTCGCTCTCTCTCTCTCTCCGCCCCTAATTTGCATACGGGTTCCAAAAGCACTGCAGCGAGCCCACCTAAGAAAAATCCGGCTTATCACCCCCGCCAATCTCGAGCGTCTGACATCATTTTGGCGAGCCTTGGGCGAGATTGTCTAAACTACAGTATCCACTCGTCCACTTTTTAAAATTCCTGATTCCGCTTGAATACAAGATTCCGATTTCTTGGTCAGCATTTCAGGCTTTTCCGGCCTTTCCGGCGCCCACCTTTCGGTTTCGTGACGTCAAGAGGGTTGGTGGGGGACCGGAATAAATTTCTGGGGCTTGGCTATAAAGGGAAAAGCCGCGGATTTTGGATATTTTTATACTTTGAAAAGATTTTTTAGTATAGTTTTTGAGATACCTAATCAATGGTTACTTAAAAATTAACTTAGTCCGCTAAAAAAACTGTTTAAAGCCAATTTTTTACGTCAAAAATTAATTTTCATCAAATTCAACACCAAATTAAATGTGAGAAAACTTGTTTAAAATGGCTTTATACCTATTCATTGAGGTTTTATGATGTTTTACGAATGATTTGGAACGTTTTTTAGCGTTATAAAACTGCAAAAACATGTTTTTAGGTAGTTTCAAGCTGTTTCTCTCTAGAAAGGACGTTACAGTACACATTCGTACTCCCTGAATCATTCTATAACTAATTTATATTATTTCCGATGCACTACTACTTTACTATAGGCGTATATTTGTGTAAATGATTGACCATAGGTGCATAAGTACGTTTTTGTGCCCTCAGGTCATTTGTTTCGATTGCCTGGGGCGTGCAGATCTGATTTCTGATCTGATCTCACCCGCGCTACGACCACCAACTATCCACCAAAATTCCATAAAACGTTTTGGGGAGAGGTCAAGGTCCGAGAGAGCCACGTCTAGAGGGTCTAGACGGGTCTAGAAGACGCTATTAGCTTATAAATACCTGTGTTTTCGTCATTTGACCATATTCCAAGCCTAAGCCTAAGCCAAGCCTAAGCTAAGCATAAGCTAAGCCTCACCCTACGCTAAGCCAAGCCTAAACCAAGCCTAAGCCAAGCCTAAGCCAAGCTAAGCCTAAGCTAAGCCCAAACCTAAGTCTAAGCTAAGCCGAAGCCTAAGCCCAGCCTAAGCCCAAGCCTTTCCAAATACCCGAAAAACCGTACCACCAAAGCCCTCACACTTAACACCGGAAACCAGCTTTCTCTGGAGTGGATCGGCCAACTCATCAGCCAGCCTTGTATTGCCTGCCCATAGCCACCCCTGTATTTGCACAAGTTCCACGGTTCCGGTTCTTTCCAAGTGCCGTTCGAGCTGTTTGACAGTGATTTTGGGGTCCGAGATCGTATGGGGTTCCTGAGGAATCTCTGCTAGCCTACCTTCCCTCAGAATGGCTGCTAGCCTGCTTGTCCTAAAGAAACTCTGCTAGTCTGCTCGTCCTAAAGAATCTCTGCTAGCCTGCCCTTTCCTAAAGAATCTCTGCTAGCCTGCCTTTTCCTAAAGAATCTCTGCTAGCCTGACCTTTCCTAAAGAATCTCTGCTAGCCTGCCTCTAATCAAAAATCTCTCTGGGGTCACGATTCCTCCTTCCCATACCGCAGGCGATTATTTCAGGGGCCGGTTTATTGACCCGGCAAATAATCGGAAGATGCGGGTCCCCACCACCGAATTATCGGAATCTGATTCGGAACAACCGGAATTTCGGTGCCGATCGGAAATAACTGGTTGACAAGGGGCTGGAAATCAGACCCCCGATTTTGCTCATAAATTACCTCGGCTATTGGGTGCTAGGCGTTTAATGAATTTTCTGGATTCTTTCGGAAATGGAGGCTAGCAGAGATTCTTTAGGAAAGAAAACTAGCAGAGATTCTTTAGGAAAGGGCTGGCTAGTAGCCATTCTGGGGGGAAGGCATACTAGCAGAGGATCTTTAGGAACGGCTAGCAGACATTTTTAGCCCATCATCATTTCCGGCGCGCTGCCTAAATTGTGACTCACTGGGAAACACCCCTCCCCGCCACGCCTAAAAGAACCAAAAACGCCCACCGTACCCCCGGAAAATCTCTCTAATTCTTGAGACACTAATCATATCACCTGGTTTTCCGGATCTTGGGTCTAATTTTGGCCCCGCCTCGTGATTTCTGGGCTTTTCTGGCCGTTCTTGGGTTCAAATTGTCATAGAAAGGTTTTGTTTGCTTAGTTTTTGTAGATTTTCATCAATTTTTGAGTATATTTTTACCTTCTACCTTATTTAAACTTTATTATAGTCTTTAATAGCTTGTGAATAGTATAGCGAAATGTTTTGGAACAAAAAAAAACTAATTTTTTGGTTCTTATTCACCATTTTTGAGCGCTCTCTGCTCGGCGACACTATAAAAATATTTAGATATTGTCATTTTGTAGGAATTCTTCAGTTTTCTTGTTTTATATATCTTTTTCTCCCTTCCTTGTATAGTTTTAAGCCTTTAAAAACGATTTTTCCAGAAACTACCACATCCACAATGGCCTTCCAATTCATCCGCAAGCTATCCATGCGCAAAAAGTCGCACGTCGTGCACGAGGTAACCTTTTTAACGTTGTAATTCTATATTTTATAATTTTCTATAATTCTAAGAGTTTTATATAACTGTAAAAGTACTGTGAAAAGCTAAAAATTATAAATTTCAGCACAAAAAATGCTCCGCCGCCAGTTCGACTTCATCACTCGCCTCGCAAAGCTCCGAAAAACTCACCGCCGAACTCGCGAATCTGGTCGTTGATCAGCTGTCCGTTTTCGCAAAGTTGCGGTTGAAACGAATTAGCCGTGATGTTCATCATTTGGTTGATCAGGTGAGAGAGAGAGAGAGCGAGAGAGAGAGAGGGAGCGAGAGAGAGCGTGTGAGAGAGAGAGCGAGTGAGAGAAAGAGATATTAGAAAAATTAAATAGTATCGAGAATACTTCAAATAGTATTTTTCAAGCCATTTTAATCGTTTTTAAGCCAAAAACTCTTATTAAAAAGCTATAATCGATACCTTTACAAACCTTCCAAAAACGCTAAAAACTAATTGCTCCGTAATTACGGTTGAGCGTGCATAGGAGCGCCGCGTAGCAGCAGTTTCAACCCGATTCAAGGGTTTTCAAGACAACTTTAATGGATTTTTCCATAAATCCGATTCAAGGGTTTTCAAGACAACTTTAATGGATTTTTCGATAAATTTGGTGGATTTAGTGAGATTTAAAATTCCAGGTCTCTCGCCTGGTCGTCTCCAAGGCTTCCCTCACCGACTGCTGCCCCTCGCAGGGCTGGGAGCGCAAGAAGGACGCCCAGATCGCCATCCGCCTAATCGGCGACACGGTCGAGATTGTCGTTGACGAAAAGTTGGTATTTTGTTCCCTTAAGATCTGAAAATAACTATAAAACATGTAGAACTAGTCCTTTTGCAGGTGGACAAGCCGCGACGTCGAATGCGTCGTCTCGCTGATGGCGTTGTTCCGTGAAAACGTCGTCACCGCCCAGATTGACGCGCCGATCGCCGAATTGGTGAGTTTTACAGTTATTAACGTAGTTACGTAAAGCTACGTACTTATTTTTTTTTTTTTTTTTTTTTTTTTTAAAAAAAATTTTTTTTTAATTAAAACCCTTTTTTACCCGCCCCTTTCTTCGGTTCCTTCTCCCTCTCCTCCCGGCGCCCGCGGGGGGGGGGCTCCCCCTCCCTTTTTTAAGGGGGCGCCCAAAATTTTTAATTTTTTTTGGGGGGAATATAATATTAAAATTTTTTTTTTAAAAAAAAAATTAAAAAACCCCCTTTTTTTAACCCTTTTAAAAT